>VXBT01006740.1:1495991-1686974 GCA_013400235.1 Oriolus oriolus
TTTTTCCCTAAGAGACTGAATGCAAGAGGCAGGAACAACCAATTCCAGAGATGAACAAAAATTGGTCAGGGGCTCAGAAAGAATTGTATTGTTTTCTGGCTGGCAGTCTGACAGCCACAGATTTCTGTGTAGCTCTGTGTCTAATAAATAGGTGGAAAGGCCTTTGAACAGGCTGGATGCCTCTCCTAAGCTCTTCATTAAAAGCTTTAAATTTCAGGACACCACTCTCCTCTGGTTTCCAAGGGGTCAGGAAACTTATTTTCAGTGACTGCTGCCCAAGGGGTAAATAATGCCAGGTCCTGGCAGAAAGAGAAAGGACGAAAAGAAAGAAACAGCTGCTCAGTCTGATGCTCGGAGGCTGCAAAAGGATGGATTTTTAAATGAATGTTACCTGCCATGTGCTAAAATGTCTGAATAGGCTTTGGGGTCAGTTCCAGATCTTCAAAAGGAATGTTTTCAATCCTGTCTTCACAGGGGTTTGAAACTCCTTATTAGCCTACTCCTGAAGTGATTTTTCTATTCTCACCTTCTAGAGAGGCTTGTCCCTTGCTGAACATGCCATGCTCCATCTCCTCTGGAACTACCCCAACCATCTGGACAGTCACAGCCATTTTCATTTGGTTTTCATGTAATTTCTCACTGTATTACATTGCAAATGGATTAAACTAATTTACCTCCTTCTTATGTTAACAAACAATTTTTAGTGAAGTCATGGCTTCCTTCAAAGACATTTTTTCTTTTCATATCTTGCTGTACGTGAGATACCCAAAGAGCCTCTTCCAGATTTCATTATTTAATCACTTCTGATGGGAAAATCAAAGACATACAGGACCGATAAATTTGAATTTTCCTCAGAAGCAAGTATCAAAATGTCCCACCACTGGTTTGGCACAAACATGCAGGTATATTTGTGTATTCAGATCCAGGTGTGCGTCTATATATATAAATACCCACACTAGTGTTCACCTTGCATTTATGCTCTCCAGAGTAATTCTTCTGAATGTATGTATTGTGTGTGGTATTCAGGTTGATGTATACACTACAGAACTTTAATTTTCATTCTGAATTAATTAAGAATTAATGACTACTTAGAGTGCTAGTCATGTCTTAAAATGCTATTTTTTCTCAAAGGAAGACAGTGGCAGAATAAGTCAACTCTGAATAGTACAATTAGATGCAGCTTCATGAAAAGCATGAAGAGTTCAGCACATTAAAGGATATTATTTTACTGAGCATGTTATATGCAGCGAATGAACCTTTTGTATGTCTGCAAACCATTTAAAATTAATTTATTTTTCATTCTGTCTTACATATTGTATTCGAACCTCAGCTATCCAAGTACCCTTCATTTCTTCAGTCATTAAAATTAGTACATTAGCATACTCTGAAGTAGGGCTGGACCTAGAGTTAAAACAGCTTCCAACACTGCACAGCAGAAATGCTCTTAAGGGATGCAGAACCCTGTGGTCATCATTTCTCCGATGTACTACCAAGTGTTACACCATTCGCCCTCTCCATGGGAGGGTAATCAGCAACAGGGAGGCAGTAAGGGATTTTAAAAGAAGCCTGGTTCAGCAACATTTCTGCTGTACAGGGCTCCCTGTGGGTGTGTTTCTTGGGCTGGCAGTTGGAGAGTGTGAAAAGAAACTTTCAGCTACAAGAGATATTGCACCTGGGAACGAGCCCCTGAGGCAATCCATCTTCCTTGGCTGGAGGTGAGGATAAAATAAGCTGGGATCCCGAGAACCACGTTATTCCCAATGCATTCTCCACTGAGGATTATTAAGCACTGACAGTATGCTTGTCACCCAGGGTTAAACGCATCCCACGGAGAGGAATTACACAGGCCCATATGCCACGTTGCCAGAGCCAAGCAAATATTTTTCAGCCAAATATTTTATTCACAAAAAAAGGACTTATTTCTCAACTGAAATGATTTGCAAATGCAGATCAAATTCACTGAATTGTCTCAGTGGTTTAATAAAATAAGGCAAAACAAGCTTCTGAAAAGAAAAAAAAGCATATTTTATTCGGGTAGTTTGAAACAACAACAAAATCTTTCTGTTTTCTATCAGAATTATTTCTTTTGCATTTGGCATAGGATATTCCAAGATCTCTGTAAGCAGAAGCATTCCCTCCCTACATTTGGGGTCAAAGCTTAATTTCACACAAAATTGTTTTCCGAGGTTTGTGGGGAAAGAAGTCATCTTTATTGGAAAAGGCAGTTGCTGTTATAGTTAGAATACCCCAATGTTTTGGGACCTGATCGTAATTTAGATAAGTGTAAAAAAATATTTGTTCAAGTGAAAACTGCAAGGCTAGGCCAATTTTTATGAACTGTGAAACCAAGGTGCTAAAGCACGAGCTGTGTGTCTTGGGTAGACAAGAACACAAGGAGAGAAGCAGAAAATGAAAGAACATCCACTGAGATCCTGCAAGAAACAATATCACTGCTTTTCAAAAAGCTTCAAAAATTCCCAAGCCAGCAAGACAATTCCCGTCTTAAAAATTAGGAATGTTCCTACCCATATTGAGGCTTAAATTTGCTAAGGCTAGAGATGGGATTTGGGCTAATTTAATCTAAGACAATGGGAATACAGAAACTGTGCACAGAAAACAAGGGCAGCAAGATACAATCATAATAACAGAGTTCAAAACCCTCCAGGAGATGAACAGATGATGCCAGTCATCAGTGGAACAAAGGAAGAAAAGGAGATGAAATTCAAGGGGAAGAAGCATTTTTACAGCTCCAGCTAAATAAAATCTCTAACTCTCCTACAGCGTGTTAATGTTTATTGAGCAACAGAAATACAAAGAAAAACGAGACAGCAACGTTACAGCCACCCACAGCTGTCCTCGGGTTATGCTTGTAGGGATAAAAGATGAAGTGGTTTAATACCTTCTAATAAGATTGAGTCATACCACCTCCTCTCATCTGTGGCCTTCGGATCAGCACAATGGGACTGTCCTCACCTCGGCAGGCTCCAGGATGTCACAACTTCCCATTGTGTCAGCAGAACACTTGGGAGGGAAATCAAATATTTCTGTGTCAGACAGGCAATGTGTCTGCACCTGTGGAAAGGACTGTGTGATGCAGGAGCCCGGGAGAGCACAGGACCACGTCTGCCAAAGGAGAGGAGCCCTCCCCACTGTACAAACCCACTCACACCCAGGACTGGGGCCCTGTTTTCAGACACAGTCTGGAAAGGCAGGCTTGCACACGAGTGGGGATGCAGCCACAAGCAGGAGACAAAGGAGAATCTGCTACAAAAGCAGAATTTATGATAGTCACCTCCATCAGCAAGTGGATCCCCAAAACCCACTAACACCTATTTTACCACACCACTTCATCCAAGTCAGTGCTGGGGCTTGAAGTCAGCAGGAAAGGTGACTTCAGATCTCATTTTAATTCATACTCAGAAAGTCCAGAAATACCAAAGATATCACTGCTTTCATTCCATCCTGCTATGCACGGGAATATCATTTATGTCCTCCTCTGATACATCACCTTTCTTCAAGAACCCCCACTTATTAAGTGAAAAGGGGGGAAATCATTTGCAGGAAGAGCAATTAGTCTTTTAGTGCTTTCCTTAGATATCCTCACTTGGAAAAACCTCTCAGCCTTTTCCCTCCCACCTCTCTCGAGGCTGAGCTCTGACAATAGCACTGCTTGTTTCCTTGTATGCTTAACTAGAATATGGGACAACGCACAGCATTTGCATGATTCATGAGGAATACAACACACATCTTCACTTTTATGAGCAGCAGTATATTGTTGTCATTTTGCAGATGCAAAACTGAGATGCAAGGAGATTAAAAGGGAAAAAAATTTCCCTTTGTTCCTTGCGTTTTTAGGATAATTACTTTCCGCACACATGAAATTATGACAGGGCCTTAAAAACTGAGTGTTTAGGTGCCTGGTGGCAGAAGGCTCAGCAGCTGAATGGCCCCCCACACATCAGTGGAGCTGTCCCTGCAGCAGGGAGGGCAGGCTCAACACCAGAGTTGCGAGGGACCAACCTCTGTGGGGCTTGGGTGCACACAGGAGGTCCTGGCACATTCTCTGCTTGGACACTGGGAAAGCATCTCCAGAAGGTCCCCCACGGCCTTCACTCAACATGAAAGATGTGTGTGAATGACAGGTTTGGTGTTCCCAAAGCAGGCAGGCCCTCCTTCCATGGGGAAGACAGGTCAAGCTGTGGCGTCTCAGCATTCTGTCGCTTTACTGCTCGTGCAAGGCTATCAGGAGGCGTTATCAGCTACCAAGGAAGCAAACCCAGTCCTTCCCTTACGGGTGATAGCACTGGAGTGAATGGCTCCTAGACCTCTGCTGTTTGAAATCTTGAGTGTAACTTCTAATTTCAGCCCAAATGATTAGAACCTGGTGTGATTAAAAAGAGTAAAAGCCATAATCAGCTACAGTCAGCCTCTCCCATGATGGAAAACCAGTAAAGATGCATGTTCCAGTTGGGGTCCTAAACCAAAGAACAATACAAGGTTTGTGATTTAAAAGGGTCTATGTTTGCCTCTAAGCAGGCACCTTATTCAAATTCTCACTCCTCAACCCTACTCACTGATAAGTGGCCTTGGCAGCTCCCCTGAAAATGTATCCAGAAAAAGAGCTGGAAGCAGCAATATAAGCATGAAGATTTATTACCAGATTTTGACATGAACTGTACTTGTCATTCTTGTCCATGACAGAGAGGATAATCTTCTGAGAATGGTAGAAGGAAACACAAATCTGAAATAGGTAAGGAGGTTTTGTAATGTGTTTGCTTTTCCTTTGTCTTTTTCCTTCCTCTCCTCCATGGTGATATTCACTCAGAGAAGACTGGTTCCTCAGCTCTCCAGACCCACAAACCCTGGCACAACAGAGCTCTTTTGTCTTCAGCACAGAGAGAGTTTCTATCAGCTGAAGTGTCTGAACGGAATGAATGTAAATACAATTTTTTACAGCACATGAAAAAACATCTTAGCAATAACAGCAACTATCTGATGAAAATTCACTAAAAGCATCAGCATTCATCAGCGTAAAATAAATTTTTAAAAGGCAGGAGAGAAGAAAATGAGACCAAATACTTGTGAATTTTAAGTGTATCTGCATTCAATTCAGCTGGTTTCAGGAACATAGTTATCAATAGATCAACATAAGCTCCAAGTGAAATAAATCTCACTAAATATGTCCAGAAAAAGGTATAGTCCCTCTAGATTCATTTAACCTGGAATGTAATACAGTTCTTACTGGGACAGATGGCCATGTGATGTCAGTTTTGGATTACTTTCTTTCCTGAAATAGAATCTTATCTATATATGCAAGTGTGTTTTCCCTCCACTTGGCCACCCTCCCCACTTTAAAACAGGTTTTACAGTATTGATGATTGAAACTCCTCTTGGAAGCATATTACTCTGTGAAAACCTTGGCCTTCATATTTTAAGAAAGTAAATTTTAGTCATTAAGGTTGGACACTAAAGCATGAGACGTCTGAGGTACTGAAACCAACTTAGTCCAACTTCACTGAGGGCTTTCGATTTACAAAGCCTACAAGCCAGCCCCTTGTTTTGTATTTGTCTGCCCAGTCTCGATTTCCTCTACAATAACTTCATGTTTTCCATCAGGGCAAATAAAATGCATCCCCAGACCTAAGTTTTGATAGAACAACTCATCTGAAAAACCCAAGATCAATGTTAACAATACCTCGTATGTTTTAAGTGCAGTGGAAACAATTGTGGCGAAACATTCTCCAGCCATGGCTGCGATTCAAACATGAACTGGGGCAAGGCTAACTCAAAACAGACAACAGGAAACAGTGATATGTAAATAACAATAATGTGAACAGTGGTTTACGCTGTCTGCATTGGGAGAAATGTAAGCAACCCGTCCATGGCATTTTCGGAATTTTCCAAGTTTTAACCTAGTGTTTTACTATCAAAGAATATTTATCATCTGTGATGTGAAATTTTTAATCAACCAATGTAATTTTTAATCAACCAATGTCCCATTATAAACTGTGGTTTTGAATATGGCGTTTTTGATAATTTCAACTGATCAATGTATAGATTAACACAACAATCCTTTATTGCTAAATATATTTATATTGATATCAACAGTACAGGACTTTGGGTTTCTAACCCTTTATAACTCAGAAAGCTCTATACTGCTTGATTGTCTAATTCTGTAAAACAACAAACATTCAGGAAAGATGTCGTTAATTTGGAAAGTAATCTGGAATCAAATTCTTTCAGACAATTTATTCCCCAAATAACTCCCACAGCTTCAAATATTTAAGAAGTTCAGTACTATTTCATTCCCTGAGTGAGCTCATTTGAAGTCTTTCTTTTAAAGCAATGTATATTGGCATTGACTGCTCTGAAATTAGTTTAAGTTAGATCAGAAATAGACCTATTGCCTATAAAAACCTTATCTGCTATAGATCAGTGGTTAGCTCATGGTTACTGGAAAATATTTCTCCCTCCCTCTTTAATCCTGCTCTAACTGGGTTTTTTCCTCCTTCTTTAGAAAACAAACACACCACAGAAAAGCAGAAACAAGAGACAATTAAACTTCCCCACCTCTGTAATTCTGCATCACTGCAGACTTCAGATACTGTGACCCAGTTCCCTCAGGCCTTAGATCCAGGAGTGAGACAATTCTTTCAACACAGGTCAAAGACCTATAAAAACAATGTTGTTGGAAAGGGCTACAGCAACGGACTGTTCAAAGTCATCCAAACTCCAATGACAAGGAGCTATTAAGAGCCAGATTTAGGACTTTTTCTGAATTTAAGGTAGATGAGAATCTGACCCAGAGTGAACAACAGATCATTTGTTAATTTCCTTTCAAATAAGAATTGCAGTATCTCACGGGTTAAATCTGTTTAAATATGATTCATTTTACTTTCGCTAAAAAGCTATTTTCCGTCATCTTACTCCATGTATTTCTAGTTCTGTGTGGGTCTCAGCAGACACTGAAAATGCCTTTTTCTTTCCTTGGATTCAGGAAGCTGAAGATGTCCTTGGCTAAGAGCATCCAGCCCTAGATTACCTGTTACCAGCATGTGCCTGGGACTCAAGTTTCATCTCTCTGCCTTGAGCAGTGATGATGTGGATACGTGCATTACTTTAACTGTCTTCTTTGTCGTCTTGGTGATTATTTTTTCAGATACACAATACCTGGAAATATGCTGGGTTTTCCTGATAATACATTAAAATAAATTTGCCTGTAAAAGTAGTGCTGAAGTTTCCATTCCAAGCAGATAGCAATCACACAATCTAGGCCAGAGTTTACATCTGGGGTAGACCAGCCGAGTGCTATTTAAATCTAAAAATATATGACAATTTATATCAGTTGAGAATCAGACCAGCTGTTTCTAATGGGGTTTCATTTAAAGCAATTAGAAAATGTAAAGTTGGAAATCCTATCATCTCGTTAGTTTTCCAAGGGCTATTATCTAGTCTGTATCGCTTCTAGAGGAGCGGAGATCTTCTCCAATTACTCATTCCTAATTCATATGCCAGACTCTCCAAGCTTCTCCCTCCACGACTTCCCAGGACACAAAGAGAAGCTGCTGCATCACCTAGTGGCTGAAGCAAAGCCTTCAGAGGAGCAAGGACACTGCTGAGAACGGGTTTCTTCCCCCAGCGCTTCTGTCTCTCACTTTTATAGTGCACACAATTAACTGCGTGCAGTGTGTAGATATTTTTTGGTGCATATTTTATTTAGACCACTACTGTTTGAATATCTAAACATATGAAAATAGCTCCTCAGTGGGGACCACACTCCCTTACAAGGTGGAAAGCAGAAGTTATCACACAGAAGAGGAGCCAGGCAGGTCCTTCGCAGTTAAAGGCTTCACCACCTGACCCCAGGCATGGCTTAAGCCATCAGAGCAGAAAACAAATGTTTCTTCTCTCAGGCCCAGCCCAAGTGCTCCTGTCTCACATGCTATTCACCTAGTCCACAAAACTTGGGTGATTTCACTGCACACGAATTACCTCACATCTCAGCCTCTGAGCCCCTACAGAAAGGGGGTTCAGCATTATTTTGGATGCAGTTGAAGGACAGACGTTTTCACAGTGGATTTGAACAGATTGTTACAACACAGGTAGAAGGAGAACTTGCCATACCATAACTCTGAGTACAACTATTAAAAAAGAAGCTGAATTCCATATTATTATTGCTGGAGAAGTAGAATTCCATATTATCATTATTATTAGATCTGACTGAGAGGTTTTTCCTCAAAGTGATTTGCAACGAGGAAAAAAAAAAGTCAATTAAGCAAACCAAAGAAACCTTAACAAAATCAGATTTTCCCAGACTGGAATTTGCCTTGGGAAGTACTTTCTGGTCTCTTCTCCATGCTTAGTACTTTGTGGAAGCTGTGAAAGGGAGTTTAGCATGCAACAGACCATGCTGCAAAACCATCTAATCCTGCCCTTGGATAGGGGAGAGAGACACCTGAACTACGTTTTCCATAACAAGTTCCCATAACATTGCACTGGATTTAAACAAAAGGTTGAATATTTCTGTACTACAGTGCTCTTCAGAACTCCCTGTTCATAAATTTTTTCAATATTTATTTCAGTTCAGGACAGAAACCTGACAGAATATCAGAATTTGCCATGGGTAATGATTTCCAGTGTTGGAATAGCTCAAATAATGTTCATATTTTACAGCACAGGTTTTCCCCCAGAATATTTTATGTTTCAGTACTCTCAGGATGACAGGACAAGCATCAGAAATTTGTAGACAATTATGCTCTTTTGATATCTTCATTTTGATAGCAACCCAGAGCATTGTTACTAAATACAAAATGAGGAATACTCTACCTATGTAAAAAGTTACAAGTCACTCAGTACAGGTGGTTGGCTTGGTTTCTTGTCACCATTTTTCTCCCTCTAAGTGATAGGGAAAAGCAAAGAAAACCCCTAGGAACCAGGTATCCTAGAGGAAAATGAAATCCTTCCACAGACAGGCCACAGCATAAAATCGTTCGAGTACCAAAAACGCTGCCAAGAAAAGTTTTATATCCGCACATGCAGGTTGTTAATACTCGTGGTATTTTCCAGCCTGACACCTGGAGCTTCATGACACATGTCAGACTTTCACAGCCTCCCAGGAAAGCTGCCTGCACAGTGAAGTCTTTGTCAGACACTTCCTCTGATTCATGTTCTCTACGACGTGTGCTTATATCACTGTTACTCTGGTTAATAACCTGACCCTGAAAACTGGAAATATACCACAAATCACCACCACGGAAGAGCTTACGTCTCAACTTCCTGACTGGATTCAAAGTTCAAATGATAAACTCATCAGTGGGTGTACTGCTTTCTGTTACTAGGGGAGAGCTATTAATCTTCCAAAAAGAACTGCAATGCCTTACTCCGGATGATAACTTTGTGATGGGGAAAGCAAGAAAAATTATATGGCAATCACTGCTGACCCTTGCCATTAAAATACCATTTAGCAACTCTTCAAACCAGGGCTTCAAACCCAGTGGGCAGCTCGCCAACAAGATCAAAGTCAGTGGGAGCTTTGCCCGAGTGAGTAAGTATTAATAAGTGCCCAAATAAGGCACTTATCCAGAATGCAAATATTTCTTCCTTATTCAGCATGTGGAATTCCCATTGATGTAAATGAAAGTACCATGTGTTCAGACAATGCAAAAGATATCTACAGCGTGGATCAAGGGAAGGAATTTTGCCTGCAGTGTTACGAAATCTTAATCATTCATCCAGCTCGAGAACCCCAGGCTGCGGCAAAAAAAAAAAAAAGTTGCACATATTCCGTGTGAGAATCACACCATCCACCATCTCAAAACCTTCTGAACTGGAATAGGGCTGTTTTTCAATTGCCAAGCAGAAGAAGTGAAGAAACTTGATGGGTTTTGCACAGTGACAGAGAATGAGGTTTATCAAATAAAATAAGCTATTCCTTATACGTGACTAAAAGTGTCAGGATATTTTTAAATGACCTTAGCTTAGTTCTATGCCTCAGAAATGCAGCGTTTCTAATGCTAACGTGCAGGCACGCTGACTTTAGCACCACATTTATAACTCTTTGAACAAGAATACAGTACCTGCCTTTGTGTCAGTCCTAGAGGACACAAGTACATAATTTTAGTTCACCTCCCTGATATGGAAATCGGAAAACTTGCTCCTCTGTGGCCGAGTATCAGAATTAGGCTTTATTTACAAGTAAATCAAAGCTGGGATGGACTGAAAGACACATCACTCATAGACAATGATTTCGCTTGCAGACCTAATGGATCTGGACAAATGACAAACTGACTGAAATACATCTGTAACTAAATGGCTGAGATGTGAATCATTATCATTCATAGAAGTCAGACTACCCAGGCTTCAGCAGTGTTCTTCTGACTGTTAATATTCTTGAAAATGTTTGCAAATGCCCCAAGTTGCATGTTGTTGTCTAGTTGTCATTCACCATTTGCTACTCTCTGTCAAAATGTTTCAGTCATTAAACTGGAGAGCAGAAAATATACCACATGTCCAATCACACACTGTGAATAATAAAAGTAGACAATTTGTGAACAAACCCAGAACCAGAATAGAATTCATGAAAACAATTTAGCAGACATCTGAATAACAGATCTCCTTCCAGAGGACAGCAATGATTTGCAGGTTGCTTCTTAATTAAAAAGGAAACAGTTAAATCCATCAAGCTTTGTGTTTTGAAAAGTGCTGTTACTGTAATCCTAATATTTCATCTATATTTCTGCTTTCAAAGTGGCTTTCAGGAGACTACGTCAATTTACCTTTTTTGTTTTGACAAAAATAACATTTATGAGGACTTCAAGTTGAAAATGTTTCTCGAGAACATACGACAAAATACATTACAGGGGAATACTGATTATCTCAGAAGTTAGAATGCTAAGTCCAGGAAATGCAAAGAAAAAAGTTAAATATTAGAAGAAATACAAGTATGTAAAGATAAGGAAGAGTTTGATGGGTTCAGCTTTAATTCTGCCCATCATAGTTTTGAAAACACATCCCGAGAGTTGACTGAAAAACTCAGAGTTCAATGTGCACTGTGCAAAGCGGCTTGGAAGCCTGATCTCTCTCAGAGCCTCTTCTCCTACTGAACCAACATGCAACCATTTTGTAGCAAAGGCAGATGTGACAGTCCAGTTCTGGTTTCTCCTGAAGTCACGCAACAGAGCTAAAAAAGAGCTATTTTTGTAAGCACTCATAACACCAAGTCTGGATATTTGCAGAAAGCCCGCCCAAAAGTGAAGTAAATGCCTCTGAAGCACTGGTAAGTGGGATTGTTTTTGGTGTTATCAGCCACACAGCTCAGACACAAATGGAGTAAATCACCACAGTGCCTGGGGTCTGCTCGTTACTCGGTTTTCCCATTTGTTTGAAGATTGATACTCTCAGGGCATCTCTTTGGACTAACATCAGTGCATCCTGTGGCGAAACACAGCCTCAGACCTTGATAGTGTGCATGCTACAACATAAATCTGCATTGCCCACATCTGTTCTCAGTACAGAACACCCCTTCCCTGACACAGGAGTCTTACAGCTGATCAGATTCCACTTTCTGTGTTCATGGTGCTCATTCTAGACAGAATTTGTTTCTACACAGAAGATGAACATGAGGCTATTTAAGCCACAATTAAGCCCTCAGAAATAGGCCTTAAGTGATGCATAGGCTGCTGTCAGCTCCCTAAATTTCACCCTATGTAATTTCTGCCATCACCCCCTTACATTATGTTATTGTCTGTGGCTTCAGAAAATTACTACTAGTGCATGCATAACTTCCATTCAACAAAGAGCCTCAATGATTGTTTTCCTAAACGCCCTCTGAGCTTCCCATATTGGCTCTTGTGCTTTTACAAATACATTTCCCCAGTATGAAATTTCTCTCCCATCTTATATGGGAAGGAGTATGATTCAGAGTTCACCCTGGAACATCTCATCAGGGAAGAAGAATTGGATATGCATCATTTCCATTCCTAACACTATACTGACCTCTAGAGTAAGAAGCGCTGCACACCTGACAAATCGGCTGGATAGCTCGGAGAGAAGGAGAAAGTAAGACGAGGTGTCCCAGAAGATGCCTGCCCTTAGGACAGGTCCCTGGAGCAAGGCACGGGGACAGCACAGAGCCTTCGAGGCGGAGACGGATGTGGTTCAGCTGATAATTTGGATTAAGGTTCTGGCCGTGCCTTATCCTTCATGAGCAGGGCTGGGAGTCTCACAACAGCCCATGCAGCATTTTTCAGTCTGATTCATGTCCTGAGGATTAGAAAACTTCAGGCTCATACAGACTGGCAATGGTTCACACAGCTTCAGCTCTTTACTCTCATTTTCACTTTTCAAACAATAGTATTTTAAGATCTGAACATGCTCTGAGCTCTATCTCCTCTACGGAAAGCAATATAAAATACATTCACAGTTTTCTCTAATGATATCAATTTCCTTTGCCTTCTCTTTTCCTTTTTCTAAGCACTCAACTGAAATATTGATTACAATACTTTTCAAGTATGAGTGAGCTTTTTTCAGGACAACTTTTCAAGGTTTCAAAAGCATATTCCAAAAATACTCAGGTTGAAAGGAGGCTTTGCTTGTCTTCACCTGGATTTCTCCAGGAAACCTTTGTGGACTCTTACTGGTAAAGTATTGAAATGTAAGCAGAAAACAGCTGCTTTACACAATATTGACTGGACTGTCTCTTAGGTATAGTCAAGAAATAGAAATGCCTAAAACACATTACTAAGGGCGAGAGACACATGGCTCCCATTCAGGCTCTGGACAGCCCACAAGAGCAGTATGGACAGCCCCTGCCAGTTTCAAGAACTGCCCCCAGAATCAGCTGGCTAAGCTACACTGTCAGCCAAGCGCCTAAAATTTTCATTTTTACATCCTGAGTACAAAGTTCTCTAGACTTTTGAAGCTGTCTCGCAATCAGTTAGAGCTGTTTTGGTGTGATGGATTTGCACAGTGATCACCTTCAACAATTTATGGTAGTTCTCATATCCAGCAACAATATTTTTTTCTTTTTTTTCCCCCAGTTTAAGTCAGCTATTTCTGTTCACTTGTTGCCTCAGGTGAAGTCAGACCAATCTCTTATAAACAGGTATAGTCACAGGCAAGACCTCTGAACTTCCGCCGACTGGAAGGCACAAAGCCACTTTCTTTGATCTTCTGCATTACTGCAGCACAGCTCACAGTAAATTTAAAAACAGCACTGGTAGAAGCTTTTCTATGAAAAAAAAGGTTCTCTAAGAATTACATTGATACTTAAAAAGCCCTCCCAAGATGTATGTGGCACTACAAAAAGCTTTTCTATGATTTTTAAAAATAGCAACTTCCAATGAGACGTTAAATGAAAAGAAATCCTCGTGCTTAAGATTTCAAAAGGTACACAACTTGTGCTGATTTTCTGCATTAATTCCCTTCACGATCAAAAGCAGCATGTACTTTTCCACAAAACCATGAAAAGCTCAATTGTCAGTAAATACAGGTCAGCATTAAGGTATTTCAGGCAGCCAGGAGCCAAGCACCAAACAGCAAGTGAAATGGCAGGGCCACAACCAACTTGGTGTTAGAGCACAGGGAGCAGAGTTAGAGCAACAAAGGGTACAACAGGTTTCTGCAAAAAGGTTTGGTTCTTTTTTTTCCAGACTACACCAAGCACCTGGATGGAAGCACCTGGCAGCTTCCAGCAGAAGGGGCTCAGTAGCTCCTGCTGAGACCATTCTGCTCTGGGGGAACAGGCAAGCACAGCACCCACAGAGCACAGAGCACAGACTGCAAGTGTCCACAGCAAAGGCAAACACACAGCTATTCGGCCCCTCTGCAGCACAGCTGGCACCTCGACTGTCCCCGGGGGCAGAAGAAGGCAGCCAGAAGAATCAGATCCCACAAGGACAATCCCCCTGACTAACACGTCCTTTGCCCCAGCATATGCCCCTGAAGACCCTTTCAGAGCTCATCATCCCCTTGAAGACCTTACTGGGCACCTAAGGACAACACTGCACTTGCTCTGCTGGGGGAAACTGTGTGGAGAGACAATGCAAAAGGCTCTCTGATCCACTGCAGTGGGGCTGCAGGTGCTTTGGGTTAATCCTAAAGACTTTGTGGGGAAGTTAATGTCAGCCCTCCAGCTGATGGACCTTAAACTGCATTATGTTTTATTAAGGGGGCTCACATCTGAAGCAGTACATACAGTTCTTCCTTGAGTTCTTCTTTTGTCTTGCTCTCAGCACTGTCTGAGCCTCCCAGCAGTCCCAGGGTGTCTCTGTGCTTGGGTGCTGAGATTTCCCATCCCCAGCCCTGGCACACACTCAGGCTGATGAATGGCTGTGGACAACTGGCTGATCACAGCAGGTGTGGAGCGCAGAGTCACTCTCAGCACGTGGATTCAAAGACAAGCAGCACTGAGGGCTGGAGGTGTCACTGTACCACTCTGGAGTTAAACACACACACACAGGGCTGTGATGCAAATCACACCTTCAGAAGAAGCTGACAGCGGGGTCAGTGTGGGGACCTGGGCTGCACAGGCTGCTGAACATTGCTGTGATGAGGTATCAGTGATGGAGCAGCTGCAACCTGACCTAGAAGGAAGCCACCAAAGCCTGCATTTTATTTATGTGTTTTACATGTTACCTCCTAAAATAAAAATCAATATGTGCCAGACTGGTGATGTTTAAATGGATAATTCCCTTTCTAGCAAACTGATGCTCCCCCTTTCCTGCATGATAAACAGTGCTGGGAACACAAAATAGGAAAAGACCTTGGAAAGAAGATGAGAGCTGCTCAAGGACCTTGAGGTTACAGGAGAAGGAGGAGGCAGAAAATCAAACTCACTAGCAAACTGCTCAAGGTCAAAACCCAATGTGCATTGTCAAGATGTGCTGCTTTGTTTTTTAATCCCAGAGTTATGAGAAATAGAAGACCTGACCCATTGTTTGCATCCTCCAGGGCAGCACTGGAAGGGGGACAAGTAGATAAATAACCAAAAGTCAGCAATCTAAAAGAGAATGAGAAAAGCAAAAAGGAGAGTGAGAGGACAAGGCATGTCAAGAGGGGGAGACCAGGTCTTCCAGCAGTTTCATCAGGAGCTGGAGGAAACACTCTGCAGGGACAAATACAAGCTCAAGAACCTTCATTCCTGCTGTCATGTGAGATGCAGTTGCCTGTTTCAAGAGCTCCTTGGCTGATCAGCAGCCAAGAGGAAGCCTAAAGGCTGTTTAGTAATTGGCACTGTGCTGGGCTTTCTTGGTTTTCCTTCTAACCACCATGCTGTTTCAATCTTTTTTATTTTACATCTCTAAATGTGTTTCAGTCTACTGCTGACCCAGAAATGAAAATAATTAACCCTGTTGCTATTATTCATTATTTACTCTCTTTCTCATTTAGTAAATGCTTGGCTCTTGAGTGAGGAGCAGAGGGCAATGGCTGAAGCCCTGTGGTCCAAGCTGGGGGAAACTGGCAGAAAGTTTTTATAAATATAGGTAGAAAATATAAATGTAGAGGATGATGCATTGGATGTTGTACTTTGTAATCATTTGTAAGAGTCTCAAAATGTGCTGGGTTTGCATCTATGCTCTGCCATGCTGCTCTTTGTTGAATAACTTGCATGTTAAAAAGCAGTGGTGCTCCTCTCCCTGCAGTGGCTCACACTTGGCTGCCAGCTTATGTGGTTAGATCAGGTCATGAATGTACAGGAAAATGCATCAAGAGACAGCACTGGGGACATAGGAGTGGGGCAGGACAAAACCATTTTGTAAACAGGAATGTCTCAACTTGTACTGGACAAGGGCATTACTTGACTGACTTTTTTTTTTCCTGTTGATAAAGTTAGGCCAATATTTCTTCTGGGGACAGAGAACCACTGGCCAATGGATTTATATGATGCCACACTCTCAATCCCACCTGAGGGTATACAGGATATGACGCTACCGTGGGGACTGCTGGTGCCACAGACCCGCCAAGGACACTCAGGAGATCCCTTTGCGCCTGCAAGGGAAAGCATCCACATCTCAGAGAAGTTAAAACATGTTTGACATCTGGGGCAGTCACAAACTTCTTGTTTTGGCTACACAGCAGCTCCTCTTCAGGAATGGGTAACAAGTCATTTCACAATGTCATTTTTCAATCAGATTGAATCAGTTTGCACAGGCTGCCAGAAGACAAAATCAAACTCTCTTCTGAAACCTCCCTGTGCTGCCAGCTCCTTTCTGCACCAACACAAGCATCTGTCTGGCCAAGATTTCCCTTTGCAGTGTTAGTTTTAACCTAGATCAGTTTCTTGGCCTCCTTCTCTGAAAGAGCAAGAAGGGATGGTGCAGGATGAGGGACAAGAACGGGCAGGCAGCAGCACCAGCTTCCAGGAATTGTGACAGTTTCCATTACATTATATGATTGCACAATTATGGCACACGTTGCATGATACCATTCTTGGATGAATACCTAGAACTTCCTAAATAAGGATTACAAGTGATAAATAATGAAATAACAGATAATACACAACAGGCAGTTAATACCTTTTCCGGGAACAAATGTCAAATAATTCAATTCCTCTGAAAGACAGAAATTCTTTAAACATGTATGTGAGCAAGAGAAGTCTGGTGTGAACATCTGAGATGAATCAATAATGATCATGAATGCAGTCAACATGCACAGTCATTGAGGACTGAAATAATGTCATTTGGACATGAGCAATGCTTGTGTGGCATTCAAACAGTTCTCTGAAGCCTTTATGAAGTTCTAAAGCTTTGTAGAGTCAGGATCCTTTCTGACATTTGAAAGCCAGGTATCTTGAAAAGTTCAGAGGGGGCAGGGGGAGGCGAAGAAAGGAAGCAGTGAAGAGGAAAAAACATAAAACATCATGGAAGGGCCACTTCTTTTCAGCTCAAAAGAATCTGTTGGGGTAAAAATGGCAATTTTCCCACTGTACCCTGAGGCCTTGTTACCTGAACTGCGAGCTCGGAATCCAAGAGTTTCCTCACACAATCCTCTTTAAAACCACACAGAGAATGGTGTGTGCTCATAGTGACAGCCATGGGAGGAAATTTCCAGGAATACTTTGAAACATTACTGTTTACTCCTCACTGTGTGAACAGAGAGCCTGTGAACTAAACTTCCACAGAGACATGCTTTGAAACAGATTTGAAACTCGTGCTTTTTGTCCTCACCTAACTTCTACTAGAAGCTGAACTTTATTTGTGTGTGAAACTAGTTTGGGCCAGCTTCAAGGCCCGCCAGGTGAAAATTAATGAAGTCTCTCGCTTTCACTGCATCAGCTCAGGGTTCAGCCTTGAGGGCAGATTTTCAAAAGGTTTCAGGGAAAATTTAAAGTGCTCACTGTGTCTGTCCAAGGCTGTTACTAGAAATGCTCAACCATCTGACTAGGTGACACCCAGCACCCAGGTTATCCCTGAAGGCTGAGTTAGAATTTGGTCACTTAGTTGGGTGCTTATATGGAAATGATCTTCCCTGCAAATCTTGCCTAGGGCAAGCATTGCTCTGTGAAGCCTCAGAGAACAGGATTTGCCAGCTTCTAGGTTTTTCTAGGTTCCAAAGGCATTGCTCATGCAAAATTAAAAGAAATTTAAAATAAACAGAAGGTAAAATAAAATGAAGACACAACAATAACTGCATTAAAACCTGGCTCGAACTGTTAACAGCCCCACCATAGTTCCTGATTGTCAAACAGCATCAAGTCAGTATACAGGCAGAATGGTGTGTATGATGTAAATATAAAAGGGTATCCCAGACAACTGCAGCATTCCCCATGGCAACATCATGTGAACTCTTCAGAAAATGTAAATAAAAACATAAAGTCATGTCATTGTGCACAAAACGTCCTGCAGAGTGGATGCCCTACAGATATGAACTCTGTAATAATCTGTCCTCCTGGAAGCCTGGATGATTTTCTTCCCACAGCTTTTTGTGTGTGTGTCTGAAAGGAGTTTCCTTCATTTAACAGCTCACATTCTGTTCTGGGGCTTGTTAGTGCAAAGGAGACATGTCTAATTTTGCTAATCCATGCTGTGAAGAGAGTCAAACAGCATTTCCTACACTCGCTGCCAGTATGAAACAAAATCACACTTCTATCAGGTTCTTAATACTATCTCACAAGATAAACTCCTGTTGCTAATAATATCTGACACTTCTGTGTACGAACACACAAAAATACCTCAGAACAAACTGATCTCTGGTGTAACTGTATTGAATTTACTGGAATTAAACTAGTACTAGGCTGGCACGTTAGGGGGTCAATGCAGTAATTCAGAGAGCCTCTTTTCCCCTCAGGCTCACCTGACAGTCAAGGTTAATGGTGCCAAGCAGAGCTCCCAACACTTCCCTACAGCCACCAAAAGCTTCAATCAGGATTACACAGCACTGAGAGGGAGATGTTTTAAGGCTCCTGCTTTTCCTTCCTTCTCTTCCCTCTGCAGAAACCTGGGCAAGGAAGAAGAGCTCAAGTCAGTGTAGTTCTCTGATTCCTCATGCCAGGCTGGGGCCCCAGGGCGGGGTGTGTATCTTTTTCTTGCCTTAATAATCAATATACAAGTTCCTACTCTCCTGCCTGCAATGGAGAAAAGGAGAGACAGAAAACTGCCAGAAATGCTCTGAAGTTAGGAAGAATGTTTTGCAAATATAAAGTTTGCTCATCTGACTACTGATTAAGGATATTAAAGAAAAATTAAATTCTCCCAGGGTTCATCTCCATGTCTTGGAGTATCAGGTCTTGCCTGGCAGTAACAGGTCTTCATGTGGCAATAAGAACAGAAAGATCACTCCAGCCTCCTGAGGTGTGCATCTGGCTGAGGTATCACTGGGTATTGGGGGAATACACTTGGTTTGCAATTTATGGCATCACCTCACAAGGGTTCACGCAGCATTTCATCCTAAATGGCCTGCTCAGAGTAGACAAACCAAGGAGCTGCTTCCTTTCTGGCAAGGTGTTTCACAGTGCAGTGTGAGTTCAACAGATCGGAAATGGTAACAGCCTATAACCATGTTCAAGGCTGCTCTGACACACAAACAAAGGTTGTATTTTATACATCTCCCAACTGCCAGCACACCCATTTACAGAACGTTCCTGCAGCTCCTGCAGACAGCACTGTGACTTCAAGAAAGTATATTTACAGCACCTGAGGGAGAAGGAAAGACCCAGTGGCAGGGAGCCTGTGTTTTGGAACTCATAATGCAGTGAAGGTGTGGAACATTTCCAGCAGACCCAGCCAGAGGTCCCAAGGGGTTTGGATACCTGACAAGCAGCAAGTGCAGCTGAGCCTGGCCTCCACTGACCACAGTGTGAAACTGCCTCTTTGGAGAAACCCCAAGCCTAAGCAGTGACTTGGTCCAAGAACAAAAACACCAGACCTACACATTAAAGATAAATATATACAAAAAAGGTAGGTGAACCAAGTTTTTTTTTTTCCCAGGGCGTTTTCCATGAAAATATTAACAAAGTGACATCAGCATAAGAGAACCCCAAGGTGCTCCAGGAATGGGTTGTACACACACCTGAAAGAAGAGAACGGCACAGAGGAGGCTGCAGATGCCTGGTTGTTTCAGTCTGTCTGCACTGATAACCTTCAGTGACTGAACGTGCTCAGACAGGGACATTTGAGGCAATATTTGCTCATTTACTGTTATATTTATTTGGCAATAAATGGCAAGAATATGACCATTATCAATGAATAATTCTTCTATAAAATGGCTCTCTCCTAAAGCAATGACTCTGGAAGAAGATACTGTACTGTGTATAATAATTAGAAAATATCTATTGTTGAAATAACCTTTCTAAAAAGAACATTGCAAGCCCAGGTGTCCTCTATAGATGTTAAAGGAAATCTCATCACTGTCACCCCAAAGGAATAAGTGTGGTGAGAGAATTACTGTTTGGATAAGCGCCCATGTCTCGGACATAACCATGTGGCAGCCGTGTCTTCTCGACGCTTCAGTTGTATTAAAATGTTTATGGCATTTACATGAGCCACGTGGCAACCTCTCAGTGCCATTTTCAGTCCCACAAAAGGACAATCTGGAAGTTATCCAGCACCAGACTGTCATTCCCCAGTGGCCAAGGCTGCAGAAACTCGGAGCACAAGGGTATTGACGTGTCCTACTCCCGTCAGCCCTGTGGCTGCCCTCCATGCCCAGCTCTCACATATCTGCACTGCACAGGTATTTCGGTCCACAGGTGGAGGCTTTCCAGGGAAAGCACTTCTTTGGAGCAAACAGGCAGAACCAGTGGGAACAGGGCTTTGAGGCAGCAGGTTCAGGTATAAGAAATTATACCTGAAAACTAAATGCCAGAGGTGGAAGATGCGCTGGGACAGTAAAGTGAAGTTGAAAGCAGAACCACAAACCTTTAAACATTCAGAACAGCAATACTGCAAGGGAGAAAAGCACAAAGGCAGTGTCAGATTCAAGAGGAGGTCAGAAAAAATCAGCTTTAGGATAATAAGAAGATAGGAGACAGACAGCACAGGGAAAAAAACAGGAAGAAGCTACAAAGAAAAATCCATCACAGAAGATCTGGCTAGCCCTTGGTGTGCTGCAGATCTTAGTTCCCAAGACGAGGTGCCAGGAGAAGGCACATGCAGTGGAAGTGCCTTTGGCAAGGGATGCCAGGAGCCTGGCAGCAGAGCCCAGCAGAGAAATTAACTCCTGGCAACAGGGCTAAGGACAAGAACATTTCTGTGTGAATAAAGGACAGCCACGGAGGTCACGGTGAGCACAGACGCCCAAGGCAGAAAACACGTGGATTTTTCAAGGCATTAATAGGTCTTTTGTTTCCTTTCCAAATTGTTACACTGGCAGCAGTCACGTACCCAGTTGCATTTATGCTAAAAACCTAAAGGGATTGGGCAATGACATACAGTTATTTCAAAGGCATTGGTCAGGTCTGCTCAGGTTTTTGTATGCTAATAGCAAGAAAAGAATCTAAAATTCTGTCCTGTTTCTCTGGGAAGGTAAATATCAAGTTTGTTTGTTTGTTCTCATATTGTAGCTGATGTTTCCTCTCATGTTTTCCCATGGTTTACTCATTCACATCACAGACAGCTCGAGTTACAGTGTTCAGTTTCCTCCCTATTAAAATGCAGCCCTTGTAGGGTGGAAATTGCAAGGAGAGACCTTGTACAGCAAGGCTGATCAAAAGTTTGCAAAACAAGGTGTAAAATTTACCTGGGTAGGCCTCCTCCAAGGTGGTGGTGCATAAAAGAGGTGAGTCTAAGCCACCAGGATACTGGGTTTGGTGTTCACCCGAGCAGCACACACAAACTCACTGCCAGAGCCCACGTTTGGGGCTAGCGTTGCTGTAATTTGGGATAACAGACACTACCCAATCCTGCTTCCCTCCTAGCCTTACACTGCCAGCCTTTCCTTCCCCTGTTACCAAATAAAATCAAAATGCCACAAGCAGATGAAAGCACAGCAGATATTCCCAGGATTGCCCAAGGAGTGAAAACTCCTGGGCAAGCTGTGCACCCCATGTACTGCCCATGGAAAAAACTGACACATCTTGCCTCAGACTAAACTAGAAAGATAGATAGAAAGATAGATAGATAGATAGATAGATAGATAGATAGATAGATAGATAGATAGATAGGGTGGGGAGGGAATCAGCAAGGATCCTTGTTATCGGCTTTTGAGTGTAAAATCCCAGGGTGAATTTGTGTCGCCAAGGGGAATGTTAGTGAAGTACTGCCTGGGTTTGGAAATATGCCTTCCCCTTTCATTCCCAGTGCACCTGTAACCCAACATTGTGTGAGTTTAAGTGCCTTTTTTATCCAGAGGAAGCGAGACCGCATCTTATGCCCACTAAACGTTGCTCACAACCTCCCAGGAAATTTGGCTGCATGAGCAATCATCCAATATCTTAGAATAGCCTCTGGGCCAGGGTCACTTCTTTAATCTCAGCTATTCTAAATATTATTTCCATGAGACACATCATTCCTTTCATGCACCTAACCTGTGGAAGTGTTTGCTTGGCTGCTTTTGCTGATCTTACATAAAACAAACTGTATTTTAAAAGTTCTGGTTCCTCTTTTTATCAGAAATGCTCAGGAAATATAGCAGAAACATGTTATTTATTTAATATAATTTTTATATGCAATTTATATATTTATTTATGTTCCCTTTCCAGGTTAAGTAAAGGTAGCCTATCCACCTGAGACCAGACTGGTGATTTTTGTCTTAATCGGTGGTTTTGATGACATGTCATGTCCTCAAGCCCATTCATTACAGAACTTTTAGGTAGGTCACATTTAAACTCCCAAGGATGGATGGCCAAGAAAGCTTCCAGAGAATTGTTCTGGCAGCAAATTCTCCTGTTAGGATTTTGCAGCTTCTTGCAATCCTGCATTTGACTAGCCTCACTATCTATTTACTTTCATTTTTGCAGATTGAAGATTTCCTCATAATTATATTTGTATTTTTTCTGTAGGGTGCTTAAGACTAATCAAATATTCCTTAAATTCTTAGGGCCAAACAGATGGGGCTGCCCTGAAAGTTATCTCTGCAAGTAAGGTCTTCCAAGGTGTTCAGTGTTTTCATGGCTCTTCCCTCCCACATTTTCAACATGCATTTGGATCTCCTGCCAGGAGGACTTGACACCAAAGGCACTGAGATATGGGCTTGCAAGGGGATACTCCCCTGTCCTGTGCAGCATTCCTGCCTGGAATTAGGGCATTACATCAGCCCTCTCCACTTTCCACATTCATGCTTTTAATACTGCTGTCTCAGCTGGAATCCCCTGGTGACAAATCACAGAACAGGAATGGAGAAGAAGAGGAGCAAGATCACTTAGTAGCATGCACAAGTCATTAACGAGAACACTGATCAAATAAAATTCAGTGGAAGGGGGAAGTAAATTAAAACTGACACCAACAGATGTTTATGAACAATGGACAGGAAAGAGACTGTAAAGATTTGCTGTGTCTCACACAACATCAACAAGAGATGCACCAGTGAAATCAAATGGCAGCAAGCAGCAGAAGGGATGATAGGGAATTTTTTTTTTTCCCAGAACACATAATTAATTTGTGATGCATCTGCTATGAATTACTATGAGGTCAAATTAGCAGGGCTCAAAAACATTCAGCTGTTTCTATCAATAAGAATATCTAGATACTTTTAACCATGAATAAAATGTAAGAGGGAAGTGCTGAAACACGACTTCAATCACAAAATTAGTATCATCCTCTGAAAGCACAGATAGTCAAGCACAACGAAACTATCACATGCAGGGGATTTTCCTGAAGAAAAAGTGGAGTGGAGGGTGTTCTGGGTCTGTCTTTTAAATAAGGAATAAAATAACCTGAAAACACGTGGGGGAAGAAAGGTAAATGGTCATACTCAAAACAACAAAAGTCAAAGGCAATCCCCAGAGGCAATACAAAAAGGTCACAGGTCATCCAGAAAGGCCAAAGGTCACACCAAAAAGTCAGAAAGTTATCAGAAAGGTCAAAGGTTACAGAAAAGGTTGAAGGTCACTGAAAGCTCAAAGGTCACTGGAGATGTAAAGTCACTAGCAACATCAAAGGTTACATAAAGGTAAAATGTCAAGGACAGGTTAGAGGTCACACAAAGCTCTCTCACAACGTCAAAGGCCATAAAAAAATTCAAGGATTAGCCTGAAATGTAAAGTGATCCAAAAGATACGGGGTCACAGGTCAAAGGTCACCCAGACTGTGAAATCTGTTTGCTGAAAAGTCAAAGGTCACCCCAAAATCCCAAAGGTGGAAGACCAGACAAATGTAAAAGGTCACACCAAAAGATCAACGGTCATCTCAAGAGGCCAAAGGTCATCCTGAAACATCAAAGTTCACTCAAGGGGTCAAATACTCCCCCTGAGGGTCAAAGATCACTGGAAGGTCAAAAGTAACCCCAAAATTCAAACGTCTCTGAAAGGTCAAAGCTCTGTTGCTCTCTGCCTTCTTAGAGACCCATCCAGGGAGTGAAATGGGCAGAGAATGGAGTGACTTTGGTGCCCACTGACCCCTGAACCAGCGCCCTGTGTGAGGGCAAGCAGTGATGCAAGGGGGGCATGTACACACTGAGGCGTAATTATACAATTAATTGTAATTAATTACAAAAGCTAAATATACATCTTGTTCAAATATTAATGGAATTAATATACACAATGATACAGAGAGGGGGCAGCAGGATAATTTCAATATTTTGGCAGTAACCAGCCTCTGGATTGACTATAAACCCTGCCCTTGCTGCATGCAGAGCCAGGTTTGGTACCTAAGAGCATTATCCATGCTTCTGGCAGTGCTGCATTAATAATGAGGAAGAAAATATTTTGCTTCAAAGGCCCTTTGAAAAACAGTACCTTAAATACAATTGTTCTGGAAGTACTCCACTGATTTTCCTTCATAAGATGACCAGCTCTGTGAACAGTGAGAAAGCACAAATCCGTCGCTGGCAATTACTCCAAACAGCTGTACCAACCAATTTATATGCTGGGAGGCTTGTAAATTGTGTTCTACCATTAACCTGGCTCAATTATTCAGAGCTGACATGTCAAGCTTTTTACCAGCTACAAAGGCAGCAAGGCCAGATGCCTTTTCTGAGAGAAAATGATAAAGGAGGGGAAAGTGTGCTGTCATGTCACTCCATGTTGTGCCAGACCAAAAGGAGCATTCTTAAAGGAATAATCCAAAAATACTACAAAAACAGGGTTCTGTGTTCTTCCAAAAGTCTGGTTTCACACACAAGGGCTTGAGTGGTGTAACTCAATTGTCCTGTCCCTCCAAAATCAGTTCTCACCTCTTGTACAGTGTTTTAAGTCCTCAGTCTTTAAACCTCAGCCAGATGCTGCTCTAGGGTTTGCACAGGAACTGCACTGGAGGGGAAGATGCCCAGGGAGAGGCTCTCAGCTTGAAGACAACAGCCAAGCCAGGGCTGTGGACACTTCTGTCCCTCCTGGGCTTGTGTCCCAAGGCCATCCCTCACCTTGCTTGGCAGCGTGGATGGAAAGGCTTTCGGGTTTGTTCCTGGCTGAGGAGCTCACGTGGGAAAACTCCTTCAGAAAACAAGGCTTGGAGGAGATGCTGACCACAGTTTACAAGTAGCACCGAGGGCACAGGCACACCTGCTCCATTGGGTCCTAGGAGATCTGGGAACCAAGTGGATTCAAGTCTCTTTCAGTGTTCCAGGTAGGACCTAGACAAATCCTTTCTCCCATGAGCTGAATTATCACTTTATTGTGTGTCTCCTCAAAACTCAGAACTTTTAAAAAGTTCACGTGGAGATGGAAAACAGCAAAGCAAGATGTCACAGGGTTACAGGGGCACAGGGGTGGGGGTTAATATTACATTTAACAGGACAACTGCCTGCAGCAGTTCTTTCACACCTCTCCTACTGCATACAGCATTTTGTGGCTCTGGGCTCAAGGCAGATTTCATTTACCCTGGTGAATGGAACCTTAATTTCTCTCAACCTCCCCGAAGAAGTTCCGGGTTTATTCTGAGGCAAGGGAGGAACCTGACACTGGCTTTTGGAAAACAAATTAATTTGCCACACCCTGGGAATTTTCAAACATGATATATCCATCAGTTTTCCCTTCTGACTAACATTTGGCAAGATGTACCCGTCAATTTTTTTAATTCAAACCAAATTGTTTGTTATTCCTTCCAATCCACACATTAACTGTCAGCACAAAAGTTTCCACGCTGCCTCTGTGGGCTCCCACACGTAGCTACCCTATGACCTACACCGAGGAACAGCCCTGGCACTCGGAGAAGCTCAAATCCACTGAGGCAAGAGTGTGAAAACACAGCTGGGCCCGGCAGCTTCTGCTGCTGCAGTAAATCCCTTTGCCCCTCCCCACGTCTCTCAACCCTGAAAGTCTTCAGAGGTGAAATCATGAGTTTCCTTCTCATTGCAGTTCTGTTTTGGCACTAAAAATCCTTCTGAGGCAAGGACAGTTCGGCATATTTTCCTTGTCTGCCCATCAAGCTCTTAAAAAATTAAGTTATTAATCATCTGAACACTCACTTTTGCTGCACTGAGCATTTCTGGCCAGAAACCCCCATAGGTGGTTATTTCAAATATGACTCTGCTTCTGTTGAAGGCTTTTGAATTAAAAAAAAAAAACAATCCTGAAGTATGGACAAATGCACATTGTGATAATTACTGCCTAGCAGTGTATTTTTAAAGCAGTCAGCTGAGCTTCTAGTTTATATTTCACTGATTTGCTTTACTTGGTAAAAAAACAAAACCCAAAAAAAAAAAAACCCTGGCAAACCCCACATTCATCATGTAGTTTATCTGAGGTCTCCTCTGTGGCTTGCAAGAAGGAAGAGAAGTTTGCAGCAAAATTGTTTTGTAACAGATGTATGGGTGGAAAAAGTTACTAACTGGGAGTGTTCTCTCCTCCCGAGTCTCGCCGCTGCTCCTAGTGCTGGTCTCTAGGGTGTAGCTTTCCTCTTGGGCTCCTGTGTTTGCTTTACGTGTTGCTTTCCTCTTCCTTTTGGTCAGCAGCCTTTTTACGACCTGGCAAAATAACACTGAGCAGCAGCACGGAATCTGCAGGACAAAAATGAGCCTTTGCCTTAAATATCCCAGAGACAAATGGAGGTGAGTAGAAACAAGCCTGGGCTGGGGAATTGCCGTCGGTTTGCTGTTCAGAAGTTGTTAGCAACTAGTACATGGGCTTTGTTTGGGGTTTTTCCCCCGGTTTGGCTGCAATGTTGAGAATTTAACTGAAGTCTGGCATGGAAATATAACGGAGTTGTAATTGCATCCAGGCCTTGGGTAGGGATTGCAGAGTTGGTTGGGAGAGAAATCCTCTGAGCAGGGTTTGCTGGGCCTTCGTGGCAGACCTCAAACACATTTTCCTTCCTGCTTTTCCTTGGTCTCGCAGAGTGTCCCTGTGTTTCTGATTCCCTGTGCACACTACACTTGACGAGAGCATTTGCCCTGCTCCCATCATCTCCCTGTACCTCATATATAATGCAGAGGTTGTATTTGCTCAGCTGTATTGAATCCTGCCATAAAAGCAGGGTGCAGAGGGCAGGTTCTGGATGTGCAGTGAATCTCTGTAACTAAGAAAATATAGCACTTTCTCTGCTGGAAGTATCAGTGTGAAACCAGACTTGACAGGGTAAGTGATCCCACTTCATAATCCTATAATGCTGGTACAATTTGGTGGCACTGGCATAAAAGTGGCACTGAGAGCTCAGCTGGACTTTGAGATAAATTAAAAATGGTGTCTTTAAAGGAAAATTACTCAGTACAGGATTTGATGACATGCAGATCTTTTACTCATAGGGTGTTATATTTGGCAGCTGGGTGGATGGAAATGATCTTGTGTTGTACAAACAAGACTCCACATGTGAGTCAAGAACAGACAGTAAAGGACTAAATATTCTTGACACTTCTTTCTGTTTTCTAAGTTATCTTTTAAGAATTTTGAAATTTACTGAGATGGAGGGTTTTTTTCTGTACTTTCTAATGAGCATTCCTAATATCAAACTTTTAGGTTACATTAGTTTTGCATGTACACCTATGTTGTGTTCTTGGTCTCCAACTGCATTATCCTGGGGTTTGGAGCTGGGTTTCCTGACTCAGCTGCCAAGAAAGAAAACATTGTTTTTTCCTGTTTGCCGATAATTCAATCTTATGTCTATTTAAAAGTTTTCTAGGAAAATACTGGTAACGAACAATTGCAGGTCAGAGACCACAGGGCTCGTTCATATATGAAACAGAATGAACATTTTCCTAAAATATTTTGCAGAATCAACAAATTTTTAGATTAGTTTCCCATTTGGTTCACAGAGACCAGACACTGCTTGCTCGTGTTGTAAAGCACCAGAAAGCAGAGTTGTGTTTTGGTGCATGAAGGGAACGTAACTTCTGGGGGGACACTAACACAGCAAGAGTGTTAGAGATGGACAGCCTGGAACTGGGGATATAAAAATTATCCTTCTTTTGGTCATCACCTCTGGCTTCCCCCTGCTCTCTCACATAGACCCAACGCTCCTTGGGGCAGGGACTACTCTGGCTGGGTGTCCATACAGTGCTCTGGCTTTTTTCATCCCTTTCCATAGCAAAGAGCTCACTGCAGCTGATGGAAGATTTTCCATGTCAGTACCAGAGCTCACAGTATGACTGTTCTGTTCACTGGTTTCATGGAAACACTGAGTTTAGCTGCCTTTTTGTTGGCAAACCCAAGCCCATACAGCTGAGTCACTCCACACAAAGCAGCAGCTTTGAACATTCGCTTTTCCAAAATACAACCTTCCTCTTTCACCAAGGCTTCCAGGACACTTCTTGCTGCAGAACTTTGCTTTTCATACACTACACTGAGACAAAAACACAGGCATTCACACACTTGGTAACAAGGGAAGAGAGAGAAAGTCCTGTGTCAGGAACAAACCCAGAAGACAGGCCTGGATCATGTTTAAAACCTTGAACCACAGGCACAGAGAAAGGAATTAAAAATAACCCGTATAGTTATTGTCATTATCTCATTTTATATTTCTTCTGGCTTTTCAGTTTCTCTTTTTCAACAGCTTGTAATGCTGCCCACAGCCTGTGTAAAATCTGAAGGGGCAGGTCTTGGGCACGTGGAAATAACCTGTTACAGTCATCAAAGCCACATCAAGGTACTCAAGGTGATGTAGGACCAGTCACCCCTTCTCTCCTGAGCTCTCAGCTGGAGCACAGACCTTGGATTTCTGCTGTGAGCAGTTCATGTTCACAAGTCCCTCTGCTACTGAGTCATTCTAGCTGGCTACTATATCAGTTATTTTTGACTATTTTAATAATTATTCCACTCTGAAAAAAAAAAAAAGGTAGAATTATGCTAATTGTAGAATCCAGAGATTAAGAAAAATAGCATGCGAGGAAGAGTACACAAAATATCCACCTGTAAAATAAAAATGTGCTGGGGAGTGGAGAGTGAAGAGAAAGAAACACTGGAGCAGCCAACTAGAAAAAAGGCCCAGCATAATACTTGATAGTCACAGGAAGACCAAAAATAAACAAAACTACTTTGAAACCTCTCAGTTGAAATACATTTCAGAAGAGCCACCTAGTCTCAAAGAAAGCTGTCAGAATGGTACCTTGAATTCAGCAGGCAAATTTGAACAGAAGATGTCTTAAAAACAGGGGAAAACTATTCCTGTAAGTAATATCTGACATGTCAGAAAGTAAAATACTTTTAAAAGAAAAACATTGGGAATGGGCAAAAACTGAATTTGAAGATCTTCCATCCAGTGTTTTACTACCTGCTGCTGGAGATCTGACAGCCATTTAAATTATTTCTCAAGCTCATTTAAGAAAAAAAAAAAAAAAAGAAAAGAAAAGGCTTGCTTTCCCATCCCCTCAATTAGAGAAAAATCATCACATCATTTCATGTTGAGAGTTAGCTGATGAATGTCGTGTCATATATCACTGCCTCTGCATCTGGCAGGAATCAAAGCAGACACTTTGAAAGGCAAGTGTCTTTGAACTGCTAATTACGTTTAACAAAGAAAGTGTTTCACATGTTGCTTCTTAACAAAATTTCTGCTTTTACCTAAAAGGTTTTTCTCCCATCTTATTTCTGGACAGCATGAAATTATGCTGAAACTAACAGTAATCTATTTATTTCTGATTATACTGTGATGTTTAAAAGAAGTGGGGAAAATATTCTGTGTTTCTTGCATAACCAAAAGCTTCTGGAGATTTGTTGAGAAATACTGGCAAAGGTAACCCCCTGACAGATATGTTTCTCTTTTGGATATATGACATTAAAGGCATCTGTGAAAGTTCTGAGTGTGAGGAGAGTATTTTAGCTCAATTTCTCCACCCCCAGGAATTTCTTCTTACTCAGCTTTCTCTTTGGGGCCTTATTCTCAGAGCAGTATAAAATACCCCAACAAAAGCTACACCCAACCAAATCTTCTCAAACAAGAGCAATTACCAAACAGGAGGATAAGTCCTAGGGAGAAAAAGATAACAAGTGCTGGGCCAGCAGTTTGGCATTGTCTCTAATTCCGCCGCATTTAAGTCCTTTGCATAAGGTTCAAAAAAGACAAACACACAAACAAAATAAAACCAGCAAAACCCAAACGAACAACAAACACCCAGATTGCAGTGCAACCCCAAAGAGATTCAAACCTTTTGACTTACATCCTCCTCTAATCTTAAAGCTCCTGAAGGGATGCCAAAAAGTGAAACTCTACAAGTCCTGGGTTAGGAAGCAAATGGTGTATATGGGTCTGCTCTGCTTTGATCTGCCAGAAAAGAGGCTGTTTTGTATGGTCAGCATCCAGCCATATCGTTCAAATTAGGAATCTTCAGTCTAGGAAAATACTGGAATGTGAGGCTATGACGAAAGTCCCGGTAACATAGAGAGCTGCTGGCAAGTCAGGAATTGATGGTAAAACCTGAACTACCCGATATGAATAAATAAGTTTAATATTGTTACTCTCCATCACTGGAATAGTGGATTTTCCTGCTGTCAGCCAAAGCAGAATTATTTTTTAAGATTATAATATTCTCTGATTTACATTTCATGGAGTGAAGAAGGGAATGCAAGATTTGTGCTAGCTCCTCAAACTGTGAGAGACAATGTAAGCTCAAGAGTGTTGATTCTCATTTTCCTTAAAACTACTTTTAAAAAACTTTACATATACAGGCTGAATAAAAACGACAGGCAGGCCTGTTAACGACTTCATAATTGCTCCTTTCCATTGCCAGTTTGTCCCACATGCTCCTGTGAAGTATGCAGTTCCGTAAAAATGCTTAAAACATATAAATAGTGCAATTCAGTCAATTGCTCTTCATCAGTAAATAAGAGAGCATTCAGAGGCACTGTCAGCAGCAGAGCCTGGGATTAGCTCTCAATTGCCTCTTCTGTGAAATCTTCCTGCTGTTTCCTCGCATCCATTCACAAACATTCTTCCTTTCCACCCACTTACAGCCCCTACAAGAGTGTTTAGGAGCTCAGCTAATTTGACTGGGATTAAGATGTGGACATTAGATATTAAAAGTAATTTTTAAAATCCATAATGGGCTGGTGGTATCCTTAAATTCCTCTGTTACCCCGGCACTGACTGGTATGGGTTCTGTGATGGTGCCAGTTTGGCAGCACTGGTGGGATGCAGGGTTGCAGGAAGCAATTTTGGTGCCATTCCCAGTAGGTCCTGGGGAGAAGTCACTGGATTTGAAGTGTGGAAGAGGCTCACCATGGAACATGCAGCAACCTTCTCCCAGTGACTGTGGCGCTGAGCCTGGGGCATCCCTTTTGTGGGGCACTTCTATGCACTCCATAAAAATGTGCTCAAGGATGAAAAGCAAAAGGAAAAGAAGAGGATGAACCAAATAGAGTTAGTCCAGTTTTAACTTATGCCTTGGGAAGGTAAAGAAAGAGGAGAATAACCTCAGTGAGATAGCTAATAGAGCACTGCCTGAGAGCTGCTCAGCATGTGCCTGATCCCATTTGTTACAATTAAGGTCTTAAAGGCAACTGCGTAAGTACATTAGACCAAAAACCCTATCTAGCCAAAATTCACCCATGCACATTATCAACAACCTCACAGGCAAATGTCAGCATGTATCTCCCATTTTCCACTCCTGAGATCTGCATGCCCCCAAAGGATCTGTGATTCCTGGAAGCATCAGGAAACCACACAGTGGGTGTGTTGTCTGTCAGATGAACATCTTAGAGAGAAGCTGCTGGCTGAGCAGTTGTGTTTTTCATGGAGCACACCTTTTACTTTATCCCTGGTGGAGTGGTGGGTGATTCGGGAATTTTGGAAATTATTTTGGAAAACAGGTTAGGCAAAACAGAGAGAAGTGGTGCAGGGAAAGGTGAACCTGCCATGGGGCAGTAGATGGACCAAGTGACCTTTGAGGGGCCTCCCAGTCTTTCTTTTCTATGATTTCTCTAATTTAGTGCTTCTGTCTCACTAACTGGACAGCTGGCCCTGTATTAGCCAACAAATAAGACAAGTGATGGAGGATGGCTTAGATGAGGCCAGTTTGGACTGTTCTGCTTGCATTTCATGAGCAGTCACGAGCTCTGGAGGAGAGCTAACAGGCTCCATGCATGGCCAGTTGTTGTCTGTGTTTTCAGACAGCTGAAAAGCTGAAATCTCTCCCAGCAAAAGAAAGGTTGTGCATGCAAACACTATCCACTTCACAGCTTCTTCAGGAAATATGCAGTTGCCTACACTAGTCTGTGATACTGTTTGTGTGGCACATATTGCTCCATTTCATTCATATTCCTATCACAACATTGACTTTTAAGTGAGAGAGTGGACTCCATCTGTATGTTTGGAGGCAGAAGTTCTAAAAACTACTACTAAAAATGTCAGTTCCTGACCTTGTGCTCCAGCTGAGCCCTGAGAACTTTGGTCTCTTTCGAGAAGCTGCTATCGACGTGCTCAAACATGAGCCAGGTTAATGCAGTTAACCCTGAATTCCTGAGGTGTCCTGGCCTTGCCTGCCTGCAGGATGATGAGCTCACCGGTTTCAGGTGTTGAGGCTGCTTGGAAATGATGCAGCACTGGTCTGTGTGTTACTGGTAGCGCTGGGAAAAGGAGCACAGGGACAGGAAACGCCATCCATTCCACCCTCACCCACACTGGGTGGAATCAGTCGCAGCAGCAAGCCCCGCTGCCTCCAGTGAGAGATTCCCTGAATCCTATTGCAGTGCATTTACTGGGTTAAGGAGTTTTGTTAAGAGATTGAAAGCCCTGGATTTACCACAAAGCAAACAGGCTTGAAAATAATTTGAGCAAGAAGAGCCAAGTCCTCATCTGGTGAGGAAACTTTCATCTCCCCACATCAGTCTTTCTCCAATTTACAGTCTCGATTGTACGCAGGGGAAACTTAAGATTTATCTGAGTCAGAATACACCTGCATTTTAGTTCTTTCGCTGCTGAGAAATATGTACAGTTGTTCCCATTATTTCAGAAAGGTTGTTTTTTTCGGTAGTTTTTTAACATCACCCTCCGGAGATTTCTTTTATTTTTTTGTTTGTTTGTTTGTTTTTGAAAGGTTCTTATTTTTGGAGCTCAGGAGTCATAATGAATAAAAACCTGTGAATGCAATTCAGTTCAGATCCACGTGTTGAGTCACAGGTTCCTCTTCAGTATGTGCAGGAGTCAGATTGTGTCCTTGTAAGGGGATTGGCAGCAGCTTTGGAAATATCAGTCCTCTTCCCCAGTTTGCAATCATAAGCCGTACTTCCAGCTCACTTTTTATATAAAAGCAAATAAACCTTTTATCTGCAGGCATCATGTCTTGTGTGACAAGATGTGTGACATCCCTGTGTCAGTGTGCAGCTGCACAGGGTGGGAAAGGAGGCTCTGAAATATGTTACATGGTCTGGGTGTGTCTTACACTGTTCATATTCACGCTATTAGGAGACCCTTCTCTCTCTCTCTCTGTCTTTTACTCAGCCCAAACAAAGCCAAACAAGTGCTTCCCACAGCTCTCTGTCATCCATCACGTACCTACTCTTTTACTGTACCTGCGCAGCATTTTCAAAATCAATGCTTACATTCTGTCAGTTATTAATAAACAGCTTTTCAGTGCTCTAAATCCCTCGATTTGGAGAATGCCCAAGCTAAGGAGGTGAACAGAACCAAACCATTTTAGGCACTGCTGGTTCAGTGAGACTTTCAGCTTTATCCTTGAGCTCCTCCTCACTTTGAAGAGCTCACTTGCCTCTTGGAGTATATTTCTGACCTTTGCCTCCTTTTACCCATTTGAATGCTGTGCAGCTGCTTGGGCAGTACTACCCCACAGAAGCAGCCAGGGACATCTTTGTGCTGTCCTGGGGGTAGGTGTGACCCTTAGTCTGGTCAGCACACCAGACAGACACACACCCGCATTTCCCCCCTGTATTAATAAGGTGAACTTTATCACACATTCTGTTAAGCCATGAGTGCAACACCAATCTTAGGCAGCACAACCCAGTCTTGACATTGATCCTAATCTAAAGGCAAAGCTGTGCTCAGGCAGAACAGGCTTTCAGGCTTTGATGGCTGCTTGTGTTTCCAGGTTTTGGTAAGGAAAAGGTGTTGAAAACACACTTGAAACAATTTATAATCGACTTTCGTGGCTTCAGATAGGTCAGATAAACATCAGAGTGAATTTGTTGAGGAAAACAAGCTGCCACTCTGAACAGCTGGAAGTTTAGCCATCCCCAGAGCAAAGTCCATCAAACCCGGAGATGTGGCAAACTGCCAGAGAGCTGCATGTGTGTCATTTTGATGGTCACACAGGAATGCCCTCTGGCAGGAGGGGATTAATGATAACTCTCTGAAGCCCCAAGTGCCTCATTTTTGATCTTCCTATGGCAGTATATTTCTTCTTCCATTTTCACTTTGTTCTCAAAGCTTCGCTCTTCATTTAAACCCTCTAAGGAAACTCCTTGCAAGATAGATGTACATTACCCTTTCAGGAGAAACAGAATCCCTGTCAGAAAAATAAATACTGAAATCTGTTTAGTAATGCCCCTCATGTAGACATCTCTCTCTCATCTTCTTTAAATATTAGTTTAGAAACCAGCTTTTGTTTATAGAAATTCAATTGCCATAATCCAGACAGCATGGATTATTTCTATACTGATGCTCTAATGCTAATTTGCGAGAACGGGAGAGAATTTGCCATCCTAACAAATTACTTTTGTCCTTGGATGAAAGAGATAGCAAATATAGTGCCCCTGGCTAAGTGAAGACGTGAGATAGATATCCACAATGCTCTATATGGGAAGTCTAGGGTTGGAGATGTTAATAACATTCAGTTTAATTCTTACAAAATTAAAACTAAAGATTTATACTCATCTCCAAGCAGAAACCTACTTGGAAATATCCTGACTTGGTGTTTTGAAAGATATCAAAGAATACCTCTTCATAATGACCTGGGAGATGTGGATCCAAATAATGATCTCTGGGTATTTACACGAATGGTTCTTCTCAGAGCTGCCCATCACAGCTAATTTTGCCAAATACACATGAAGTTTATAAAACCAGAAACACCTTTTACTTAATCTGAATCTGTCCATGAAAAGGGATGGAATCAGCCCTAAATCCTAGCCCAGCAGTCTAATATAAGATTTAAGAGCTGCCATGTGAGATTTGGTGGACACGGTTCTTAACTACAATTACTACAATGTGCAAACCCATGTGCTGATGATAACACCAACCAGCCTAGACACTCTTTCTACATCACCCTCCTCCTTTTCTAAAGCAGGGGTTTAGGGCTAAAACTGTGGGTGTAAAAAGATTTAGTTTCATTTGTCAGGCTTGGTAGAGGTACAGGGCACAGTCACCATGATTCACATTCCTTACTTGTGGTTCATCCCTGCTCAGTCCAGCCCTAACTGGTGTCTGGGGAGATGACAAAGACTGTCCCATCTCACAGCAAGCACATTCCAGACCAGCCAGGAACACACTGCCTTTCACTGAAGCTACAGGTGCTTGGGCAGAGCTGTATCAATCCTTCTTGCCTGCCTGAAGGAATGTGAAATTAGAAAAAAGACTCCTATAGAACAGTACAGAGTTCAAGAATTGAGTTTGTCTGCAGACCATGGTGAGACAAGAGTGCCATTCAGCCAGCCTGCCCAAAGGCTGCTCAGTGGGGGCACTGGGTGCAGGACCAGGGGCAGGAGACAGGACAGCTGGATCTCTCAGCTCTGCCAAGGCTTGATGTGCAGCTTGGTTTGTCAGGACCAAACAAGTTCTCCTCTGCCCATGAACCCCAGAGCCCAGCGAGCAAATCCAGGCCAAAGTGAGAAAGCAAGGTCTACCAACATATTTGCAAGAACTGTTGTGAGTTCTGCACAAATATTGTTTGTGGGGAACAAAAAGAGATTATCATCTAACCACTGGCTCTCGGTAGAGTCACCTTCAGACCAGTCAGGCACAGTCCTACTTAATCTGCCTGCGTTTCCAGAGCACTGATCACTATGTATCTTTGCATCATGGCCATCCATCACACCACCAGTTTCTCATCTAAATACTGCCAGCAGCACTGTGAGCAGTAACACTCCCTCCTTCTCCCTCTGCATCTTATTATTGAAGTTGCTGCTGGCAAAGGAAAGTGGCTGTGTCCACAGTGACATTAGCAGAACTGTCAGCTTAATCAATGCCGATCCTTTCCCCCTCATCCCTGCTTCTCTGCCCCTGTTCTCCTTTTTGAGGCAGCAGAAAATCCATATCAATTCACCACTGTGCACAGCCATCCAGAAACCCTGCTCGTGTTCCATGAAACCTTTGGTACCATGACTGGCTCCAGCTCCCCATTCCACATCCCCCTCGGCCACCCAAGGCCCCCCAAGCAGAGCCTTTGCCAGGGCTCCCAGAGGCCCTGCTTCTCCTGGACAGCAGGAGCATCCTGGGAGCAGTCAGAGCAAGGAACCCGTCTGCTCTCTGCAGGTTACTCGTCACAGGGGAAACAGGATTCCAACAGCACTAAAGGCAGAGCAGGGCACCAGAGAGGCTGGGTGCTTTGACAGAGACCATTCTGCAACCAAAGAAACTTGCAGCAAAGTTCCCCAAACCCTTGGGAGCTGGAGAATGTTTGTAAATAGTCCCTAATCAATTCCATTCCAACAAAACATGCATTTCCAGTTTGGAAAGGAGCAGGTAAACCTCCACTAGCAGTGCAGCCCTATTCAGCTCACTCATCCCACTGGGCCATTATGGAGAACAGTGAGGTCTGTAAAGGGGAGCAGAGTGCAGACAATACCTCATGATGTGGATTCAGCATGAGGGGAGCCTCCTGGACTCCAGGTGCCCCATTAAGTCAGGCAGAACGGGCAGACACGTGTGTGGGTTGAGAGCAGCTGTGTTTGGTAACATGGTTGTAAAGCATGAGTTGTACAGGCAGCTTGTTTGGTATTTTTGTTTGTGTAGGGTTTCAATTTTTTCAAAGATAGTTTTCAGAAATTGAGATTTTATTGTTTTTCTCCTCAGTTCACCAGGCTGACACACAATTCATGCTGTGCCTTGTTTGATACCATGTGTCAGTCAGCTGGAACTGGATTTCACATAACAAACCATTAATAATGTACTTGGACAGGGAGCATCATAGCAAAGATAGACATTCTTGGAAAACTAGCATTTCAAAAGTTTCAGCATCTATAATCCTCCCTCTCTGTCTTATGTCTTGCACATTTAGAGTGTGGGTGTTTCCACACCCTTGTCCCTCTCTACCCCTTGCCATCTCACTGCAGTTCTCAGCCTACTGTGAGTGTCAGTCTCCCCTGTTGTCATCTGACATTCCCTACAGTCTGGAAAGGGAGATCCTGAGTGCAGTGATCTGCCCCGTTGCCATTCAGCCACAGGACCTGCAGAGGAAGCCCAGGCCAGTGGCTTCGCTTCCTGGTCTCTCCTCCATCCAGCCCATCTGAACCACAGCCAAGGCCCAGCTTGTGCCAGGAGGGATCATGCTCAGGGGCTCAGCACCCTCAAACGTTCTCTTTCCTGCAGTTTTTCCCATCACAGAGTAGATGTGGCCTGACACTATAGATCTGTGCCTTATACTGCTAATAGTTATTCCCTATAAACTTTCTCTCTTCCACCGTGTCTCCACTGCTTCTCTGACATTATCTTCTTTGCAAAACAGTCAAGGAAAATTTAAGTATCATGTTCTTACACCAGGTTTCCCTAAGATTTTGTGGGTCAGAGAAGGAAAGGTTTGCTTCTTCCCTCCCCTGACAGAATAACCCCCTCCAAGAAGCCCTGCAGTACTAGCAGGTTACTGCATTTCAGCAGGAGTAATTCCACCCAGTCGATATTCCCACCAGCCCAGCTGTGGAGAGCTGGTTGTTTAACATTTCTAGATTGCACGGTGATATGAACCTAATCAACTCCTGGCTCAATTTTCAAATCTCATTGAAAACCATACCTTGTCTTCCTCGGCAGTACTGCTTCACTTTCCTCTTCCACTGAGCTATTATTTAATTCACTGGAAGTGGCTGGCACTGACTGGAACACAGTTCACAGGATTGACCTGGGGCCACAGCCCAGGGCTCAACAGTCCTACAAGCTTGGACAAAGCCCTGTGCCCCTGTTTCCTCATCTTTGACATAAGAGTAATGTTTCTGCTGCCAAGGGAGGCTGGAATAATTATGCTTCAGGAATAGTCAATGCTAAATACTTCTACCAGTCTATTTATCATGTTTATAGAGTAATGGCTTTCAGGAATAAGAGATTAGAGAATAGCCCTGTAGTTACAGCGTTGGGCTGGAGTACAGGAGATCTGACTCCTGGCTCTTAGGAAACAGGAGAGACCCTAGGCAAGGTTTGGGCTCGAAACCTCCTCCTTTAGGATGGGAAATACAACCTTTCCCTCTATGGAGGCGAAATAATTCCTATTTGTGAGTTTGCAAAGAGAACAATTACTGCCAGTTTTTAAGTGAATTGCCATTTGTACAGTTCCAGTATGGATTCAGTTTATAAATAAAGGACAAGAAGGAATAACAGCAGTTAGGAGAGGATTTGCAGCACTTGGTCAATGTCTGTGTCTTGTATTTAATGAAACCTTGCACACCAGGATTAATTCAATGAAGGAAATGTCTCTCACAGCCATTGTTGACTTCAGTAGCCATTCATGACATTGAGCAAGACAGCTATTACTTGTGTCCCTTCCACTGAAAATAAGGAGCACACCATCAGACCCAACACCTACTGAAAAGCCAGACAAGGCTGCTTACAGCCTGGAAAACCAGTGGACATGCTTTGTGGATTTCCAGACAAGCCTCTCTACCACAGTTCAAAGAGTTAAAGACATGCCATGCCTGATCTCCCACGGAAGATTTGAAGGAGAAGCCCAGCAGATTTGATCAGTGCCAAGTGGTGTGTGCAGACAGTGCTCGTCCTGCTGCCTCCCACTTCCCAGCCCACCTGCTGCCCACCAGCTGCTCCAGCTGCCGGCGAAACTCCGCTGCAAAGGCTCTCGCTCTGCTTCCTCCAGTGTTTCCTGAGGAAACACTCACTTCATCTGCTGCTCTTTAAGCAATTAATGGACTCCATGAAGCATCTGGTGAGCAGGGGTTCTGCAGGGCCCCTAATTTGCGGCAACTCACCCTCTGTGGCACACGTGTGCTCTGGCCTTATGGCCAGTGCCTGACCAACGGGTGCAAACCAGCAGACAAGGAAAGCCAGTAAGATGTGGTGTAAAACAGAGGCCCTGCCTCAAGGGGTGTTTCTGGCCTTAGTGTTGTCCTGTCTGTGCTAGGATGAGGCTTAGTTTAAATAGGATCAATAGAAAGATTGGAAAAGCACACAAAAAGCTGATCTGCTGTAATGAGTACCAGTTTACAGATATATTGCCCCTCCATCCTGTGCAGAGTCCTTCAATCAGCTCTGCTTTTGCCACAGCCCTCACTGCAGGAGCTGTGCAACTCGGGAGTGGTTCAGCCCTCAGGATGAGAGGATGAGCCCACCATTAGCCCAAGGAGAGACAGACAAGGCGAGGTCTCCATGGGCTCAGCAGCTTTACCAGAGCATGGGCTGACTTTCTCTTTTTCCTGTCTCATTTCCCCCAGCAGAGAGGCAGCACAGCCCTGTTTGGGCAGCGGGTGTCACACAGCCACCTCACCCCCTCCTTCAGGGGTCTGAGACCTTTCTCCTTGGGCAGAAGCTAACTACAGTCTTAAACTGCCCATGTGGCCCTTGTGAAGGGCTGCACTGACCTGGCTCTCCTCAGACCTCCTTATCCTCTCCTAATTCCACCCCTTTGCTCAGACCTTCCCCTCCTAACCCTTGAGTGAAAAAGAGTGTCTCTCCAAGGCAGGCACCAAAGGCAGGCTGAACTTCTTGGCTATATTAATAAGGAAATTGTGGCTAACTGGAGGAAGTGTGGTTACCTCCATATATAGCTAAATATAAATATACTAAATTGCTGCACTATTTGTAGCATCCCTATTTTCTCCAGAAGGCTTAAATACCAAAGCAAGTGCAGGTCCATAGCATTGTCAAAAGGCTGCAGAGGATGAGTTTGTTTCTTAGCTTATAGAACAGCTAACGTCAGAGAAGTGACTTAATTTGAACACAAAACTAGTTTTGTGAGAAAAATAAGAAAATATCAGGTATAAAGGACTGTTTAATCTTTCAGAAAAAGCTGGAAGAAACAGCCATCTAGAAGCCAGCTGTACCCCAGTGAGCAATAAGGGGAATTTCCAATGACTAACCATGTCACCATGGATGGCAAGGTTCTCCTTTCTTTGACCAGGTCAGGCTCAGGTGACATACCCGACTTCCAGAGAAGTTTTAACCTTTTTATGTCAAGATCTCCAGACACACACACAAAAAATGTTCCTTGAAAAAAGCTCTTCCCTGCAGTGGATAGGATTATTCAGTGACAAGGCCGTGATCCCTTCCATGGGGCAGACCTGTTCATGTGACTTTTGTAGGATAACTTGCCCCAGAAATCATCTCTGGTGGGTCTCTTCAGTCTCACAGAGCTGGTGGGTCTAGTATGGAAGGTAGGAATGGTCCTGAGATCCAGGAAGGCTGGGCCCATTCTTCTTTGGCCCCAAATCCTCTGAGACGCTGGGAAAGCTCTGGGACACTCTCTGCCAGAGCCCTGAAGTTTTGTGGGTGCTCCCTGGGACCCGGCAGCTCCTCTCTTCAGTGCCCTGTGCCCCCTCTGCGCAGACCCCCCTGGGCAGGGCTGTCCCTGGAATCCACCTCTAGGTGCTGCTATACTACCAGCTATGGATTTCCCGGCAGGAAAAACGGGAGAGGGATGGCAGCAACTTCCTCACGTTGCAGGAGGAAACTGCAGCAGTTCTGGATCTCCAAAACGTGCCCTTTTTTTAAAGCATTGTGTTAATTCTTGTGCAAACCATCACACCAGGTACAGCTATCCCTCCACATCTCCTGCAGGGATTGTGGCAGAGGGGACACCCTGAGCATCGCCTTCTGCATCATATTTTGACTGAGGGACAGCTGTAGTTTAGCTCTTCACACAAAGGAAAAAGAAGAGGTTAAACTGAGCTGGTGGCATTGTCGGGTTAGGAGTTAACCCTGCTAGGTCAAGGGCAAGGACACAAGTGATTGGTCACAGACAGCAGTAATGCACATGGGGCTGATTCTGGAGGCTGAGGCTTAAGGCTTCAGGCATTAGCAAATTAGCATTTTGCCTAATTAGATATTGATTACTATCACAAAGCATGTCATGACCACCGTAAGCTTACCACAATGTGATGGAAAATTAGAACATGTACCAGAAAGCACATTAATTCCTTCTCCTCCAGGAACTTTACTCAGACATTTAGCCAATCTGCAAGTCTTATCCTGCTGTTTCCCAAACGAGTGACAAATATTCCCTTGTTTCCCAAGGGCAAGCTCAATTTTCCTCTTTACTGCCATACAATGATTTTCGCTTTGACTTAAACTGAGGTGTTGTACCTCCTTTCCTGATGCCCCAAGGTACACAAATTTAAGGTGTTCCATACCCAGCTGATCCCATGCCAGCTGTGACAACCAAGGAGAAGGATTTTGTCTCCCCACCACACAGAGATGCTGTATTAACTGTGTTTTCCTGTGTGTGTCCCATGTTGTGCAGGACATAGCACGAGTTCTCTGTGGCCAGATGAACCCTCAACACCATCCCACAAATATGCTGTGAGCATTGTGACAGGGGATAACAGACCTCTCTGTCCTTGGCTAATGAGAACTATCAAAGTTCACGTTGCACCCCTGGTAGCACATGTACACTTATATAAGTGGTTTATTCCTATGTGTACTGCAGAGAGAAAGAAGCAAGAAGATTGTGCCTCTTACAAGTTTACCCTGGTTCAGCTGGTCTGCAGGACCTCTCTGAAAGTGCCCACAGGACACAGCATTTCCTTTGAAATATTAATCTCAGCTTAGGGCAGGGATGGTGCGTGATCAGGCACAAACCTTGGAGAACAGCTCTCTAATTTTTCCATCTGGGAACTCTCCTCTCAACAAATGCATTCAATGCCTATATGTGATCTCTGGTGGTCTTTGCACGCTGGAATGTGAGAGTTGTGTGATGCTGCTCATAGGATGGGAAGGCCTCAGGCATGCTATGAGAATTAGCTGGGTGGCAGAGAGCTGTGTTAGAGTGCAGTGATGGGAGCAACTGGAAGGTGCTCTTCTGGAGCACAGTCCAGCACAGGTGATCCTGAGACACAGGAGGAAAAGCCTTGTTAACCTTGGGATGTTTAGCTGTTGCCACTTCAGCGTGTAGGAAATACTCCCTGGCAGGAACCACACAGACTCAGCTGAAGCAGTGTCTAGACAATCCAGCAGGAATATCGAACTGTGGGCAAGAGGTCCTGGGCAGATAGCGGCAACAGCTCTGCCTGGAGATGAACCTACAAAAGAGTGGCCCCTACCCACTGCTCTGCCATGTCAAACCGTGTCCTAAATGAGAAATGGTGCTTGAGAAACGGCAGGGAGCGGAGGTGCTTTACAGCCCATAGCACAGGCTGTGCCACCTCCCTGGCATAGCTCTGGACAGCTTCCCTGCACCTGCTGGAGAGCCGAGATGCAGATTTCTCCTCTCTCTGTAAGGCATGATAACGTTTGCTCTGAGTCACTCCTGGAGCTGTGCTGGAAGCTGAGCGCTGGGCGCAGGTACCTGAGTTCTCTCTTGGTGCCTGAGCTGGGGCACTGTTTGGGAGCTGGCGCTGCTGCCCTCAGCCACTCCCGGCTCCCACACGGCCGCCACGGCACACTGAGCCTTCAGTGCCGAGCAGCTCCCCCACAGAAGTGCATTTTGCAGCTCTTTCCCTGCAGCCCCATTCAGAGCCATGCTCTCACCCCGCCTTTGCCAGCCCCCTCGTTCCTCTGCAGTCTCGCAGAGCCGATGGCAAACTTGCCATTTGTGTGAACACACAGCCTCCAGGCAGAGCTGTCAGCAAAGTGCAGCTTCCTGGTGCCCAGCAGGGAAAGGCATCTGGGGAATCGGGACCTGATACCAGAGGTCTTAATGCCTGCAGAGACATTAATGCCCCCCACAATATTCTGCTGTCCCGAGATGGGCACTGCTGCCCTGACTGACCCAGCCGCCGTCTCCGCCCAGGCATGAAGCTGCTCCTGATGAACAGGTAGACAGGCCTTCCACATATTATGTTTTATAGAATCAGTCTTGACTTCTCACCTATCAGCCAAATCCTCACACTTCACCCTGTGTGCAAATACCACAGCTTCTTTGCACTGGGAACTGGAATGTTATTTCTAATTTTTATGGTATTTGTTGGTACTGCTGCAGGTGTTTGGGGTTTGAGTGAAGAGGAGGGAAGGCAGTTTATGCTTTTCAGTACTGGAGTAGGATGTGTCTGTGGGCATGTTCTGCATCTAAGGCAGTGTTACGGACACCTGGGAGGTTTTTTTCTGGAAAAGAATGGGTACCAAACCCTGTCTTCTCAAGCACTACAGGCATCATCTCTTGTCCTGCCTTGCAGTACCTTCTTTAATTAGCTGTTACATTAGAACTCAGAGTCCATTTTCTGTGTCAGACAATGCCTCAGCAAATTTTGGCTAAAGATTGAGGACTGGTATCTGCAGGAATTGAGCCAGAACTTATAGCAGAAACACAGGTTCTATTTTTCACTGAATTATATCTTAGCAAATGTCAGCGGGTGTGATAATTACTTGCTGGATGAAATATACTTTTTTAATCATATCATTTGTTCCAAAACACTGTTTCTGGTGTTTTCTCCAGGGGTTGTTTATTAATGACACCTCACAAGCTGAGAGACTGGAACTTTTCCCTTCCAGCCTTTAACAGGGATGAAGTGCTGTGTTTGGGGTTACTAACTCAGACTCACTGCAAGCTTCCCTAAAATACAGATACAATTATCTGCTTTTATTGCAGCAGATGGTCTTACCAGACCTCATGTGACTCTGTGTTACTTGTGGCCAATGCCTGCCATGAGCTACACAGTGCCATCAGGGGAAGGGCTGTTGAGCAAGTGGAGGCTGGTGAGCAAACCCAGGCTGTCCTCCCCGAGTGCTGGTGGCATCCCACCACCTCACACTGATGACCTGGTGGGCATCCAGCAAGGCAGAACCTGCTCGTAGCTGAGTGCAGCTTCCCTGTAGCTGGAAAACACTTCCAGTGGGAAGAACAATTGGTGCTAAAAATGGATTCAGGTCAGCTTTTTCAATGCTTTCTCTCAGGCAGGACATTCAGTGATTTGTCCTAGGCTGGGAGCACACTTTCTCTGCCCAGGGTGGACAGGCAGTTCCCTGAATCAGGAGTCCCCTCTTGTCACACAGTCACAGCTCTCTTTCTGGCCCCTCTATGCTCTGCATTCCCGTCTTGGCTTTACTTTTACTGAACTGATCCTTAAAATCCTTCTCAGCATAAAAATCTAACAGCTGCCACCATGACAGGGTGACATCTGTGTCCATCTCAGTCAGAGGCAGCTGAATCCTGCTTTAATGTCTTCCTCCCCCACTCTCTCCTCTTTCTCTCCTCTTTTCCCCTCTCTACAATGGAATGTAGCCTCACACAACACAGAGGTTCAGTTCAGGAGAACAAAGGGAAAAAGATCAAATACACATCAGTCATTTTTACTGTAGGTGAGGCATATATTCATATGACAAATTGCCCATTTTCTAAGGACAGAAACTGTATTCAACATGGGGAGGAACCTTCTCTGGGGACATATAAGACACTGGGGTATCCACCACAGATATTTTAGGCTCTCAGAGGCTGTTAGGGTCTAGCATTAACTGTGCTTGTTGGCCCAGTCTGTGAACACTGATGTAAAACAGACACTGTGCCACCTCTCAGTCACAGATATTTTCTGTCAAATGCCTGAGATCCAAACATATGTAATATGGGGGCTAATTATGCTTCAGCATGTTTTCTAACAAATTATTCCTTAGAAATAAAGCACTAAACAAATGGGAATTATAATGAAACAAGACAACAATGATAATTCCTTTGTATGAATCTGGAGTAATGATGGGACTAGATCAGATAATGAAGGTGTAAAATGGATACACACTGGCATCTCTAATACCTGTAATAAATTCTAGGACATTGAAAAACTGCATGATATCAACAAATAAACAGTTCATAACACTAACAATAACAGCCTCATAGAAAAAACGATATTTAGAATGCTAGTCATTGAAGGAAAGCGTTCCAAAATGCAGGAACCACTACAGGACCACGTAAAATGGATATTTGCAGCATGAAAAATAATCAGAGCAACCCTCCTGCTGTTCCTCAGCTTCTTGGCTTACGCTGGTATCTCACAAAGCACCTTGTGCTCTTTGGTTTCATCCTTGCACGTGCAATGGGGGTGACAACTGCTAAAGATAAGAGTGACTTTAATTCCCATGGCTTTGGCATTAGCAAATTCTCTGCAGATCCCTCTGCCTGACAGGCAGGAAACTTTGTTATAACAAAATGTGTTACACTGCTTAAAAGCCCCTGTGTTTAGGATGATGGGTGGAAAGGCAAGGATATTCTGTGCCAGAGTCACAGGGGAGCACGTGGAGCGCAGCGGATGGGGACGGCATTGCTGCTGCTTTGCCCACTCTCCCCTCTTTCACCCAACATAGGGTGGGAGCAGCAGAGGTGACAGGACAGCAAACTGCAGCGTGGGTGCCTGGGGATGGCAGCCTTGCAGGGCAGGGCTCCGGGAGCTGCGCCCACCTCTGCTGCGGCACCACTCGGAGCACACCTCCAGCCCGCTGGCTCAAAGGGAAAGGGATGGATATATCTTTCTTAACCGTCTAATCCTCACCTCAGAGTTCACTGTTTGGCCAAAATTAAACCAACAAATCTGCTGAGGTCCAACAACCCCAAATTTAGCAATATATTGTAATAAGCTGTAACAGCTCTGCAGAGTCCCTCTGGATGTCACCGGGGATAAAGAGCAAAGGAGTGAAACCAGATATCTGTCAGCATTAGCAGACTAATAACAATGTCTCACAGAAGGCAGGGCTGTGACTTATCCCTCTCCTTCAGAGCTTCCTCATCATTTTGCAGCGAGGGAACTGAGGCACAGCAGTGGTGTTGGTAAAAGAGATTCCTTTAACCATGAGATCCTCCTCCAGGAACAGCTGCCCCTGCAAGAGGGCAGCCCACCTTGATGCCCCGAAACCAGACCCAGCCACAGGGAGGTTTCATCAGCCCCCTCTTCCTGAAAGGGCAGTCAAATTCACCCTGCTGTCACGTTGGGCTTAGCTTCGCAGCAGATGTGGTATGTTTGCAAGTGATAGCCATCCCTGTCATATATTGAAATTAATTTCTCAGACAAAAATCTGCTTTATTGGGAATGAAAATGAGCAGCAGACCCATCAACACAAGCACAAGTGTGTGGCCAGCAGGACAGCAACAACATTTGTGATAAAGCAGCCTTTGCCACTGTTCGCTTCCTCCATACACGATAATTTAGTTATGGAGCCATTTTTTCCAAGGCAACTAAGTGCACATATTTTTCTCTTTCGAATTGACTGCTGTGGAGTGGCTACACTTGAGAAAATTAGTTTTTATCATTTTAATAATCTAATTTTCATAAACCTTTTAACGCAAAAACAAAAACTACTTAATGCACAGCAAGATAATTAATATTGAAAATAGACTCTGCAGGAGAACTCTAGTACCTGCTGCCTTGCATTAGGCTCCCAGAATAATGAATTAGCCAGGAACTTTAAGTAAGTTTGTAGAAACAATATAAACAGTACCAACACAAACACCACTTTCCCTTGTTTTAGACAGATCACATCAAGAGGCTACTTAATATATTGATTGCCTGACTTTGAGAATAACTTCACTGGCGTCCCTGCTGGAAACATACTAACTCTTAAAAAACAAAATCATTCATATTCAGAATTCCCACTTTGGAAGTGACAGCAAAATACGTAATGGTTTACACGGCCTGAAGAAGAGAATTTGCCTTCTCCCTTACCCCAGCAACGGAGCGAGGGAAGGGTTTGCAGCTGGAACACGGAATGGGGCAGACTAGCTGAGCTCTGCTCCCCACCCCCAGGACAACAGCTGTCCAGTTTGGACCAGGGGCCCGGGATGAGGCTCTCTGCTGCCCTAAGGGAGTGGGAAAGGTGGATATTCCCTTTCCTGGCAAATAGTAAGTTCGTTTGGGTTTGGGTTTTGGTTTTTTTTTTCATAGAGTGTGGGGAGAGATAGCAACTAATCCTTTCTGCTGAACACATCTACCCCTAAGCAATGTCACATAATTCATTACTGCTGAGAACCAGGCACTGCCAGCAGAGACTAAAAGGGCCCTTAAATGCCAAAAATAATGTGTGCACTTATAGAGCACTTAACACCTTCAAAGTACTATACAAATATTAACTAATTATTTAAAGAACTAATTATTTAAGGAACTAATTACTGACAGCAAGAGGTTTACTGCTTTTTCTGAGCATCAGGTGTATGCCAGGCATCCTCTGAAGAACTTGAAGAATTTGCTGGGACTTCTGCTTGCTCTAGGGGGTTAATGGCTGATGTTTTGGGGTGGGAATCCAACTTTAGCTTGTCTGGCTCCTGGGAGGATGCTCAGCTTAGGAGGACACAGTGACAGTGGTCCCTGTCCTGACCCAGGCCCTGCACCCAAAATTCACAAGGCACCATTTCCAGAAATGACCCCCTCCAGTCTCTCTGGCGGCCAGGAGGCACAATCTGCATGACTAATAAGTGTGCACGAAAAGTTTGTTATCTGCCACAGTCACAGTCACTTCACGAGGGACCGCTCAAAGACATGAGGTTAAAATCCTGTGCTGAAACAGGAAACGGTGGGAGGGGAATCAAACAAGAATACAGATTCATTTAAAGCTCATCAGGGAATGATAATGATTGAAAAAAAAATCAGAGTGAATTAATGCTGTCAAAGGGTTTAAAGGGAATATGAAAGTTTCTTATTATATGAGTATCGGGGGAAGACAAGCACAAATCCTAGACAGACGACATGTCCATTAATTAGTAAACTAAGCTGGTATGAAAATAATGATGGCTAGAATCTGTCTTTAATGAGACAGATAAAAGAAATGTGAACAATTCAGAAATGAGGAAAGGCCAATAAAATATCTTTTCTTAGTAACACATGAGAAAACACTTCAAGGAAGATGAGTTGATACGTAAATCAGCTGATACAGATGAGCCTGTGTTATTGGAGGAAGTGGTGAAAATGCCGTGCTGCATGTGATTATTTCTCCTAATTAGTGATGAGAAGACTAAGAATTGACTAAAGAGAAGACTATACAGACATTAAAATGAGAAATAAATTATCCCAAACGCTATTTTCTGAACATCTGCCTTATACCCTTTCTAAACTAATCACCATTGCTCTGGAAGGCTGTGAAGGTGAGGAATACAAAGACAAGTGGCACAATTAGGCCCATCAAAAGTTCCTTGCACAGTCCCTGGATGGTGGCAATGGCCACTGCTGTCAGCAGCTCCTTGCTAAGTCTGTGATGAGACTCCAGGCAGGAGGTCCCCATCCTGGCCAGGCACCATGCCCTGGGAGTGCCAGCTGGCAGGGAGCAGGACAGGGAGCAGGACAGGGAGCAGGACAGGGAGCAGGACAGGGAGCAGCACAGGGAGCAGCACAGGGAGCAGGTCGGAGCAGGACAGGGAGCAGGACAGGGAGCAGCACAGGGAGCAGGACAGGGAGCAGGACAGGGAGCAGGACAGGGAGCAGGACAGGGAGCAGGACAGGGAGCAGGATGCTCTGCAGGTGCTGCTGAGGCAGAAATGCTTTCTGGGGTCTCTTGGGTGACCTCACCACAACAAAAGAATTGTTGCTTTCAGCAGCTGGAGGGACCACAACCAGGGCTGCAGCCCTCCAGGAGGGAAACTGCACCCCAGGTTGCTGTACAGGATCCCAAAATTTTGGGACAGAAACCACAAGTCAGTATTTTCACCTGGGCTTGCATTGGTACATTGATGAGAGAACTGCCAATTAGCTGAGCCCACAGTAGAATTAGCATCACAGATTAGCATCATCCCCCAAACACCCATTTTTAGAGGTGTTGACACATCCAGCTACCTCAGAGACAACTCTGGTCACGGGTGTTTGGCGCCTGAGAGCTGGGCCCAGCAGCACAGAGCCTCCAGCAGCGCCGGTCTAGCAAGAATAAATCTCACCAGACAAACTTGATTGCTTTTCTGATAGAAACAGAAAATTAACGGATGAAGGGAATGCTGGAGCTTTAATATATTTGCATCTGAGAAGTGCATTTGATACTGTGCCTCATGAAATCTTTCTAGAAAAATTAATTTAAATCAGCTTGGAGATGAACACTGTCTTCTTAATTGAAAACAGGCTGGAAGGCTATAAAGAGAGGTTGACAGGGAATGGCAAAGCATGGAGTTGGAGATGAGGAGACTGTAGAAGAACCACAAAGCTTACTCTGAATTTATATTTCATATCCTTACTGTTCATCTAGAAATGGTGAAGGAAAAAACATTTTAATAAGATGTGCAGATGAGATGAAACTAGGAGGAACTAAATCCTCCACAAAAGATGCAAACAGATCTAAGAGGGAGAAGCAGCTCGGTCAGGACAGTATAAAATGAATTCAGGGTTAGTTACAGAGCAGGAGACTGTGACCAGTTTTCCCATTTACTGGAACAAACAGATCATTGGTTTTCATTGGTAGGAGGAGAGGAGGTTTGGGTTCATAATTTTGCATGTCTGCTTCTGTGATGTGAATCTTGTGAGCCTGAAGGCTTATAAAAATCCACTTCTACCCTGGCATGTTGTACAATTTGGGTATTTTCTCAGTTAGTGACACAAGGCAGAGTTTGACTTCCCCATGGGTGACATGTTCAGAGTGCAGTCTTCAGGACAGATGTGCACACTCAGTAATACTTGCTAAAAAAAAATTGAAATTTTAGTATTTGCCTGCTAAACATCTGAAACAGAACAGTAGGTGAGTTCCATCTACTCTCTTCAAACTTGTGGGCACAAGTTAGAACCAAGCAAATGAGCTATGGCAGCAAAAAGGCAGTGCAGTTTGGGGCAGGACAGGTTCGGATCACCTTTGTGCTCTTCTGCTGTTTCTACACCTGGAACATTGTGTTCAGTTCTGGGAAACTCATTAGCAAGGAGATATTGAAAAATTGTAGTGAGTTCAGAGAAGAGTAACAAAAATTATCAAGGGGATAGAGAGATTCATTTATAAAGGAAGATTAAAGGAACTAAATCAGTATGGGAAGAACTGAATTTGTAATACACTTACTCAGAGAAAAATGGCTACAGAGAGATGTTACAATCTAGTGCTGAAAGGTACAAATGCCAAAGACAGGGAAGAATTAAGTGGTGGGGTGTAAAAGCAAGTATGAGAATTGGAAATGAGAACGGGACACAGATTAAATATCCAGAAAGAACTCCTGACAAGGGAACTCTCATGGTGCAACACTTGAAGTTAAAGTGAAGCAAAAGCCAGAAGATGTGGAATGGAGGGTGATCACCCAGTCCCCCAGAGAGCCAGGAGGCCACCGTGCTGCCCCCTGCACTCCCTGGGACAGGCACATATCCCTCTCTGGAGGTGACATGAGACCAATGAATGTATGAATATGTATGAGACTATTGTTCACTGTGAGCTGTGGTGACAGGATCATTTCCTCCATATAATTTCAAATTTCCTCTAGTGAGCATTTGTTCAGAATGGAGAATTTGGATTCTGGTCTCTGGGCAATTTTCCCCTTGATTATCTGAGAGATTTAATGCTCGCTGGTGCCGTGGCACCAGAGACACACAGAGGTTTTCTTCTCCATGTAAAATTTCCAGTTTAATCTCCCACACTTACAGCCACTTGTCATCACTCTATAGAAGTGCACCTCTATGCTCTGTGCCAACAGCATCAAACCCAGGGCAGCTATCCCTAATGCCTTGTCTAAGCCAACACAGATTCTTCTTCAGGATTCCAGCCACCTAAAGATTGTGAGGCTAATGCAGCACAGCAGCTTGGGTTTCTCATCTATTTTATTTTACTTCACATTCTGTATTGCTTTCAGCTCTCAAATATTGATTAAGTCAAGCCAAAGCCTTGCAGTAATCAGTGCAGCACAGTTTGCATTGTTATACACGTGAGCCCACTGTAACTGGTTTTGTAAAGCAGCACGTGAGATATCTGTTTCCAGAATGAGACAAGGTCTGCATGTTTTAGCTGAGATCAGCTCTTATGTCTTCTGTATCACCTGTGCTCTCTTCAGGAGTAATTTTCTGTGCATTAGAAAATGTAGTTTGGCCCTCCCCCACTCCTAATGATAGTTAATTAAACCAATTCATGTGAAGTAAACCACCTTCCATGAATGACTGAACAAAGGCAAAGATTGGATGGCTGCATATCGTCCTTGGATAGAAGCTGATATTGCCAGAGAAAAAAAGTGGAAATTAATTAAATTAAGCATCTTTGGGAGTACTGTTTGCCCCCACCCAAAAAATAGCAGCCTAGGAGAAGGAGACACTCTTTTAGAACAGGGAGCTGAATTCTTGTGTCTCTTGCACCAGGCAGAACTCTTAAAATGAGCAAAGCTAAGGGAGCTTATCTGGAGAGGAAGCACAGACCTGCTCCGTGAACAGTGGCGACCAGTGGGGCGAACTGTGCCTGCCTCGTTCCCAGCAGCTGTCAAGGGTGAATTCCTAATCTTTGCATAAAGCCGGAGATGGAGGCAAATGACTTTGTATCACTGTCATTTGTATTCTGCCTCCGGATACTTTCACTCCTCTTGCTTTCAGTAATATTTTTTCAACCTTGTCTTCCCATTAAAATTTCCTCTTCATTATGGAGCATTTCAATATAATTTCCTCCTGAACTGAGCTCAGGGTACAGCCCAACTAATAAGAATTGCATGATCTGCATTATTATGCACACATAATCCATTATAATTGAATCTTATTCCACTTTAATTGCACATGTTTACAAACACTGCAACAGATTATGTGTTTTAGTTGATTGTGCCATTAATGATTGAAAAGTCAATGCCATTTTGTGTTAAACCCATTTTTGGCTTGCATAACAAGTGAAATAATGGAAAACTTCTGGAGAGTCACAAGATACATTTCTAACTTTCTCTGTTTTAAGTGCTGAGATGAGTTCTCCCCAAACTGCAGCCATGCATCTTGAAAATTGCAACACTTTGTGTCATCCAAACCACGTTCAGTCTTCCAGAGTTTGGCAGGATTTTAGTTAAACACTCGCTCTTGGTTGAATTTGGAAGCTAAAGTACTTTAGTGACACAGACTTTGTTGTTTGCCATGATTTACAACAGCCCCACCACCCACAAGCCGAATACTTCTGTATTTCCAGAGAAGGGCTTTGCACCCAGAGCTCACCCATTTCTGAGCGTGCTGAAATGCCCCCACTGCCTGCCTTGGACTTTTGCTTTTGGGCAGTGAGATAAGGCCAGCAGATGCAGAAATATTTAGGAAATGGACCTCCTGAGACTTCAGACACTGAAGAGAATTGGAAAATTTGGCAGCACACTGTGCTGTTTTGGTGCAAGGTCAGTTAGATAAGGTCAGTCGGGATGTTAAATCTAGCCACTGCCTAGTTTGTCATCACGTTTTGTAACAGGAACAAGGAAGCCTGATAGACCAGAATCCCCAGAAGAAAAAATATGAAAACCAAGTCAATATTTTTACCAAGATTTATAGAAAATGTACTTCTTTTTATGTGCCTTTTCTCAGATGCATTTACCCCGTGCAGCTTTAACAGAGATAGATGTGTTTATCTGAGCTCTGTTCAGCTTTTCTTCACATGTGTTTATTCTGCTGCTCTTTAAGCCTCTGTGCAGGACATTTCCTCACCCTAAAATCTGTCCTTCAGGCATGAGCAACACCTTGCTGAAGATACTGACAGGACCACCAATAGTAAGAGTCTTGCAAAGAGTCCTCAAAACTAGCAGCGATTTTTTTGTCACCACTGCATCGTAAATCCAGTGGCTTTCCCTTGAGCCTCCCCTGATCCAGAAACTGGGAGCTGGCTTCGTGGCCCCACACATGCACACTGACTTGTTTGAAATACATTATAACTTAATAAAATATTATTATGCTAGTGAAGGAGAAAGGGTTTGTCCTGCGTGGAAGACAGGTTTTGGCAGAAATCAAAATGCAGGTGATGTGCTCAGCACCCTCAGGATGCAAGTGTTTATGTCTTTGACAATAAATAATACATCACAGGCACTGACAAATGGAGCTTCACAAAAGTCTTGTGGAGTAAATCAGCAGCTGTTATCCAGGACAGAGAGGGAGATGGGGCATGAAAAGGTTAAGCAACTTGACCAAGAGGATACAGCAACCTGTGGCAAAGCGCTGCTCCTGGGGGTGCCCTGGTCTGTGCTGGTAGCCCTTTCCCTCCCAGTTCCCTTTTGGCTACCAGCTGCAGAGGAATGGCCACTAATAATGCATTTGGATACCAAGTTGTCAGGAAGATGTTAAACCAGGAGACAAAGTAATGATTTTTATGCTCTGTGATGGATTTACAGAGAATCTCAGAGGCTTTAATTTGGACAGGCTGGGTTCTGCCATGCTTTTTTGTTTCATCTATTGGATTTTTGATAAATGTAAAGCTCTCCAGTGGGACTGGGGATCTGAGGTGTTTTGGGGTGGAATTAAGAAATACGGCATGAGTCTGTGTTTATACCAGGAAGGCTTTTGTTTTGTGCTTTTAGGGATTTGGGCAGGAACCGTGCCCTTGTCATTAATTGTTGTGCATTATGACTCAGAACAAACTTACTGCATTGTTTAAACTGTTTTCTAGGCATCATGAAACGTTTGGACATTTTGTATATGTTGAATTGTGAGATTCTGTCCACCTCTACACAGTTGTGTCAGGTTCTATATCGGGGGTGTGCTGATAATGCAGAGGTGATCTTGTGGGTGTTTATATTTACTATTAATTATGGCAGTTTGTTGTGATTTTAAAACACTTTGGGCTGAATCTGGTTAATTCACATAGCCTGGATGCAGTAAAGGCAGGATTTCATTGCTCTAACTACCTTACCCCTTCTTCCTTCCTTCCCTCCATGGATGACATCCTTCTGCCTGTAGCCATGTCCAGATCTCTGCTCCTACGGCTCAGTGCAAACAGGCCACAGCCACAGTGGGCATTTCTCTCGAGGTCTGCACTCAAGCCAAGAATTTTTTTGTGCTTTTAGGGTAGAGGATGCCAGCATGCCCCTCCGTAGTCAGGACCTAGTGCTATGAAATGCTCTGCTCTCCTGTGATGAGAAGTGTGGCAGAAGTGAAAAGCATCACAATTATTGCTGTCCTTTCCAAGGAGTCCCTGTGGGAGCTGACATTTGAAGGATTCCCTGCATGGGGTGAGGTCTGGTGTCAGCCAGGGAGGCCAGGATTCACGAACAGTGGCTCACAGGTACTTTGTGAGAAGCTGAAGCTTTTGTTTGCGGGGAGCAGCTCTGCAGAGCTCTGGTTGGCACAAGGTCAGAGCCTTTAGAAAGGGCAAAGAGAAAACAAACCATGCATGCATCGCCTGTGTGCATTTGCATGCGTGTGCATATGCAAGTAGGTCTGTGCGTGTAATTAACTCCTCGTTCCTGCGTGCATTTGGAAAACAAAGTGTCGAGTTGCAGGATACACTCTCCTCCTTGTGAGAACGCAACTGCATTAACCTCAAAAGAGGAAAGAGAAGGGATTTAAAGCACTGCAATAGGCTGTACTGAGGCTGAATCCCTTGCAAAATCCTCGTGCTAAATCAAACCTGCTCCAGTTAAATAACCTCATACACTCCTCCATCACACAAACTATTAGTTTTACACTCTCAGTACTGAAAAAAAAAAAAAAGGCCAAAAGTATTATCACTGTTTTTAACCTGGCAAAGGTATTTGCTGCTGTCCTGAGGTGTGTCTGCCAAGCTTCCGGACCGAAGCAATTTTTATGCCTGAAGCTTTGCACACACAAACCTCTGAGGGGAAAAAAAATAAACGAGGGTTTATCTGACAAGTTGGCACAGTCTTAACTAGTGTTGAGCAGCTGGAGGATCTGGAAAGCACATCAGACTTGGAGTCAGTGGGGAAAAGAGGAAATTCTGCAGTTACCAGAGTCTTGCCATAAAAGGAACAAATTAAAGGGAGAGGTGAGCAGGCAGAGCACTTCAAAGACGGAACAGTCTGCAGACAAGAAAGCGTGTTGATAAGACCATTAAAAGCCAGCTAGCAAAGTGATTAATGGAACGGAATTGCCTTTTGGTTCTTGGGATGAACAGGCAATTGCATCCCAACGGGATCACCAGAGATCTGAGCACAGAAGTCAAGCCACCACTGACAATCTGTGTTTATTCTCACTGCCCTCCCAAATACCTCTCCTTCCAGCAAATGCTGATAAGCTGAACTTCCCAGCTCTACTGGGATTTTAATGGGCAAGGTTGGTGGCAGAGGAAAAAAAGCAGAAAAGTGGGGGAATAGGGCTGGTGGCATGCAGAGCTTGAAGAAGACATTTAGGAGTTCACTGAGTGGAAACCTGGATGAGAGGACAGCTCAGGTCCCAGCCCCAGGAATTCCCTAAAGTCCTGGGAATGCCTTCGATGCAGACCCCACGGCCAGGGTGGGAGGTCCCATCTCAGCACAAGTGTTTTCTGTCCCTGCTAGGCAGAGTGCTCCCAGCTGTGGAGCTGCTTTAAGCTCATACCCAGGAGCAAATGGAGGGGCTTTCCAGCACCAGAAATACCCAACGATTAACTCAGCAGTGGCTGAAATAAAAGAAGTGTAGTGCATGGAAGAATATTTGGCATATTTCCAGGTCTTAGCAAATACAAAACCCCATCAGTCTAAAGAAGCATTAGGAGTTTATGATGTGGAAATAACTGGCTGGTGCGTGACGCATTTCCAGCTTATGGTGAGCCATCTATTAGGAGAAAATGTTTTAGACGTTCTGGGGCTGGGCTCAACCTCCCTGCTACAGGCCAAATGCCATGGACATGAGGCGAGTGTTTCAGAAACAGAATATCCTGCATTGTGCAGAGAGGGAAGAGATCAGGGAACATTAGGCATAATTACTTCTCAGCTGTTTAGTGCTCAGATGAGGTGATGGGGAAAAGTCTTCTGTAATAGCTGAGTTCGGGCAGCTTCTGTCTGCTGTGGTGATACCTTTGCTGGCTTCCTCTCACTCTGAGGCACCCACTGGATGCGCAGAAACCTTTTACAGTTTGACCATTTGACTTGAAGAAAGGGCTCAGGGTAAAAGGGAGTCTGCCAAAATGGCAGGAGTGAGTGAACTTTTCTCAGTGCATCTATTTTAGCAGCAAGAAAAAAAAAAGGGTGGCTTAGTCATGTGCAGCAATCAGGGTCAGCATGACCTTGGGTTTGAGTAGCAGCACTCCATCCTCTCCAGTGGAGTCGCAGAATGCAGAGCATTCCATGGACACCACCTGGTTTTACAAATATCTTCAGCATCAGGAAAAATACTTGCCTTACAAAGCAGCAAACTGAAACACAAGGAAATGCCCAAGGAGTAAACAGAACATGCAGCAATGACAGACCATGGCTGCCAGTCCATCTCTGTAGCTGCACTCTCCTTGGGAGTAAGCTGGGGGAAAGTATCAGCATGTCACTGACAAAAGATGGTGATGATCCTTCATCACCAAGGTAATTCCAAATGGTATTCACAAGTTCTGTAGCAATTTCCTTAACAGGCACTTTCTGAAGAGTGTTTATCTAGAGAAGTTCATCATTGGAAGAAAATCTCAGGTAGTTTCAGGAGGGCAAGCCTCTTCCTTCCATAACCCTGGGGGTGCAGGAGCTGCCCCAAGGTATCTGCATTCTTCTTGGTGGTAGCAGACCCAGCAGTGCACCTCTGACTCTAAGAAATGCTGGCTTTCATATAGAGAATACAAGAAAATGGGAGCCAAAACTCAGTCAAGCTGAAAAATGGGCCTGTATCTCTTTTTTTTTTTGCTTTCTTTTAAACACTAATTTTCTGTCCTCTGGGTCTTTTTAATTCCTTTCTCTGCTATTTTTGTCAAAGACAAGATATGTGCTTTTCATTTGACACAGTCTTTTCAGTTCCTCTGAAAAAAAAAAAGAGAAGCTGTAGACATATCAGTGCCAGCTACAAAGGACTACAGGGAAGATCTCTCTGCTGGAGAAACTCTATTAGGTGTCACATAGCACCAAAGGAAGGGAGGTTTGGTCTGAGCTCTTCACCTTTGGGCACGCTTATTTTCCCATTTTTAACCCTGTGACACGAAGAACCTTCCCAGAAGTAAATGTTCATTCTTCTCTCCTGAAGTACCAGGACTTCTCAAATGCATATAGGGTCTGGACGCTCACACACACGCTTGTTTCCGTTCTGGACAATGCCACCTGGACACCGTGCAGTTACTCTTCATGGCCTGGACTTTATAAAAGAAAATGTTCAGACATTTGCAGGAACAGAGTCCCTTTGGCTTCCTGAGTTGAATATCATAGTAAATTTATGGACTTTTTAACTACCTTCATGCTCAGAAGGCAGGATCTGTAGCAGGATGAGTTTTAATACAGAATCATAGAATGTCCTAAGCTGGAGGGGACCCACAAGGATCACAGAGTCCAGTTCCTGGCCCTGCACAGGACACCCCAAGAATCCCACCATGTGCCTGAGAGCCTTGTCCAATCACTCCTTGAACTCTGTCAGGCATCGAGCTGTGACCACTTCCCAGGGGAACCTCTGGGTGAAGAATGTTTCCTCGATATCCAAACTTAACCTCCCCTGACACAGCTCCATGCCATTCCCTTGGGTCCTAGTGCTGCTCACCAGAGAGAAGGGGTCAGTGCCTGCCCCTCTGCTTCCCCTCAGAAAGGGGAAACTGAGGAGATGTTTGCTCAGACAAGAACAATTCCTTGACTGGCAGCCTTGCTGCTTCAGTCACTCCTCTGAAAATGTGCCAAGAGGTTCTTTTGTGGGTAACACAACATCTCAGCCATGCTGTTTTCCAGCTAGCCTGCTTTACACGAGCTAAAGAGACATCTACTTCGTGCCAGCAGAAGGAGAACATTCCCCCATGAGAATGGTATCGTTCAGCTGAGAAGCATCACTGTGGCACGGAGCAATGGCATTTTCCAACAGGCATGAGCAAGCCTAGCCAGGGCAGCCTCACGACATCAGCACAGCCCTGACCTGGCCCTCACATCCCTGTGCCTTGCTGTGGCAGGAGCAGGAGGCCAGACCTGGGCTAACACAGCCCTGCAGGGCTCGGTGCAGTTAGGCTGGGGGTAAAATGAGCTGCTGACTCTCTGCAGGAGCCTGAGCCTGCGCCTGCGAATCCTGCGAGCACTGGGCTGTGAGCAGCACTGCAGCAGAGCAGCAGCCCTGCCTGCAGCAATCCTCTCTGCACTGGGGATTTCACAGCTCTCCCAGGGACGTGGCTGGGTTCAGGGCTGCTCCCCGGGTGAAGCGGCAAAAGCTGGGGGTCACCTACTGAGGGACTGAGGAGGGAAAAGGGGAGAAGAATTGCCAATGCTGAGCTGATGCCTGCCTGCTCCTCCTTCTGCTGCTGCTGCTGTTTCCTGGGAGTTGAGGATCAGAGCAGTTCTATTTTGAGAATTTAGATAAAAGTTTCAGTCACAGGTCATGACTCCCTCAGTTACAAGGGATTCTGACCATTTTTCCTGCGGGGTGGGAACAGGAGAGCAGCTGCTCTGCTGTGCCTGCCAAGCTCTGTCCTGCCTGGCTGGAGTGCCCAGCTCAGAGAAAGCTGCTTCCTTCGTCCAGAGGCCATAAAGATGCTGACACCCACAAACGTGCACACCAGAGATATTCACACATGGTCTCCCAGAGCTGGCCTTCAGCAGGTATTGTCTGTGCTCCTGACTAGTGCAGAGTCTCTTTTCTGAGCTCTCCCTGCAAGGCGCAGGATTTCACAGAATCACTGCAAAACTGGAGAACTCCTGACAGGAGCAGAAAAACAAAGGGCTGGGAGAGGGTTCTGCACCACTGAGCCCAATTGCCTGCAGTCACAGGCCATCGTTTCATAAGATCCCTTTCATCCAGCAGTGAAGCTGTTATCTTAAGACTAGTTTTACCTAGTTTACATGGTTTACTTTCTTTACCTCCACCTCTTTGTCAAGCAGACAAATTTAATGTGTCATTCTTCTGATGGCTGGAAATCTCAAAATTTCCAGCCTTCTACCTATTTGTTCTTGTGTCAATCCTGTTCTTGAGCTGAAATAGCTCTTCTCACCCTCCAATGTTAGCCCTCCTCCCAGCTGCATTTGTAGACAGCAATGACATCTCTCAAAGCCGTAGAAAGGAAAAGCTGCATTTGCTGCACTTCTCTGCAGCTGTTCCTGTTTTAATAGACCTTTTCTGAGTTTCTGTGCCAGGACTGACTGCCTGGTGCTGCAGGTAAGATCTCATCAGGCCCTGGAGCAGGGATGTTCACACTGGATGTCTGGTGCATCGACATGGATTCACAAAGTCTCTTGGGGCACCCCAGAACATCTGACTTCCCTTTTTTCTCTATTGTTTGTAAAAGATAACTCCCATTTCACAGAAATAGTGCATGGCAGGATTCTCTCAGTGCCCAGCCTTGCCCTTCACATGATCACATCCTTCTTCACACTTCCACCTCTCCTGCTGCAGCCTTCAAGTCTATCCCATTTTTTGAATATTTTTCCGAACCTCCACTGTTGTGCTTATCCACCCTGATTTCATCTCAGCCACAAATTTTAAAGTGTCTCCTTTTGTGCCAGGAAAATTAGAATTATAAATGCAATCAATCTCCCCCACCAATCCTAAAGGGACACCATGGTCACCACTGTACCCTAAACCTTCCCAAAACATACTCCCCCTAGTTCTCCAGACATTTCCTGCACAATTCCACTAATCCTCGTTTTCTGCAGTTTGACTAATCCTGTCACCACATCAAATACACTGTAGAAGTCCAGAGAGATTAGATCTACTGCACTGCTCTTGTTAAGAAAATCAATTATCCTATCAAATAAAATCATCAAGTGCATCTGACACAACATTGCTTTGGTAAAGCTTTGCTGCATTCTTTCCTTCAAAAAGAAGTCCTTTTACTTCCTAAAGCTTTGTATAACTTTGAGGTCAGACAAACCAGCCTTTAGTCACCTAGATCATATTTTTGCTTTAAAAATATACTAAGTGAGTACTACACAAAGGGGTGACAGGAACAGTGCCCCATCTGGAGCCAGCTTCCATACAAATTGGCTCTAGCAAAGCCACAGCAGAATAGCACCTAACCTCTATTACCCACTTTTCTAGCTTTTTTAAAAAATGTTTGGGCATTTTTACATTCTTTAATTCAAAAGAGGTTTGAAATTGTGCTTTTACAGTGTCAAAGTAAAGACTCAGGGGTTTAGGAGTCAAGCAGACCAAGCTCCAGAAAAATAATGTAAGACCTGGATTTTCACAAGACCCATGGAAACAAAATGCTGAATCTTTTCCTATGGCAGTGAGGAAATCTCTTCCCTAAAAGAGGCCAGAGAATTTGAAAGTGCCGAGAAGCAGGTGATTAGAAATGAAAATAAAATTGTGAATATTACATGTGTTTTGTTTGGGTTTGATCCAAAGGCGTCTGGATGGTGCAGGTAATGGGCTATTAGATGTTCACAGCCTTCTGGCTGGAGATCTATTTTTTAAGCATTTCTATATCCTTTGGCCAGTCGTGAAAAAGGACCTGGATCTGGGGACCTGGTGGGCTCCTGCGTGCTAAATTTATGTTACCAAGCTATCCATATTAACGCATTTTCTCTCCCTGTTTTCCCTCCTCCCTTCATCCTACCCACTGAGGAACTCCTTGTTCTTGCCTCAGCCAGGGTAGCTTTTATAGTTTTCTCCATGAAACCTCATTTTCGTGGTGTTACCCTCCCTCAGGATGACCAGATGTGATTGCAGTGCCAGCTTTTCATAGCTCTGGTCTGTGAGGAAGCCCTGAAAGGATCATTAACCCACAGACGTGCAGTTTATGTGAGGGAGGAAGATGGGGACAGAGGAGGGTAGAAGGCCATGAGCTGGTTTCAGTGCTAGAAATGCCGTGGGTTTTCCAGGTCATTTCACATCTTCATGATCCTTTTTCACTTTCTCGTGCCTGAGAAAGAGTCTATCGTTCATTGCTTGCTCCTCCACTACTCCTTTGCTCGGCACAGCCCTTGGCCAGGCTCTGCATTCCCTCCTCCTCGGTTTTAGTGTCCTCTGGGACTGTTCCAGTGGCTGCTGAGACAGACCTCCAAGCCAGACTGTGCAGGTCTGCAGTATGGCATTCTGCTAACTGCTTGTACTACACACAAACAATAAAGATGGCGAGTTAATGAAAATTAAGAAAAATGAGGGCATTTCACTTGAGCTGTTCTAGGACCGTCTTAAACAGCCTTGCATGGGCAATTTACCTCGTACTGCTGTTAGAAAAGAGTAAAATGGTCAGCGACTGGAATTAGAAGAGAAAGTAATGAAATTCAAACATGATTATTATCAAAGACAGGCTCTAATAGGATACCAGAGTCCAGTAGAAAGTTCAGACATATTTGAACTTAGCGGCAAAAAAATCCCCACTTAATTTTCTGTTTCACAAAGCAGTTTTATGAACCTAATAAGGAAATTTTAGCAAATCTGATTATGCAAGGAAAAAACTCTTGTCATAATTAATCCAACTCAGAAATCGGATGCCAGCAAAGGGGGAAATTTCCTTCTCATTTATATTTTTGTCAAACCACTGAAATCAGAAGAGCTTCAGGAAAGTTTAAGACTTCCTTTGTAAAAGTATATTGCTTGACAGTAACAGGGCTCATACTTACATTTAGATGGTTCTCCCATCGTACTCAAATATTATGGACTGTTATTATTTAATGGACAAAAGATCTCTGGAGGAAAATCCTATGTCAGGATTGAACTTTTTCAAAGCAAAATGTGTTTGTACATTTGGAGACAGAAATTAGAGCAGACAGTACTGCTTATACAGTAGAGAATATAACATCTATATATCATACCAAATACATAAATGTAGAATCTTGATCCTCTATGTCATTAAAAACAGCTATACTAAAAATTAATGGCATGAAATTTCTTCGCAGCACGTCAGACATTTCAAGGAATATTCTAGTACATAAAATAGTGAGAGTTACTGAAATAAAGCACATAAATAACATTGGGAACACAATGTCTTTTTGTTCAGTGGCTGTACTGCTCTTGACACAATAGAGCAGTCCCTGGAAAAGAACCCTGAAAGGACTGAGCTGGCCAAAGTAATTAATGCACACGATTGTTTCCTTTGCAAAAGAGAGGACAGAAAAAGCACATCTTCTGCTTTTGGACCCAGAACTGTATCCTCATGGTGGTGTGTGGCAGAGACACCACTTGCAATCAGTCTGGTAACACTGGGCTCCTATTTGGCTCCACATCCATGTTCCTTCATGCTATCCTGCATCCATCCATGCCAAATTCTGCCTGACACTGGCACAGGTAGGAGCATCTCCATCGACTGCCGGGGAGCTGCTCTGTGTTTGCATAGGCAGAGCTGAGAGATTGTCACCATTTCTTTACCCCTTTGATAGGTATAATTTGGATTCCTCTGTCTTGAAATCCCATCCTGACAAACACTGAAGTATCTCTGACCTCCTATACAAATGCAACCCCTGTTTTGGTCCTGCCCTGAGTTTTCTAACAGAGACAAGAGGGGCAGCAGTGACGACGACACCCCAGGTGCTGCTGGCTGCCCACACAGCCACACTACTGCCCATGAGAGCCCTGCTCTGCCTCCCAAAAAGGCCAGTGGCTCCTGTTTGGGACTGCCTTTCACACAGATGTTTCAAATCCTGCAGGCTCTGTGAAGGCAGGAGCCCATCACTGGTGTAGGAAGGTGAGGATCTCGTGCCCCGCAGTCTGGGGAGGTTACAGTGCTCTCTCTGCTGGGAAAGGCTGTGCCAGACTCAGGAGGGAAGCCTGGGAAATCAAATCCCCACCACAGGGTGCTTCACACTCCCTGGTGACACACTCCAGGGTCTTCCCTGCCATCCCCAACATCCTGCCAGTGCTCCTTTGCAACAGCTACACCACACGGTGCCCCACACACACCTGCAAGGACACAGCACACCAGGCCTCCCCACCAGGCAGCTCCTTTCACACTTGACAGGTGCCTACCACGCTCTTCGCAGCTTTAGAGACCTCCCTGCTCACATGGGCTCCCTGACCCTTCCACATCCCACCAAACCCGATCAGAGCAGAGGTTCTGCATCAGACTGAGAGGGACAGAGGTTCTTTGCTGGTTTGGTGGATCCACTCAAGTAAAATTTGGGGAGGTGTCTGAGGATCTGTTATTCAGCTGTACTCTGCAAACAGCATAATCTGTCTGGAGAGCCAGGCAAGCACTCCTTGGAGTCACCTTTGCTTTCCTGAGGGATTACATTGGAGCTTGCTGCTGGGGGCTGAGCCCTGCTCAAGCCCACCAGCCTGGCAGGGGTTAAAGATCCAGCTGGGACCACCAGGAGAGCAAGCAGGAGCCAGTGAGCATGGAGGCAAGAAGGGGGAGAGTTGTTTTAGTCCTCTGTGCAACTCTGAGGGGAAAAAATGCAGGTAAATAGACACGGTGTGTGAGGAAAACAGGACCCTGGGTTCCTGCACTACTTGATCCATCATACTTCCCCCAAAAGGGTATTGCATTTCCAGGGACTGGGCTTTTTTACTAACTTACTGCACCAAGAGGCATTTGAAATCGGAGCAGGGAAACCAAGTAAGGAAAATGCATCCTTCCCACAGTGGCTGTGGGTGGGAGGAGAGGGGATTAGAGAAGTGAGCCAAGGGTTAAAGACACATTGTGTGCCTGTGTGTGTCTGTGAGGCACATCGGGGTGCCTTTATCATTAAACACAGGCAGCTGAGGCCAAAATGCATTGTCAGAGCCTGATCCTGCAACATCCTGGTCACACTGCAGCTGGGACATCGGTTGCAGAAGTACAGGCTTCCTGGGACTGTTTTTCCAGGTCTGTTTTATTCATGCCATGAAAACATAGCTGGTTTCTGTGGCCTGAATCTCCAGCTGGGAGCTGCTGCAAGAGGGGTTTGTTCCTGTTGGAGAAATTCTCATGCAGTGAGGGTATGGCCCCTCATCCCAGTAGGGATGAACTGCACAGCTTGTAGTGCATCTTCTGTGCCTCTCTCAGAGGCCACAATTTCGAGTCAAGGTTACTTCTAAGACTCCGAAAATAGAGCAAGTACAGACACAAAACCTTAAATAATCTTCTTAAAACTTTTCAGGGCAGAGAAAAGGTCAGATTACAGGTGTATCTATGGACAACTTGTTCCTTTTTTTAAAATTATTTTTGTTGTTTTAAAGACTCATGAAATAGAGAAATAATGAAACATTACTTCAATACCCATAATGAGTATAAAATCATTTCAAGCAGATGTAAACAAATACCATTAAGTAATTAAAACCAGAGATAACTGACTGGCTGAATTCTTCTGGAGTCCACTTCAGCTTTTGATGACACATTAATATTTTTGCATATGCAGAATTGAAAAATTCATCAGAGAGGGTGGAAAAAAGAGATCTGTTTTATCAGTGAAAAAGTGTGTGTTTATGCCAAAGGAGTATGCCTGTTGCTTGTCTTAAAAGCAAAGCTTTATCATTCTGCCTATTTCCTCTTGGAAAGCCTCTGCTGGGTTTCCAAATACCATTTTTCCCCAACTAATTTATTCATAAACACATCCTGTGTCCTCAGCTGCTGTTGATGCCTTAGGTTAAGGCATTCACCGTGGTGATGGGGAAGAGGTGGCAGGTTTGTTCAGGCACTCCAAGCTTTTCTTCATGGAGAAGAAATAACTTTGTACAAAACCTCTATATATGTGGAGATGTATGTTTAGGACCAAATGTTGCCCTCAGAGGTATAAATCCCAAACAACTCTACTTCAGTAAGTATAGTCAAACCCCTCCGGTCACTCCGCAGGAAAACTGAGAGGAGATTTTGAGCTTTGGTGAACATTTGGTGTTCACAACCATAAATCCTGTGCTGGTGGATTTATGTGCCACTCTGAGCACCTGCTGCAGGATATAGATCAGGAAAATTAAAAAGTGGCATCTTGTGCGAGGTTTCTCCTGTCCCTACCCACAGGCGTTTTCTCCAAACAGGCTGGGCTTTGAATCCAGCCCAGACAATGTCCCTCCTGCTCCCTGGCAGCTGTGAAGCTGCCACCAAACCTCTCTTTCACCTTACAAGCAAGGCTGAACCTCCACAGCATCTCCCATGAGAGTCTGTGGTGTTGTCAGACAGAGGAGCCAGGGGACACCAAGACATTGTGCCTCCACGAGTGGACATGTGTGTCCACACAGCACCAAACACCCTGTACAATGTGGACGCTGCTCAGGCAGTTTTAGGCCCTTGCTATTCTGAATTTAAAGTTCATCAGCAAGATAATATAAGCTTAGCAAGGCTGAATTTCAGTCATTTTGTTTCAGGTCTCAGGCAAAGCTCATAAAGGAATTTATAAAGGCAGAGGATTATTCTTAGTTTACAAGTAGGGAAACTGAGGCACAGTGCTACAAAACAGCCTCTCCACAGTCCTGCTCCTGGCCTGGCCATTTGCCAGTCTGCTTCTGTTATTGCTTCCCTGAAAACCCCCTCACTGGGGCATGGCAAAACCCCCTTCCCTCCCCCTCTGCACACTCTCTCCACAACCTGATCTTTTTGACCTGGTCTTTCACTCCTGGAGTGCAGAGCTCAGTACATAGCACCAAACCACCAAAGAAACCCAAAGAGGCATCTCACTGATGCAAAGGACCTTTCAAAAGAGAGAGAACAGAAATAGAAGCATGAGCTTCATCAGACGAGTGACTATTCCACCAAAGCAAGGCAGCAGCAGCTGAGTAAAGAATAAAAGGAAGAACAGATTAAAGGAGATACTTGAGTCCTGAAGAAAGGAGAGTTCTGCATAGCAAATGATTTGCAGAGGGGTGGCAAAAAAGGCAAAAGAATTATCTAGCAGTATCTCGCTAAAGTTGCTGGAGAAGTAGCATTAACATAGGAACAGGAAAGTGTGGACAGAAAAAGCAATCAAGAGTTGGAGAAACAGCCAGGCACTGTGTGTAAAATCAGTAAGCATCTAAGTGGCCAATTTGGTGTTTCTGTGAGAGGTGAATAGCACAATGCATTATCTGTCACAAAGCAGGGAAATCACAGCAGTGTCGATTGGAGCAGTGCTTCAGGAAATTGTTGAACAAGCGAGAAACAACCTCTGATCATGGCATTCCAGGGGAGGAGTAAATCCGCAGAACTGCACACAGGGCTTAGACCAGCGTGGCCTGCAAGTGTCTGAGCAGTAATCCATTGCTTAACAAATGGGAAAGCAGCGGGCAGCAATTGCTGCTCAGCGGAACTGCTCAGAGCACGGAACCATCTCTGCCCAAGAGCCTCACGCAGTATCAGGCTCTGAAAGCACTGAGAACCAGGTTGAGGAGAGTAGAATTGCTGAAGTGTGAAATCCTGTTGGAATTACTCAACAATCACACTGGAGACTGTCCCCAGCAGCTGGGTGTGCATCCTCAGATACATATTTTACTAGCCTTTAAGCAGGAGACATTCCCTGGGCCCAGCGAGCAGCATTGTGTAAGCAGCCTGTTTCTTTGCTGCCTGGTTTGTTGCTGCTCAAACTTGCAGTCAGTCTTCAGTGATTTACTGAAGAGGATTGGGCACACTGGAAGTCGTTTAATTTCATCATCTACCAAAGGAATTCAATAGTTTACACCACCCTTTGTTGCGAAAGATGATCAGTGAGTCTGGATTTCCCCAGCAGGCAATCACAAAGGATGCCTGACCTGTATCTCCAGTGGAAAGCGTAATAAAGTCAGTGCTGTGGCCCCTGTTTGCACCAGCAGGAGCAGTCTAAAGGGGAAAAAAGGTTTATTCTGGTGCCTGTGCTGATAACTGTCTTAGATATGTTCCAACTCTGCTGCTCCTCAGTACCTCAGGCCTAGACACTGTTGCAGTATGTGAAAGCTTTGATGTTTCTGAAAATCAGCTCTGCTTTAGGATATATTTGCTCTAGGTAACATCCTGACTGGCAAATATTAATTAACTGGCACATCTAGAAGTGCAGGCAAACCATAAGCTCTTGAAGATGGAATGGAAAGTTAGGGAAGGGTTAACCAGACTTTATTTTTGCCAGCAACTATGTGTGCTCTGCTCCCCATCCACCCCCATGAAGTATGAAATGCAGCAGATGTTTGATCCTGATCTATCAGCCTCTGTATAAATGAAGGTTGAATTAGTGGAGAAGGAGGCAGAGTAATGTTTGCCAGAGAAGAGCAGGAAGATTTCTGACACCTGGGCAACTTAATGGTGGCAGATGGCAAAAGCTGAAGGCAGAGAGGGAGCGATGTGCACCAGCAGCTGGTGCACAAATGGGGAGTAGAAAGGCCTCCACTGAAACTGCACAGGAAGAATTCAATACTAGCAGTTCTGTAAGAATAATAGTGTGAATATACAAAGAGGAGCCTGTGTTTTAACTCAGACAACTATCGTCGAAAGTACCTGATGGGTTGTCAGCCGAGGAGATTTTCACAGCAAGGAACCATCTATTTGCATCAAATACTGTCAGCCTGCAAAGCTGCAGCTTCTGGGTCATTTAACAACACTCCAGATGTAGTTATTTTCTCTTAGGCAAGCGGCTCAAAAAGAGCTGTGCAAGAAAAAGGCAGAGCTGGCATATAAAGGGGGACAATCAAGCAGCATGTGGAAGCGATTAGCCAGTCATTGTGATGTAACTCAGTTAAATGAACACTTGGGTGTCCTGGGGTTCTCAGCACAAGACTCTGCAAAACTCTGGTCAAACACAGGGTTGCATTCACACAGGTGCTGCCTGTTCTGCCACGGGAAGAAGGAGGGAAACCAGGGAGAGCTGTAAATGTGGAGACTGACATCAACAGGGTTTCTTGACATTTTTTTCATTTAAATGACAGAGGTGAGATGAATGCTTGTTGCCAAAATAATTGTTAGGAATTCATCTTCCCCCACTCTGGACTCACCCTTTTTAGGGAATAGCTGCCCTCTGCAAAACTCAGGTCTGTGTTCAGGCTCCACAACACCCAGGAGTATCTAGATGTGCATGACAGAATTTGGCCCTTTCTGGAGGATCCCTTTTCCTGCTAGACTAATATTCACTGACACTGTGGTTATACATCCTGAACACAACCTGTTACCTGCTGTGCACGTCACACCTGCAGCCCTGCCAGGCTAATGCTGCACTGAACACTGACACTCTACAGAGACACCCAGTGTGGAAGAGCCATCGACACATCATTCCTGCAATTCCTTTAATACAGGATTCACACCAAGGATCTATGGATTAGTGAGACCACCTGCTGCTGTTTCAAAAAGACTCAGCAAGTGGGTAGAAGGAATGCTGTCTGATAGGTATGCAGCTTCAAAATATACTCCTACTGTTCCTAGAGAATTTGTGACCAGAGGAGGAGAAAAGGTTATTGTATGTGCATCCTGAAGCTTTAATTATATCATGCCCTTTCCTCTGCAAGTAGAAATGTGTATTTGTAAGTGATAGTTACACTTTCTAGTTACGTATCTATCCAATTCCTGTTATAATGAGGATGACTCATAATGAAATTATGCATTAGTTGCTCTGTTCATTATATTGTTTACTGTCAGCCTGCAAACTGCAAATCTGAATTCCTCCCACCCTTCATCCTCCTTGGCCATTTCCTAAGTAAATACTGGTCAGAAACCTACAAAGGCGCTTTAAAATGTTGCAACTCCTTTGCAAGCAATGGGTTTTCTCAGCGAGGGTCCACTGCTGTACAGCTGAGCAGCAATGTCCTCTCCTGCAGAAAGGGAGAGTATCGTGGAACATCTCCCTGAGACTGAACCATGTTGACCTAATCAGCCCCCAGATCTTTTTGGTCATTCCCTTTCAGCCTATGCTGCACACTTTGAACAGTTTATTCCCCCCTTCAATTTCCACCCACAGTAAGAACCTCTCCCCTCCATCAGTCACCCAGCTCTCACAGACAGCTGTCACCTGCTGCCCCACAAGTCTGAGTGACTTTAACTTACTGTGAAGGACTGAGGCTTTTGGGATGACCCTGGCAGAGATGTCCCTGAGGGAGGGGGAGCTGGGATAGTCATCCATTACTTATGAACCTCCTTTTATTCAGCGTACACAACTGGGGAACTGTGAATGTGGGTGGCAGCTACTGCCTGCTTTAACCTGTCATTGAACACTCTTGTGTCCAGTTCAGTACTGAAGTCTCTCAAAAGATCATTAACAAAGTCAGGACTCCTAGACCTGGGTATCTCCAACCAGAACCTTATGCCTCTTGAACTGCTGTGTCATCCCACCTACAAATCAATGGCACAGAGAGACCCTTAGTGAGACAGAAGTATATTTCTTGGGAAAAGGAGACCTTTTCTTTTTTTCCCTTTTCTTTTTCTGCCTTAAGGTGAATGAAGGGCACACAAAAGATACAAGATAGGTGACAGGGAAAAAAATTCTTTAAATTATTCAAAAAGCAGGTATAGCTCAGTCAGCCCTGCTATCAGTCAGCATGAGTTGCCCACCCTGAGATTCATGACTACAAAATTCGAAGTCCCCTTTGCTGCCACCAGTTCTGGGAGAAGCTTAATGTGCTAATAATACCCCAGCATAAACTGAGAAACAAAACTGGACCCTTGAGCCCTCCCCTCCAACCCACTGTGTGAGGAGCAGTGGGTAAAGAGGGGAAGGGAGGATGTCCAAGAGCAACAGCAAGTACGGACATGGGGAAGCACAGAGTGCAAAGGCATCTCTGTTAGGAGCAGCGCTGATTCAGAAGCAAACATCATGCTCATGGTCCCTCCAGATGCCCCCATCTATGGCTGGCTTGCACCAGCAACAAGCTTGCTTTCATAGTTTCAGTGAGGGCCAGTGCAGGAGGAGAGACCAGTGGCCCACGCTATGCACGAACACTGACTTGCTGTTTGGTAAAGCAAGCCTGCCATTTGTGCTATCCCAACCCTCTCATTCCCAGGGTGTGAGGGCAGCCATATCTGGGGTTTCACTGTGATCTGCTTTCCTCCTTAATCTCTCCCAATAGCATTTATCTCTGAGCTGTTTCCTGAATGGTATTTTCATTTAGAGCAAGCGGCTCTGAACCAGGTGGTACTAAAAATACAGGCAGGTGTGGAACAAGCAGCAAAAGAACTAACTCCCCACTTGCTGTGTCCCAGCCTGCCTTGGCTCCGGGGTGCCTCTCCAGCCCTTCAGCCCATGTGTGCCATTGCTGCTGGCAGAGACTCCTCTGTGCTGGTGGCTCTTACTTTTGTCCACTAGGGACCACACTGACATCAGCAACACCAGAGAGATAGCAGATGTTAACAAGCCTTGCTGCACCTTGACCTGGGCTGGTCATTAACCGACAACCAAGAAGAAAGAGGCTCTGAAGTCTCTGCAGAGCACTAACATCTCTGAGCTGGGATTTGGTGATTAGCAGAGTTTTACTGAAAACAGCAGTGTCCTGTAGCATCTCCCACCACCTGTCTCCCCCACATCACAGGCACCTCGAATGCTGTGCATTGCTCTCCTTTCTTCTGCCCACCATCACCCCAGGTACTGCTTACTTAGAAATTTAGACTGCAAGAGTCCCTGCCATCTGCAAACAGTGTTTTGCCTTTTGAGAAGCGCGGTGCACATCTGTGACTCTGGGCATACAAAGCACAGCACGGTCCCTACATCCCCCTCTTTCTCTCTATGCCACAGCTGCCTCCTCACAGAGTTTTAAGAACTTTCAGCTTCCAATCGCTACTTCCTCCAAGTCCTGCGCCAGCTTCAGCTTGCGGCGGGGGCGGATGCTGCCGGTTCCTCTTGCCGTTCGCATCAGCCGGGAGAGCGACGGCGCCTTCCATTCCCGGGAGGGATTTTCTCTTTAGTTTCAAAACAATGTGTGAAAGCTTGCTCTGCAGAAACGGTAGCCTCAGTAAGTTTAAGGATGACTGAAGCTATTTCCTCTCCCAGGGAGGTTTAAGCACTACGGAGGGATGAATGGAGTTAGACCTATCGCTGCATTCCTAGCAGCCATCCTATTACAGCCCTGAATAAAAGCAGGAATGGCATGGGTAGCCTAGGTTAATAAACCCTACGGAGTGCATGCCTAAAAGCGCTACGAAACAGCCTTGAGTCAGCTGGAGAAAACTAATTTCAAGCATGGCTGTCTAGTGTGCCTGTCATTCCTATTGTCCTTCCAAACTATTTCAGACATTTTGAGCAGCGAGTACTAAGCAATGAGTTAGCAGGGGTTGTGACATTAATGGTCCAAAAAGGTTTAAGCACCAGGAGGGAACGATGACAGCACTTAACAACCGGTGGCAGTTCGGAGGATTCCGCTGGATCTCTGTTTGTTAATAATTAGGCTTCGCCTCGGAGGAAGATGTGACAGCTACCGGAGGTAGGATTTGCATGGGAAACAAAGGGAGCTGTTGCTGTTGGGTGCCCGCTGTTTGTGCTTTGCTCCCCGGGTTCCCGAGCGCAGCCAGGTGCGGCGGCAGCGCTGGGGAGGGGGCGCTGGGATGGGGGGAGAGCCGGGGGTGGGAATGCTGTGGATAGTCCTGTGTTTCATGGCAGAAATGCCTCGAGGACAAACTGGCTCAAACCTCGCTGCCTGCCGAGTGTGCATTCACGCTGTTCTTCCCGCGGAGTAAAATACATAGAGGTCATGCAAGAAAACACTTTTCTACCGAGCCAGCCGGGCTGTTTCTGAGATGCGAGAAGGGAGAGGGGGAAGCTGCCCGAAAATAAAAGGGGAAGAGGAAAGCTATGGAGCCTGTAAGATGAGAGAGACACGCTATTAACGTGTAAAATGTGTCTGGAGTGCCACCGATGTCATTTTGAAAGGGGGAAAACATTCGCGGGGGAAGGTGGTGGGAGGAATTTTCCGGGTGAGGAACTCCTTAGGTTATAACCTATTGCAAAAGAAGGCGTGATGTGTCCATCCATTTTGCATAATCAAAGCTTTCTCTGCACCGTTGGCAATGTTTTGCTGGACGAGAATTGTAGTTTCAGACAGAAAAAGGCATTATTTCCTCCCGTGTCACTGCCAGCCCCCTGGCACCCTCCTCCTCCCGAGAAACCAGCGTGGGGAAGGATGTACACAGCGTTCAGCTGGATGTTGGGAGGGCTGTGAGCAAGGGCTGAGGGGGAGAATGAACACTCAGCAGGATAACAGGAAAGCTTCCCCTTGAAAAGCTTGTTTCTCCCCAGCCAGAAGTCCAAGAGGTGACAGACAAAGTTAGAAGCCTCATGCACTTTTTTACGGTGTGCCTGTTTAGCATCACCAGACAAGAAGATGTCCGAACGGCAGAGTCAGGTCTGCGTGGCCAGACAGGGCAGCGGGGTCTGCACGGGGTCCTGGGCAGGGCCGGGCTGCGAGCTCGTGTTTTTGTCAGCGCGTGTGACCCTCGCCAGGATGAGCAGCAGGAACATAATGAATGAAAATCATGTTCCATGCATATGCAGAGCCCTTATCATTCGGTGTGTTTGATCTGAGTGTGATGTTCCCTGGGTTGATGAATTGTTTCGACTTGTTCATTAAAGTTTCATTTCCAAACAGCAGAGAGACTTCAGAGTGAGTGGTATTTAGTAACAATAAACTGTTCTGCTTGTGGAAATGCTTCTCACAGGACCTATTAAAAATGCACTTAAAGAAGCTGAGAGTCATATCTTGCAGCAAGAGGTATGGAGTCACTTGCTGTGCTAAATTTGAAAATTAAGATTATGATGCCATTTTAAATCTACTTTAATGTGGATGTCACTGAGGATACTTTACAATACTGTTGTCAAAAGCTCACAACTTTGAGAATTCTGTTAGACTGATTGTTTTCATTAAATCTTCATCAGAAAAAGAACTCCTATATAGCAGGGACTTACCAAGTAATTTGAATTTACTCATCCTAACTAATGTTCCCTTTAAGAACTTCAGTGTGTTTTACTGCATTGTAAACAGGTCAAGATCTAATTCATTTAAAAACAAAACACCAATGACAATTTAAAAACAAAAGTGCTAAATGCATTCAGCCTAAATGAATACTTGTTGTGCCAAAAAGAAGCGATATTGGATCAGGAATGGTAAGAATTGCTTTTAAGAAACATAAATATTCCCCATTTGATCCAAGCAAGAACTTTTCAGTTAACTGCATTACTTTGCATTGCAAATTTTGGGGGAAATCATTTCAACCTGTGTTATGTACTCTACTGAGTACATAAAGATAACAGCAAAAACTTTCTTCCAAAGAAATTGTTGTAGCAGTTTGCAGTAGGGATCAAAGAGTTATTATGCACAGATATTAAATCTGTGCCATAAATGAACAATGCATGTGGAAATCAAGTACGTGGTTTTTCTTCTCCGTCTCACTTTTGTCCAGAGGCTTAGACAGTTTTACTTTTTCTGCCTCAGTGCCTCTCTGAGGGAACGGTCTGAAGGGGTAAAACCACGAGGAGGTGGGAGACTGCGTTCAACCTGTGCCCAGACTTCTTAGGGAGCCCTGGGCAAATCCCTCAGCATCTCTGGGAAATGGGCAGTGCCACAGCCCTGCCTTGCAAACAAGACTAATGTGGTGCTGCTGCAATGGAAATACAGACCGTGGTGCTCAGGGAATGAAACTGAACACAGGGCTCCAGACAGGGCAAGATGCAAAGCCAAATTTTGTGGCAGAAGGAGGTTAACGTTTCAGGCATTTGCAGCTGAAAAATACGACATAACACAAATCCCAGGATCCAAAACTAAATCTGCTCTCAAAACCATCCCAGATGAATTGGCCACTTACAAAAACTTCTGCCAGGACCAAATACCCAGTTGTCTGAGCGCCTGTCAAAAGTGACTGCAAATCCCTCATCATTCCATCAATGAGCAGCAGATAGTGAAGCAAACCACACCAGACTGGTTCACAGTGCCGAGGAGCGATTTCCCTGTTTTCTTCAGAAGCTCAATGAGTACTTTTTGCCATGAATCTCACTTGCCTTTTCTGTTATGAATTGTCTGTGGAGGTAATGCAGTTTCCTAATTTATTTATTTGATATTATTTGGGGCTTTCTCCAGCAAACAACACATGGCTTACAGATCTTTTGGGAATGGCAAATGTTTGCAAATTCATACTGTGTTGCTTGGTTCAGTCCTGTGGCGTTCCTTGATTAGGTGACTTCTGTAGCTAACCGGCAGAAAGTGAATTGCAAATTTCACAACCAAGTGTGCTGTTTCATACTGGATTTCCATCACTCTCTGAGCAGTCACGTTTAAAATTCACGTCTTGCAGGTAGTCATATGAGCAACACATAAGCACTGAAGTGCTCCCACCAGACAGATGTGAGAGACAGGTTAAACAGCTTTCAATTTCATATGAATATTCATGAAAAGTGTTTGAATTCCTGCACCTCTGTTAAAATGAATAGTCAGCATCATCCACCCTGCACTGCATGGGTTGTTCTCTCACAGCACTTGCCATGTCCCCAGTCTCCCCAACTCTCCAGTGTAAGTCCACAGTGCCAGTGGAAACTGTTTGTGCAGCCAATTTAGAAGGAAAAAACACCATAATGGAAATTTCTGAAATTTCCACATTTTAACCTCTCCTGTTGTGCCTGTCTTGCACATTCTGTGGCACAAAGACAGGCAACAGGGAGGACAGCAAGAGAGCATCAATAGTGAGGCAGTGAGTGCAGGAGAAAACACTGAAAGAGGGGGAAAATAAGGATGCCTGGCAGAAGGAGGGATCAGTGGCATACAGAGCAGGTGCAGAGGAGGTAGGAATGGGAACAGCAGGAACACCTAATATACAAGTACCATTTTTAACAATGAATCTAGTGAATATGGGTCATTAACCTCAAGGTCTATGGTCTTACCAGACTCAGCCCATGGCAAGCCCTGGAGATGTTGCTCTCAATCCCTCCCAGTGCTCACCAAAAGTGCCACCAAGCAAGGGGGTGACACAGTTTACCTTTGGTCGTGCAGGGGTCTGATAACATGTCGTGGAGGTATGGAAGAGTTGTGAAAATGGCAGATGAGAGGAAAACTATCGCCTGATATATGGTTTAAAAGCAGTCAAAACCAGCTGGGTGAAGAATTTCTGTCGAACTTATTTCCTCACAAACACAAAAAGATTTCAGATGTCAAAACACCAAGCTCTTCTACTGGGAAACAAATCAAGGGGAGAAGGTTATAAAACATGAATATATTTGCCTTTTGAGATATTTTTGGACTGTACTTATGTCATATAGGAGGAAACCTCGTGTCTCCCACTGAGTGAGCTCTATTGTCCACATACTTTATATAGAAAGTCTGGTGTGAGCTGAATCAACAGGGCTGCTAAGACTTCATAGAGGCAACCAGCAGTTACACCCCCGTGAGATGGCCCCTTTTTACCTTTTCAATTATTTTAAAGTCCAATGATCCTAGATATCCCTTTTTTATTCTAAGAAAAGGAGGGCCTAAATTGCAGATGCTGTGAGTCACACAGTGAGAGTCACTACAGGCAACACACGTGTATTCATATTCTGTCAGGGCACACGTAACACCAGACTGATCCTGCCCGGGGAGAGTAAGAGAATGAGAAGAATTAGAGGGACTAAAGTCAGAGCAAATACAGAAAATCTTTGCTAGGACAAAAATTGACTCAATGTAGTCTGGAATGAAATGCCAACTTGAAATTCCCCCTAGATACTGGTAAAACTCCTATTATGTCTTCAGATACTTTTTCTTTCTTAATACAAATCTGTCCTGCTACCCATAAATAACTTTCATCTCTGCTTGTGCCAGATGGGATGCCCCAGCCATCCCCAGGTACCCAGCAATTTTGCCTGAATTCAGTGTTCCTCCCACTCTGTGGGCCACTGCGTTGTCCTAAATCAACCATTGCTAGAAGAGTTTTGAAGACCAGAGGAGCCAAAAGAGCATTTGTCCCACTTCCCCACTTCCCTGTCAGAGGATCAGAGCTCAGAGTGAAGTTTCTGCTTAAGCCCAAAGTGATTAATCTCTCCAAGACTGCCATCCTGGTGGGCCCCTCCATATATCCCCGCCCCTGTGGTACCAAAGAAGGGTCAAAATAACATTGCCTACCTTAAAGAAGTGCTGCAGAAAACATCCCATGTGCTTGGCTATGTTTTACTCGTGGGCAAGCTATTTTCCACCTCAGCAGAGTGTTACTCCTTCCTGACAGCCATTAGTTATTTGCAAATTTAGTTAGGCCTTATAAACGTCAGGCTCCTGAGTGCATAAGTAATGTTTCAGAGCAGTAACTTGAAATAAGTCCAACTAGGAATGGTGAGAAGATCTGGAGTATGGTCCCTTTGGGACCTACTACCGCTTCTAATTAATATCTGGTACTTAAAGCATCACAGCCCATGGTTAAATCAAAGTCAGAAAGAATAAAGGAATATTAAATCCTCCTGGAGAGTTGTGTCCAGGTGTTCCTCAGGGCTGCTGCCAAATACACCAAGTCCCCGACCTCAGTTAGGAGTGTATGGTCTTTTTTGGGGGTACAGCTCAGGGAACCCATCAGCCAGGCTGCCCCAGGGCTGGCATTGCCCCTTGTTCTCTTGTTGCCTTCTCATTCCCATCTAGCCACCCACCCACCCTTGCACCTTCCAGGCTCTCCTGGCCCTCCAAGCTCATGGAACCTCCTGAAAGTTGTGCTTTGGTCTTGACTCTTGAGGGAATCCAGCTGGGAGTCAACAAGCTCCAGAGCAGGTGCAAGAAGAGCAGGAGAAGAGCACAGTCAGGGGCAGGCACGGGGAGCGAGGAGCAGTCACAGTCCTGGCACAGCTGAACACCCCTAAGTTGCTCTGCCTTAATGACCTGGTGAGACTGCTGCAGAAACAGGCCTCAGACAGCCACAGGCTGACCACGACATCGTGTTGCAGAGCCCAGCACTGGCTGCCTGAAGGGCAAAGAAGGACAGCAGTGTGTCTGCACTCGCTGGTCTTTGATCGTCAGGGCCCATCTGATTATTGATGAGCCATTTTTGAGCTTATAGGTGGAACTCCAGAGCTGCTGTTGTGGTGATAGGGAAAGAATTGATTCAGCTCTGAAAACCAGTCTTTGTGGAGCAGGTGGATGGAAGGCTGGTGTGGTTTTGCAAAGTTTACTGCTCTGGAAAATAAGAGTTCTGGGAAGAAAGTCTGAGGGGAAAGCATCATGTTAACTAGGGCATCTTTTTATTCCTTCAACAAAGAATATATAGTTCAAGGCTTAGGGAGCAATAACCCATGCAGGGAACAAAGTTCATTTGTAACCACAGCCTTTTATTAACTGGAGAATATGCAAATGAAAGGTCCCCTGACTCTTGAAAACCACTCTTAGAGATGCCTCAGGGTATATCAAAAATTTCTGACAAATTCCCCCTTTTTGTTTGCTTCCACATAGATCTGGGTGCCACTCCATTCTTTAAAAGCTCTGCTGCTCTCCTAATTACTCATTGCATGAAACACATATTTTCCCATCTTGCTAAAAGCACCACGGGACAAACTCTCTGGGTATGAAATATCCCAAGAAATCCAAAGCCAAATCTCTTTTGGTCAAGTTTAATTAAGATGATCCAGTATTTTGTGTGCAGTTGATTGGGAAGGATTTTGTCACAGGTAAACAAGCTTTGGGAAAGAAATTGCTTTTATCTCTCCTTACTTTCTGTTTTAGTCGTATTTCAAGTGGATTAGTATAATCTTTCCTCGGCCAAACTCCACAGCTAGTCTATTCCATCATTTTTCTAATTTTATAAAAGGAAATGACTGAAAGCAATTAATTAAAAAACTCTTCAGAGATGCATATGTGGATGCGCTTATTCACTAAGAACTCAAAAAAACGCTCTGCATTTTAAAACAATTTGTCTGGTGCATTAAGCATGAACAGGATGTCTTTGTTAGGTGCACCTATCTTTTGATATTTCCCTACATGAATATGCTCATTGTGTAGAGATATCTGCAGTAACAGCTCAGTCAGAGAGGAGCCCCTGTTAAAAAGCAGGTTTGAGCTTCAGGTGGGTTTCAATTTTCTTTTTTCCTGTGTGATAAAGTTGATTGCTTTCGAGTGAAGAGTCTTTCCCTACTGGGACCTGAGCTGTCAAAAGCCATCACTGAACCTGAAAAATTCTGTCATAACACCAGAAGCCCGAACTCTGCTCCAGAACCATAAGAGTTCAGGGAAAATTCTCAGTAATTGACAAGTGAAGTTTTGTTAGGAAAGAAATTCTGCCAAAGTGAGCCATTATTTTGTGCACACACAGGCACCCACCTGGGGGACGGTGCTAACACAAAGAGTAAACTCTGTTGTTATGAGTGAATTCATCATCACTAAGATGACACAAGTGGCTTCACACTAAAACCTCGGACCAGGCTATTCATAAACCCTTCAGATCCATCGAAAAGGCAAACTCCCACATTGTAAAGTGTATTTGATTTCTTCAGAGTCAAATAAAACCTCTAAATTTCCTTGAATTCAGGGGGAGGGATAAGTCAGAACTCTCGACCCCAAAGCTGTGCCTTCCCTTATTAAAACTCAGCCCACCTGAGCTGTGAATGCAGGTAAGTGCTGGCACCCAGAGCAAGGTGCAGAGGTTCTCCTGGCAGGGCAGGAAGAAGTTTCCTCCGCAGAGGTGTTCCTGCTCTGTGATGAGTGTTCATCCTCAGAATCAATGCAGCAGCCCTGCTCATCTGCAGGAATACTTCCCAGGCAATTTAAATATTCCTAGGGAGGTTCCTAGAAGATTTAACATACCCTGCACCTTTTATCTCGAAAATTTGAAGAAAAGGTGTTTTTCCATCCTTCTTTGCTTTTCAGTCCATTTATACTCTTTTCAGCCTCCTTGAAAAGACGTTGTTTGTCTACTCTTTCCACTCTACATTCTCTTGTCTCTATTTAAAACCCTCACATATCACAGCCTGCTGGTCACTAGCCAGGTATCCAGATGGTACTTCTGCACCACATTGATAGGTGCCTTAGAAATAGCAGGGAGAGAGGGGGGAAAAATATCACTGAAGACTTCAGATGCTCTTTTTGATAAATGGCAATTGTAGACCTAATTAGCCAGTTCCATCCTTTGGAGAAGCTGGGAGCAAACACACCAGGACACGTCTCTCACTGTCAGGTTTTCGCTTTCCCCTCAGAGCAGTGTCAGACAATGTCCATCTGTCCATCCCTCTTCTGTGAAAGACACCAGGTTCTGTCAGGGTTTGAAGGTTTGTCTCAGAGCCCATCACCCTCCTGCCTCAGCATCACTGCACTGTGTCAACTGCTTTTATACACACAACTGGTTTCCAGAATAAAGAGCAAACACTGCTCACCTTAATTGCATGAGCATCCCTCTGGCAGTAATCAGGCTAATTGCTTCAGTCAGGCCAGCAGGATTTGGCTCTAAATCAACCACCAAAATGATTATAGCATAAGTGCAGGAGTTCCTTTACAACTCCAAAGCCCACTTGTTAAACATTATTTACACCTCAGAAACGCTGTTTCTCTCTTCCGTTTTATCAGGAGAAAGGTGCCAGAGGCACCTGTGGGAGTGGGGGGCTGAGCCCACCCCAGATGCAATGGCAGGGGAGACAGGCTTCCTTCCCCTTTGCTGAAATGCCATGAGAAGTGTGCCCTGGGGAACTCCCAGTTGCATCACATCTGGGAATCCCAACAGCCAGGGCTCCTGCTCCCAGGAATGGCACAAAACCGCCCAGCAACCTGCCAAGAAGGGAACCATTGCCTGAATCTGCTGTAGCTGCATGTTTGGCTTATACCTTAAAGCATGAGATAGCACATCCTTGAAAATATTTAGCTTGCCCAATAGAACAGATAGATGCTCTCGTTACCTGCAGAAATTTCTAGGGGTTTTTAAAAATCCTATGAAGCAGTTGGTGTGCATCCTGTGGCAAATATTTTAACGTAATACAGAAGTTCCAGCAGATTCCTTGTAGCAGCTGGTGCTGGAGAGGCCAGGGAGTTAAAATCCCCAGAGGCAGCTGGTACACTGTGCTGGACATTCCCATGCCGAGGGACCTGGGCGAGGACCTGACAGGAAAGGCTTGAAGTCCCATTTCCACCAAGAGGTTTGTGGGACAGAACCAGCTCTCAAGGGTGAGACCTTCAGCCTGTGTTTTAGAGAGCTGTGCCTTTTTAAATAGTGTTTTGGTCCATTTTGACTGTTTCCATAACCACCAGTCTCAGGAAGAGCCCAGGCTGGGCTGGGGTCAGCTGGTCTGTCCCAAAGTAGGGTGTGTGTGACCCACAGCTGGAGCAAGGGCTGCCACTCGGGCCCACAGCCCTGAGCTCTGGGGCCCTGAATTAAAATCCCAACTGGTTCACAGAGTTCAGGGGCCCTGAGGGTTAGGGAGGAGGTGAGCAAGGTGATCGAGGGACCACAGCGAGCACCTACAACCTGTCTCGGTCCTGCTGAGCTGCTCAAGTCTCCTAGTGCAGCTAAAGCTTTCTTCTAAGCAGTTCCAGCCCACTGCCTCCCCTCTTACAAAAATCTTTACACGTCTCTAATCATTTTTACTGTCAATCTCTGCACTCTTTTTATAACCATTAAAGACTTTATGAGATAGGATGACCAGAAATGAAAAAAGATTCTGAGGATAGAGCATGCAATTGATTTATGTTAATGGCACTGTAATAATATTTTCAGTGTTTGATTTCTTTTTCATTCTGTACACAGCTAAAATGATGATTACTTTTCTATACATCTTTCATTTATTGAACAGCCACTTACGTTGGGCTCCACAAATTTGTTCTCAGGTCCGTTTCCAAAAGCAGTTGAAATATAATTAATTTAAAATCTGCCAGCACGTAAGAAGTTGAGGTGATTCTCTCTAATCCATCTTACTAGAATCCATCAATGAATTTCACCAGCTGTCATGCTTCTTGTGCATTTGTCTTTGTAAAACTCCTCTGACTTCACCAGCTTTGACACACTTAACAACTGTTAATACTAAAAAAAACTCCCACTCTGTAATTTCTATTGAACCACACCATCAGCCTTAGAAGCCCCCTAGATGTGCATGAATAAATATCAGTCACCTGTGACAGCATCTTTAATGATTTTAACATTTTTTACAGTGATAAATTTCATCTCTTATGCACAAGTCAGAGATAAAAAAGTGAAGTGTGCCAAGATATGTTGGAGTTTATAAAGGAAATCAGGGAATAAATGTTATTGCCTAATTTTGCTTTCATAATAGATTTTGTCTTGAAATATTAGGTGTCAAATCACCTTACCCTAAAAGGATTAGAATACAAAAAGCATCTCTCAGTGATGGAGGGGAATAAACCCTGACTATTTTTATGATGGAGTTTGATAACCCAGCAGAAGGGATTAATACAGGACAGTGTCAACAATAGCCAGAGACTGAGCACAAATAGGATTTTAATCCTGTTTGTCAGCTAAAGATGAACAAAAACCAGCCCAATTCCCATCTCAAAGTTGGTACAAAATCCAACACAAGTATTTCATCAGAGGCCTGACAAAGCCACTTCCCTTTCTTCTATTTATTATAAGGTGGTTGTGGCCCTGCCTTATTCTGACTGGTGGGAGACAGAAACACAATATCACAAATTTGGTATCTGTTGGAAGCTGGAAACACCAACAATAAAAATATTTTTTCTTCAAAGAGTTGCCAAAATTAAGGGCTACATTTTTCAAAGCAGCTCATCATCAAGAGTGCCTTCAGACCTCCCTGAGAAACAGAACTGAGAACAGGGGCACCGGTCTTTCATTCCCAGCCTACAAAACAGCTAACAGCCTTCACACCTTCCCTGCAGGCTAGAAAACAGGCGAGATGTGGCCAAAGTGATTTTATGTTACGGGATTTCACAGTTGCAAACGGTCTCACATAAACCTGTTTTGTAGGTGTCACCTAATATGAAAAGTCTACTTTTTGGGATGAAACACTGGCATCATCAGCTGCTGCAGGCACAGGAGCCCACCCCCAGCACGAGGTCTGAATGTGTGCCCGTGTGTTCAGCTCGTGAGGCCACGCAGCAGCTCTGGTGTGCCTTCATGCATGATACATAACACAGAGGAGTTACCCAAATAACAATTTTAGCTAATTGCCATATTTATTATTAATGTGTGTGACATGGTAGCCAATTAAAGCCTCGTGTTGAGCCAGGTGGAAGACAAACATGCAGCCATAAAGATCAATTAAATGCATTTAGAGGTCGCACATGAACGCAACACTCAGCCCGAGAATGTGCTGGGCCATGAGCCAGCGTGGTGTCTGTACAGTGAGGGCTGCCCAGACCCCAGCACCTCAACATCACACACACACACACGTCCTCTCTGCCTGCCTCAGTCTCCTGGAGGCACATTTCTGAGCTCCTTGGTGTGAGCAGCAGAGAGGAATGAAAGATTGGGACAGTAGCAGCTGCAAATGAATTGCCGTATCACAGGTACTGAATGATGATTCTGCAGCTTTCAGAGGCTGGATGGGTGATAAGTAATACCCTGGGGTGGAGAGAGGGAGAGCAAAGTGGTCTGGCCAGGCAAGTGAAAGGCAGAGGGGTAATTAATTAGAGACCACACCATTTTCTAGCTCTTTCTCTCTGGCGATTTTTTTCCTCTGGGTTGTGTGTTCACAGCATCACAGTAACTGGGCTATCATCAGCTTTTCTTTCAAAGAGCTTGTTACCTGCCAGTGAATTGCACTGTATAATAGCACAAATACAGCAGAATGACATCTCCACTCATGAGGTTTCACAGTAACTACAGAAAAAAAATCTTCCCTCTCTGAAGCAGTGACTGCCTTTCAGATTCTCAAGCTCTCATTTCCCAGGATAGCACTTTTTTTTCCATTTCTTCTTATGTGTTATTTCATATGTTATATTTCTGGCTTTCATGTGCACATGAATAGGAAACATTGCTTGTCCAAACAGAGTTCCTTTTCCTCTCTAACTCATCCTTTTCATCTATAATTTTATTGCCAGACATGAAAAACCAGCTACAAATTATATGACAGCATCTCCCCAGCTCCTGAGATTCCAGATGTGTCTTGTGCTGTGGTATCTCTTTCACTAAATCTGTGTGAATAAGACAGAATATGTGTTGCAAAAGAAGTGTTTTGTCATAAATTAACCCTCATTTCTTCGTTCGGATTCTAGAGATGTTGTCAGATTACTTCACCTTCTGCTAGCTCCTGGTTGTCTTTACTATCCATTCTCACAACTGAAAAATCAAACTAACAGGCTGTTATATGTGAAAAGTAGTTTTTACTGTAAGAAAATGAAACATAAAAATAAATGCTGAAACCAATAAACTTCAGAAAAAGCGAAGCTACAGCTGTCATCCTTATCATCAGGAATGGCAGCAGCATCACAGCTAAAAACGAAAATCCTCAAGTGCAATGTTCCACGATGCCAGGTAGTGACTGTACCAGCCCACAGCAAGAACTGATCCCTACTCAGTGAAGGGTGGGTGTTTTGACTGAAAAGGTGTCAGAAGAGGGATTGTGTTTTCTTATTTGGAAGCAGACGAACAAAGGCACAGAAAAATTGCCTGTTTTGTACCAAAACACTCAGGAAGCCTAAAACAAAGTTATCAGTCAGTCTCCCAAACCCCAGCACAATAACTAAACACCAGTTAATGTCTCCTACGTTCATGGAGCTGTGCCCATTCTTGCTTTACTCCCCTGGGTCAGTGCACCTGGTGTAAGAGCTGCCACCCAAGTAAGACAAATGCTTAGATGCAATCCTGTCTTCAATGCCAGCTTCTGAGGAAGCTACAGGAAATTCCTTAATTGGTAAACACAGGATAATCCATGCCAAGAGTGGTCTTACCCTGACAGAGATTAACTTTAAGCCTCGAAACATGAATTCTTACAGAGTTCCAAAATTTAATTTATTAGCGCTGAATATTATCACTCAAAGCACTCTCACAGCTCACAGACGTGTCCATTCCATCTCGGGAGCAGCACTCCCACGCCGAACCATCCGGTTACGTGTTTAATTAGCACAATTACTTGTGATGGACATCAGAGGATCATGTGAAACCCAGAGGTTCGTCAGTTAATGAGTACCACAGGTTAATGAAGGAGGAGAATGGAGAGGAGCACAGCATATTTTTGCCTAGTCCCAGTATTCACAAGTGAGATTATAGAGGAAGGTAAATAACACTGAAATGCTGCCAGCCTCGTTTCCCAGGATTTCTGAATTGCTTCCCCTTCGCTGTTGCCATGCCAAGCTTTGAACTGCTTTGTGCCAAACTTCATACAAACAAATGTGCAGAAAATTCATTTCAAAGTCTGACTTAGCACCAATACAAGCAACAACCAAACATGAAAAGAGCGTGTCTGAGCAGTAGGGCTACGGCTGCTCTTTCTGTGATCACTTAAATGCAGAAGAGAAACAATAAAGCCAGATTTGCTTTTATCTCATCACAACTAAGCCCTGGATTTTGTGTAAACAGATACCAAATGCACCTAAACCTCTTAAAAAAAAAAGCTTTTTTTTTTTCTTTCAAGAACACAAAGCAAAGCCTAGCTTTGGAGTAGGAAGGAAAGGAAAACTTTGTTGTGTCCTTATAGGAATACTTTGAACTGCCTTTTCAAGGGTCATTTTTCCCGTTACAGCTCCCAGAAAGTACATAATGCTGCAGTTGAGATGAACTGCATCAGGCAGCTGAAGGAAATCTGTGACAACAAACCCATGTGGAAAAACCGCTATTTTTACATGCACATTTCTAAAGTTTTTATCAAACTAGTGGGAACCAAAACATTTGTTTTCCCCCAAGTGCCTGAATTTACAAGGATGCCCAAAGCAATTCAGTGCTGAGCAGTGGGGGAAGAGGCGTGCAGGTGGTGTCTGGCCACAGGCAGCAGGAGCAGCTCCTTGGACACCAAATCACAGCTGTTCCCACTGGGGCCATCCCCTCCTGGGGAGAGGTGAGGCTGGCCAGAAAGCTGCAGGCAATTAGAGGTAATTAACCCAGCTGGAAATCCATCCCAGGCTGCTATTAGTGAGACACTCAGGGGAAGGAAGGGGACCATGAGTCCAGACTTTGTGTTTCCCTTTCTTGAGTGGCTTAGTTGACAGAGCATTATCAGTGGGAGGATCATTTCCCCTTCCTGTGCTAAGGAAAAACACCCCAGGGTGGGAGTCACCCACCCTATTGCCCTCACCTGTCATTACCACTCCTTCTCCAGCTACCTCCAAATATCCCAGGTCATCCTTCACCCCTCTCTGCTGCCTCCCATGGTCTCACCAGGAGGTTTTCTCCACCCCAAGGCCAGACTGTGGGGGCACAAGAATGAGAAGGGTATGACCAAGACCATGAACATGCTTTCTCTTAGGTGCCTCATTAGGGACATCCAGATGTCAAATAAAAGTCAAAATGAGGAAAGGACTGAGGCAGAACTGTGGTGTTTCGGGGATACCCTGTCCAAGGGAAGGGAAGGACTCCTACCAACCATGTTCTACAGACCTTGGAGAATGAAGCACTTCCCAAAACTCCTTTTCTCTTCCGCTCCCCAGCATGAAACAAAGCTGTGTGTCCTTTACCCCATGGCAGCTGCAGCTTATTAGCAGACAGCCGAGTTTTTCAGATTTGCAGTTGCATTCCTGGACATTTAGCTGTTTTGTAAACAGGTAACAAGTTCGGGTCAGCTGGGGACAGGCCAGGGCAGCTTTTTCCCCTCAGTAAAACTCCCCTTGCAGTGAACTCATGCTCAGCCTGAAAGCAGCCTGGGCAGAGGGGCTCCAAAGGCAGTAACTCAGTTATCTCTGCCCTACAAGATACACAGAACTCCCAAAAAGCTGTGCATTTTTGTTCAAGAGAACAAAGATGGCACAATTCCCTTCCTCACAGGCAGTAACTTCACCCTGCTCCTTCAGCCCCTGCTATGCAACCTTTTAAAAACAGCAAACCGTCCAAGCAAATCCCCAGAAGAGCCTTTTCCAGCTTCTCCTTCACTGTTAGACGTGTGAGCATCATGACCGTGCTGCCAGCAAGGGTGGGCTGAGCTCTGCCCCACCACCCAGCAGCACTGCTCTCACTGTGGCTGGGATGGAGCCCGGGTGAGGAGCCACTGGTGCCCCACACTGACCACTTGCCACTGCCCAGCTCCGTGTGGTTTTGCCACAGCAACTGCTCTGCACTCCAGCAGATAATGACTTTGGGGCGGTGCAGTCCATACACTTTCTGCCAGGCAGTGCCTGGTCCCTGCCCCAGCCAGCCGAGCGCTCTGCCAGCTCCTGCTCGGCTGTAATTCACCTCGGCACGCGCTTTCAGAGGCACGGGTAAAGAGCAGATCACTTGGGTAAAATTACCCCTCTCTCTTCCCATCCCAATTTCCCTCGTTATGTCCTTCCCCTGACCACAGTGAGTAGCTGATCTTTAGCAGCACATGCCCCGCAGAGGGGGGCAGACATTTATAGTGCCACTCAAGATAAGTTAAGGCCTTTAATCTTTCAGAACAATTTGCCTCGCCAGATGTTCACTATCAGGGTTTGCTCCAGCTGACTAAGGCTCTCTGGCATCTAAATGTCTAAAAAATGTAGTGCACTTAAGACCTGTTCTCCTGCTCTCATTAACCCTAGCTAGCAGTGGAATATACAAATATTTGCAGTCCCTCTGAAGTTTTGGAGAAGGTAAAAAAGCGCAGAGCACAACAAGCCCACAGGGTAAGCAAAGTCTAAGGACCAAAAAAACCCAAACCCCACTTCAAGCAGTACCATATCAATCCACTGGCTGCACACAGATGCAGAGCATGGGTCTGAGCAGTTAAATATTCCCTCTTTTTCAGGCAGCAGCCCTTCCTGCCCAGGCAGCACCATGAAGCTGACCAGCAAGGAGCACAAAATGAGTCCCTAGTGCTGAGGCTGTCCCCACAAGAATGATTGCAGATGCAGAATAGCCAGAAAATGGAGTTGACAGCATGAAAATGTCAGTTCAGAACTCAGTGGGGGGAAAAGAAGTGTAAATCACTCATTTTTAAGGACACGACTAGTCTCACTAAGAAGTATATTTAAAGTTAAATTATCTTGACTACGGCAGAGAAAGGTCAGTTAATCCCTTTATTTGGAGCACACAGCTGTTCCCGAGGATGTATTTTTTTCTTGTTCCATGCAAATTTTTGTATCATAGGGGTGCCAGTTTTCAACACAATTAAGAGTTAATTGAATTTTCATTTGCACTGTTGCTTTCTTCTCATCTTGCTGGACTAAATGCGGTTTTCAGTCCCACTCCTCCACAGTATTAATTTTTCCATTGGTTTTATGGAAGCCATCAATTTACTGCCTGGCTTTTCTCATGATTTAAAAACATCATCTCAGTAACATTGTTATCTACCAGCCATATTTCACAGATATTGTGAAAGTAGTTTATACTGATATCTTGCTTAGCATCTGGCTGACAGGACAATTCAGGGAAATATTGCCAGAGATATAAGGCCATTTTGAGATAAATAATGAGCTTTAAAGCTTAACAGGTTGTTTTCTTCAGAAGAAATCACAGCAGTTCTCCTATGCACAAAATAGCCACTTGCCATACAAAGGCTGAGATGGAAAGTGCCCCTTAATGCACTAAATAAATCCTAGAGAGTGACCAAGCAACAGCTTTGTTCTGACCTGAAGCTTTTCATGGCTTCTTGAATTATCTAATTTCCCAGAAGTGAGTGACTGCTTCTGGGAGTATATGTTAGCTAATAATGCATTCCAGAGTTATTAAGGTTTATCATGTAAATCTTTATTTGAATGCTTTTAAAATGCATATTACTTTCTTGATAAACTATGATGGCTCCTTAGGAGCCATTAATACAAATTAGGGTGCATACCAGATGTAGTAGAAGGCCTCACAAAAAGTACTTATTCCACATGCAGAGTAATCAGCTTTTAAATTATATTAAATACTACAGCTGTAATGTTTTTTCCCCCAGTCTCAGGGATCAGATCACTTTTTAAAAAATAGTTTTTACTAAATTTCATTTCCTCAGATAAAAGCCCGGTTTTCAGTTGTGCAGCCAGGAGGTGAGAAGTTAGAGACTGACAAATTGCAGGGAGGGGAGGACAAGCTCCTTTCATTTGTACCAGTTAGAATTCCCCAGACACTGTTCATAAATAATTTCCATAATCTAAAAAATGTATTGCTTTTGATCAGAAACCTCCTGTGTACATGCAGAGCAGTTTCTTGCTTGTTATTCTTAGCTCCAGGTCCTTGTGTTTGGTGCCTTTTTACAACATACCGCAGCTACCTCTGCCCTGCACAGCGAGTTCACTGCAATAAATTCATTTTCCATAGTCATAGTGGGCTTAGGTTTATTCACCACACCACAGCACTGCTGCAAACATCATCCCCACACAGAAAACCCTACCCTGACGCATGTTAAATGAATAGGATGAAAGGAAGAAAAGTTGCATTTGCTTCAGCAAGAGTCAGGTCAAATCACAGCATCTCACCTTGGCCTCCTTCGAGCTCCTCCAAGGCAAAAATGAGGTTTTAAGCCTTTTTCTGCAAGGCAAAACCAGGGCCTGTGGAAAGGAGACGGTTTCTGGGGGAATGGTGCAAACATTAGCTCAGCTGTAATTACAGATGGCTTGGCTAAAGGAGATCTTTGCCGTGAAATAAGAAAAAGAGAAAAATCTGAGTAAAAGCCCCGGGATCTGCCCCGTGCTGGATAAAGTGACCTTGTAATCACTGTGAGTGGCTCATGACCTTCCCAGACCAGTTGTCACAGGTAAAGGGAGGATGGTTTCATTTGTGTATTGTGACAAATAGAAAAACTGGGTAGAAATTACTTTCACACAGGAAAAAGACCTGAGGATGTGTCCTGTTTTGCTTTTCTAATGGAAAGATCCCCAAACCTCTCCACAAAGTGTCCTCGCTGATCCATTCCTGCACCCCTGTGCTCCCATGCCAAGGGGGGAAGCAAGCAGCTCTCCTGCTTGGGTATGGGGCAATGTCACTTTGCGAACCTTCTCAGGTGCTTGCAAAATGTTGCTGGGACCAAAGTAGCCACAAGAAATGAGCAAGAGGGTAATAAGGAGAGAATCTCTAGGCACTTGGGGAGCCATAAGCTGCTACAGCACTCATCCACGCTGCATGGTCAGCTAAATTAACTCAACAGGGGCTACAAAGCCAGGGAGAGAAGACTCTTTCTGCCTGGCAAACCCTGCTTTCTGATCACCAGTTACAATTTCTGCAAGCTTCTGCAGTGTCACGGCTTGGTACCAATTATGCATTTGAAGACAATGTGCTGGAAAAAAGCTGTTAGCATTCCCTGACATATTTCTGCTCATTAGATTGCAACAGGTAGCAGGGCACTATGGAAAGAGGGTTTCTTTATGTGTTAAATCTGCAGGTATTCATCTACAAAGTCCTTTATTCATCAGTGATATATCATGCTGGTGTTGAGCACATCCTGTACACATAGATATATCTTCTTGACAGACTAAGACAGGCAGGGTTTGGAGAGAAATTCTGCTTTTTAAAAACAACCTCAAGCAAACTGCCCATGTCAGATTCACTTTCCCTTGTTTATGTTTTTGAGCCCCATCTCCATCATTATCACATTCCTACTGAAACCTTGTGGTTTCAGGTTTTGGCAAGTTCTGTTGGAAGCAAGATAATTGAAACGCATTAAAACCTTTTTCAATGGCTCCTTATTTCATCACGGATCAAGTGAGACTGTCTGAAGGAGTGTTTTCCTTCCCTGCAGCTCTTGCCTCTATTATTTCCTTTCCTATAACAAACCTTCTTGGTCTGAGTTCGAACTTTTACCTTTTCACACCCTCTGCACGAAACAAGTTTGGTTTTACTATGGCAACCACGCGTCAAAGGTAGGATCTTTTCTCTGTCTCTAGAGACAGAAGTCTCCAGACTTCTGCTTCTCTCTCCTTTAAGCAAAGATTGAAATATATGTGGCAGCAAGGCTTGTAAGATCCAGTTTGCACAGATGTTGGTGGTGTGAACTGTTTCTGTGTTTATGAGGAGCACTGGACAGAGGAGGCAGATGCAGTGTCAGATTGGCTCTGCTCGTCTCCCAGGCGTGGGGTGGATGGCTCTGGGTGTGCTCCAGGCACAGGGGCACTCAACAAATGCTGCCACAATAATGCTGCACTTTTATTCTGTGAAAAGCAGTGCGAGGCACCAGCTCCCTTATTGCTCCTTGCACGGTGAGGAGCAGCACTAAGAAAGATTATAGTGCAATTGGGAAGTGTAGAGAAGTGATAATTTATATGATAATGTCCAGTAATAATGTAGGTGCATGTGTTCCCATAAATGCTGAGCCACCCTCAGTTTATCACTTCCTGCACAATTTTAGTCACTGCACAGTCACACACGCAGGCCTTCGGCTGCCAGCACATGTTGATGTTTCTGGGTTTTTTTCTGTTAAACCGAGCAAGCATTTGAGCAGCTTTCCATTAACCCAGGCCTAGGAGGTGGTTTTGGCATGGGATGCTCCTGTTGCTGCCATATCCAGTGGCTCCAGTCGCTGGCGCGGCGCCTGCGCTCAACGCGGAGCAGACACGGGGCCGTGTGAGGCAGGCAGCTGTAGGCAAACACACTGCAGGGCTGTAAAATTAATACCTAGGTGGGGGGGGAGAAAGCTAAAAATACTCACTCTGTGCCCGCAGCCAAATTTGGAGCTTGCATTAGGCAGAGTTTTGTGTGGTTTCTTGCCCCAGCTCCAGGCTATCTCCTCTCAGCGTCTGAGCCGGCCACGCTCAGCCACTGCCCCGGCAGCTTTGGAATGGTCACTGATACTCCTTTTTGTGGTCCTCTCAAAGGGAGGTGGCAGCTGAACTGCTCCAAACCTCTTGGGAAGTGCAAGCAAGAGGGCTGATAGGCGCTTTCCCACCTTGCTTTCCAGATCTCTCCAGGGAGATCAGCAGCAGACTGAAAACAATCGAGTCCCACTTCCACACAACTCCAAGAGGGTAGGAGCACCTGAGAGAGCAGCAGAGGGAGAATTACCCTGCAACACATCTAAGATGATTACCATTTAATATATGCTATTCTGCTAGAGAGACTCACAACCCTGTGCAGTGGGCTGTGCTCTCCCAAGAGCATTGCCTTTCAAGTGGATTTTGTGACTATGGGAGGGCAGACAGGTACCTCCCAGCTGTACCATGCTGGGACTGCTCTCAGCCACAGCAGAGAGCAAAGAGTGGTACAAATTCAAGCATGAGCAGCAGGCAGAAGCTAAGTTTTACACAGAGAAGTGATGTATTCAAAGAGCAACGTGTTAGGGAAGCAGTTTGTTTCCTTTCTCTGCAGTGCTGCTGTGCCTTTCACTTAAAATTATTGAGAGGTGAAGTTAAATTTACAAGCAGCAAGGACATAGGAAAAGTTGATAATAGCCATGGGCTCAGTCTATAGGGATTGATCCTGCCAGTGATTGAGCTGCTTTCCATTTAAACGGCTGACAGCAACGCTGGGTGTTCGATTTACCCTTCCAGTGCCAGGATTTTTTACCCAAACTTCCTCTCTGTCCTCTCCAGGACTGTCAGAATATCTTTCCATACCACTAAATACTTAATTTCCTTGATTACTGTAGCAATCCAACACAGTAATCGAGCAGATGAAAAAATTTCTTGAGCTGACAGTCACGGTGACCAGAGTGTCCCAGGGGAATTTCTGATAAGACTGTGAAGCCAAAGAGGTTTTTTACAGAGTTTTAGAGCTCCCAGAAATGATCTTAAGACATTAAAAAAAAATTCTCGAGACCTGCTAGTCACAGCAGTGCCCAGCAGCCTGCATTGATTTTCCTGAGCGGGTGAGCTTTATTTCCAGAAGTGCTCACAGAAATTCAGGTTGCTGCAATAATCCCTGAGGAGATGGTCTTTCAGGAGGGCAAAACACGAGCACCATATATTACACACAGCTCTCCTCCACCTCAGACCTCTCCAGTCTGCATTCCCATCCCCAGAAAGTCTGGTCTTATCAATCCAGCTGAGGTGTTTCAATTCCCTGACCTGATACCAGTCAATTAACTAATCAAGAGGTTTTACAATTCACAGAATCACAGAGTACTCTGGGTTGGAAGGCACCCACAAAGATCACCCAACTCTTAAATGAATGTTTTCCCCTCAAGCTAAAAATCAAAAGTTCGGCAACTATTGGTTGTTTTAAACGAAACACCAAAAGCCTGTTAACATTTCCCTGGGGTTTCTTTAAAGCTGCCACTCATCAGAGTTCCATTTAGGCATCTCCAAAGCAGCATGTCCTCCAGCAGCAGCACTCCAGGTGCCACCCCAGCTGACCCACAGCCACATGTGCAGTGGTTGGGCTGGGAGAGGATCCCAGCCCCCACCAGGACTGGATCTCACACCCAGATCTGAGCTTAAACCACTCAGTTACCCCCTGGTACCAAGGGGTGCAATGCAGCACTGAAGGGAGGAAGCTGGAGGTTTGCTGCAGTCCCCTCTTTGCTTGCAATCAGTGCAGAGAAATCATGGAAAACAGATCACTGAGAGACGAGAAATAAGTAAAGCCCATGAAGAATTGGGACCAGGTATCTCTCTGAGAAAACTAGTGCAGAGATTAGCACTGGGTAGCTCCAGCCTCAGCAATCTCAGATGATCTATGACTGAAGTCTGGTGTGCAAGGCAGCCAGCCAGGAAGGGGAAATCATTTCAGCTCAGGGTTATTTCTATTTTTAACATTTGTGTGCTTATTTCTGCCTTTCAAACAAAATGCAGCACGGACAGCTACCTGTGCACTGAATTGCAGAGGGAACGGGGGAGGTTTCAGATGCAGGTGGGGCTGCAGACGGAGACATTTCTTAAATGGGAAAAGCCAGGGATAACCAAGGAAATTAAATCCCTTTTACCCACGTAGTAAATCCCCCTCCAGGCGGTTCTGGGACAAATTAGCAATAGGTTATAAACCCCAGAGGTGTATTAGGAAGCCTACATTCCATCTGATGATTTTTAGGTCAACTCTTAGAGATTCACATAAGAAAATGTCTTATTGGTCAAATGTAAATATTTCTCCCTCCAATTTTTTAACAGTCTTATTCCTGACCAAGGAATAGTTGGTGAATAAAGCAGCTGCCCTCTTATCCAGGGGAGAGGGTTCACCCAGGCAGTTACTGCAAACAGCTACATTGTAGGGAGTAGTTAGCAGTAATGAATAATTAATGAATAAATAATGTATTTGTGTCTCAATACCCCAAGGTCTTTGGGCACCTTCACAGAAAATAATTAAAACAATAGATTACAAATAAGATGACAAGTCCCCAGGCAAGTGGATGTACATAAACCCACAGTAATGTAAAAACAGAGAGGACGTGAAGGCAGGAGCTAAAAAGTTCTTGTGCTTTGTTCTACAGATTGCACAGCTCCTGATGGTGCACTGTGCCCTGCCCTGGGATGGGGAGAAGCCAAAACCAAAGGCAAATACCAGTCCTAGCAAGAAATATTCACAGGCCTTACTGCCAAAAACACCTAAACATTAAAGAAGGATCGCTAGGAAGGAAAACGCAGGTTTACATGTGTACACAGGTTTACAGCACAGCCTGACTTGGAAATTAAAGTGAGCAGCTGCTTCTCCCTGCTGTACACAAACACACAGACTCTTTTCAAACCCCTTTCACACCCACTTGAATAGCAGGATCGCCTTAGCAAAGCACAACAGTCTAAAAGCACCTTTTCCTAAACGACCCAAAGAAAGGTTTCCAGCTACCATTAGAGAAGCCACAGGCATAATATTTAGATAATTCACTGATCTGAATGGTTATGAGCAAAATGTGGAACAATTCTCATGTTGCTAAGTCTTGGGGAGCAGAAGGGGAAAGTGGCTGTTTGCAATCTGGAGCACCTCTGTCCTGTCTGTGCAGATGCTCAGAGAAATCTCTTCCCAGATTTTCATTTCTCTCTTGATGGTGCTGTATAAAGGTCCCTGAAAGCTCAAACCTGTTATTAAATACTTTCAGTTATTTGTGAGCGTTGTGAAGCCAGTATCTCCCCACTGCAGAGAAAGAGCACATTTGTCGTGTGTGCCCACATATCCAACCTACAGCACTGCCACTTTCCACGTCACACTTCCAGCTGTGCAGCAGCTTGGCAGTGCTGCCACTGCACTTCATCTTGAGCATGAGCAGAAATCTCCCACTGACTTAAACTCGGTGATCCACCTGAAAACTAACCCCACAGGTCTAAAGAGAACTCAGCCTGCCCCCTGTGTGATGGTATTGGGCAGAGCCTGCAGAGCTAGGAGATGAGACAGCTTCCTTCAGCAGTGCCCACAGTTAGTTCAGCTTCAGTTAGTCAGGAAATTTCACCTTGGTTTTCATTGTTTACCTCATTCCATTCCCTATTACATTTGTAATTCTCTCAGTGAAGCTCATCATTAGGTTTCTCCACCGTTTCTGAGCTCCTCCCCAGGGCTCAATGCAGTGATGGGGAAAGTGTGAACAGCCTCACGAATTAACACAGCTCTTGCCAACATCAGTGCTCCCCCACCTCCTGAGGCAATGACTCTTTTATAGAGGAGACAGAGCTGTAAGCCTTGGTCGAACACCTGAAAGCCTTTGCAGAAAAATCAGGACCCAGTTTCACGTGGTCCCACAAAACCAGCAAAGTGCATTCAGAGGCACTATAAAGGTGGGAACTGTGTGTCCCAGCCTTCCACCAGCCCCTGCCTGGATTTGGGGTTCGACTTCCTCTGCCCCTGAGCTGAAGAAACCTCAGCGTGCATGTGTCATTCCTTCCTCCCGGTGTCACTAAGCACGGCTGGTGGGGCAGGTTACAGATCCACTCTTCAGCAAAGGAGAGTAACTCCTGGAGGTCACACTGCCTCCCTTCCTCCAGTGAAGCTCAGAGTAATGGGAGCAGTTATGCCTCTAGGCACTGCTGACTCCCAAAATGAACTTAGAAGAGACTTACTGAACATTTAGAGATGACCTATGAAACCAAGTCCAGCACCAGTAAATGTCATGGCATGGTGTGAACGCTCTGCCATCAGGTGAAGTTTCTGGCCAGCCTCAGCTCCCCTGCCTGGATGGAGGATGCTGAGCCCTGGCCACACCTCCCTGCCAGCAAGGTGAGGGTTTGGGTACAAAGCACAGCTCCAGACAGGTGGTTGCCATGTCCTTACACTTGCAAAAATATAAGCTTGGGGTGCAATAAATCACATGCTGTTGGGTTTAGGGGTTCTCCTCCTTCACACTTGAATGCTATAACTATTTATAAATAATTGGTTTATGTCCATTGTCTGGAGAAGTGAGATCAGTATGTGCTATAGCTCTGAAAGGCATAAATAATTACTGCTTCAGAGTTGTTTAATCAGGCTGCTTCCAATGAGGTTTCTGGTGAGTTTTTGTTATTGTTTAATTGTTGTTGTGCTGTGCTTTGGTTGAGGTTTTTTTTCGGTAGATTAAAGGGTTATATCTGTTGGAAACAGACATCTTGGTAATACTGAAAATGAAATGTCCTAAATCAGAGCCTAGGAATGCATTATTTCATGCACTAGCTACTGAATGATGAATTAATAACAGTATCTCAAATACATCTTCCATCAATATGCTTATTCAGATTCCATCAGCATTTAATTAACATAAATTATATGACATTAGGAGGATTCAGGCAGTCATCAAAAAGAACACTTCTCTTGTAAGCTACTGAAATTCTTGTCGTTTCTGCAAGGCAGCATTTTTTATTTTTATTTTCATCTAGAAATTAATCACAAATCAAATGTTTTCTCAGCAAATTCAGAGCTGACTTTTTCCTGATTTTCTGAGGATGGGATATTAGATCTCTGGCTTTGTTTCAGGTGTTCTAAGTTTTATGCCAAGGAACAGCACTTATACAAAGGAAGTAATGGCAGCATCTAACTGCAGAGGGACCTTCAGCAGTCCCTATAACTCTACAGTGAGGTGGAGCATCAGTAAACCACACAAGCCACTTTTCATCTAAGCATCTAAAGAGAAAATAGTTATGAGTGCCCTAAAAAGACTGGGTTGGTTTTAAAAAATCTCATAGCAATACAAAAGGTTCTTGCTGTTCTGCCTTCAGAAGCGTGCAAGGAAAAGCACACTGAATCCAGGAATGGGAAAGTTTAGGTGTGTGCTAGAAGTGTCAGCCAAGTGTCCAGAACGATGAGGAGGGAAAGAACAGCTGTAGTCCCCCACTGGGCTGAACAGCATCCAAATGCTCATTTGCAAAAAGAAGGGAACCAAGCACAAAAGGAAAGAGTGAAAATACAAGGACGTGCAGGCGCCTGATGACAGAAACAGGGATGTCCATTTTTCCGTGTGCCTTTCTGAGGCTAAGAGAGGGAGGTGCCTGCTTTAACTTACCGCAAAGAACTAAAAGCTGGCAGAGTTAAACTAATAAAAAGCTATTTTGTTAAGTATCACTCTAAAAGCACATTTTGCTGTAGTTTTTGTGGCTTGTGCTTCCGTTTAACTGTATTCTTTTGTCCTTAACTTTTATTCAGTGAGAAGGTTTAGTCTGAAGAGATGTGACAAACCAAAATATTTTATCCTGACAGGTGTGGTTATTCTTTAAACTAGGACAGGGGTTTGCCAAGGAGTGTCCAGCTCCCCAGGCTGTTACTCCGGGGAGGCAGGTAGCGCAGCGCACCACCATGGGTGCTGCTGTGCAGGCTAGGATAGCAGAGCTGCACGTGCAGCTGGAAGCAGCTTTTTCCAAAAATACATAAAAATTTCCTATGCACAGTAAAGAGCAGATCCCACCCCAAAAATCTTTGAGGAGTTTGTAACAGGGGGCTGACTCTCCTCTGCATCACATGAAAGAGAAAGAGTGGCGGTGTAACTAAATGGAGTTAATGTGTCCTGCAAGTGGTGGGGAAAGGATGAGCCCTGCATTCCATTACACTGTTCTAGTCCATATAATCCACTCCAAATTACTCAGTATAAAGCTCACTATCCAATAGCCCTGCCTGCTGTTGTTACGAGTTGCCATATAGTGATGGTGCTAAGCACCCTCAATCCTGCAGCAAGCAGCTGCTCCCTCTCCAAAGCATCCACAGGGAACCAAATAGGCAAAGGGAAAAAAATAACAGCACAAAGTGTCCAGGATTAGGCATCAAGTCAGTAACTGAATCAGGAATAAAGCCCATCCCATGTCCTTCCTGCCCTTGCTGTGTGCAGAGGGCTCCACACCGGGCACTGTGGTTACATAGTTCCACCTGATGCAAGATGCTGTGTTAAGACTCCAGTGTTAGTAACCACAGCTTCCACAGGCATCGTGCAGGTCTGTACAGGCTGACAAATAAACCAGCAAGCATGGAATGGTGCCTTGGACAGGACTTCCCCTGAGCTGGCAGAGGATGTGTGTCCCCATGGAAAGATCAGAGATGCAGCCCTATTATGGGAGATGTTTTCAAAGCGTGCCACATTCACCCCCACAGCCAGAGTAGCTGCAGGTATCTGTGAAGGCTCAAAACTCTGGCCACAGAATAAGTCTTATTTGGGTTTTCCCCACTGAAGCAAATCGCTTGACATGTTTGAGCCTCAGAGCTTGGAAAGGGGACCTGCAGGACCATCATTTTTATGTTGCCATTCACTTCCAGCCCATCCTTTTTCATATCCAGAGTTGAAGGGCTCAAGAGAAGTTCTTCAAACACAGTAATAGTGGCCTTTAACCATCCTCCCACCTTAAGATACTATTAAAAACAGGGAAGATGAAACTATCATCCTTTCTTCATCCGCAGGGCAACACATACCAGCCATATGTTTGCATGACCTACACATCTTTGGGTACACATTCACAGCACAAAATACTCCCAGGAGCAGCTCCCGGGAGCAGAGGGAACAGCACAGGCAGGGGATTGGGCACCACCAAGGCTCCGGCATTTTTACAGTAATGACTGAGATTTTCAAAGGGGAAACGAGCTGTCCAAATCTGATTTTAGCTCAGTATGAATTGGACTCCCAAACTCTGGGGTCATTTTTTTAAAACATCCAGATCAGAATTAGTAACAAAAGCATTTGACTTTTTTTATCCCGCCTTTACTTCTGCATTTTCCATTACACAAGTATGAAGCAGTACTGTACTATGACAAGCAGCCAGAGCTAAGCTGAAACACTGCTCGTGCTATAATCCCTCTCTTTCAGTTGCTCATTTCCCTTTCTCATGACATTCTCAAGAGGATTATTAATAATAACTGGGGACAGAGATCTTTTCTGTCGCTGACTGTGTAATGGGTAAGTTTTCCGTGGAACATATTACTGAAATTTTTTTTGCCAGACATCCCCCTGCCATGCCCCACTCCTCAGGAGCAGTGGTATTTCCAGAAATTAAGTTAGCTCCACTAACTGTGTTATACCTTCCATTCTTGACAAACCACCCTTCATTGCCCTAATGTTCCCATTATGTTTGATACATTGCATCACTGTTCATTTATTATGGCATTTTAACTTAGGTTCAGGTTATATATCACTGGTGGAACTCTCTGGGATAAAGGGCAATGAACATTTTAATTGCCTGATAAATTATTAAGGACACTCCTTTAATTGGGTAATGTGGTGTTTACATCCTTGAAGCAAACACTTATGGAATCTGTATGGGTGCAGATTTGTCTAAACACACAGACAGCAGCCTCTATCTCCCCTTGAGAATAATAGTTTTATCAGGCTATTAAAATAAACACCACACAGGGTAGATTGTACCAGATGCCAGGGGAGATCAGCAGCTGGAACAAAGAGATGAGCCTCCATCAAAGTCAAAGGAGGTACATTGACTTACATCAGCCAAGGGACTGGTCCTCCACATCCAATGGATCTCACGCAAAGCTAGGCAAAATAGCAAAAGACCTACAATTTCCACTGCTGTAGCTAACCTAGTTCACTTGAACTGAAATGGGTCACAGTGTACCCACACCAGGAGTTCAGCAGCAAACCTGACTTCAGAGGGAGCCCAGGGAAAATGCAGCTGGGGAGAGAAAGTGCATATTGTGCTAAACAGAGCCTGCTATGGCAGAAACCTGGGCTTCTGGCTGCTCTTGCATGCAGGTCAAAAAAAGAAATAGCCCCTGGAAGGACACAGACTGAGCAGCCCCTTCCAGCCTACTGAGAGAAGATGGGACAGTACAGCTGGGAGGAAGCACATTCCTGCCTGAAACCTCACTGCTCCCAGCTTTCTCTTCTGTCTGTTCGTCTCTGTACTTTGAAACTGAGATTTCTTCAAGTTTTGCAACATCCCTTCTTTCCTGAGCTTTGTGAGCGTAAAAATATTTGTTGCATTCTTTCCAGACAGATGCTATGCTTCTTGCTTATTAAAATAGAGAGAAGGGAGCAGATTGTCTAGGATGAAGCTTTATGCTGCTTAGAAGTGTTGAAGAAATAGGCTTTTTAGGATAAGTTAACATTTCAAAGGTGTTTCATATCTATTTGTTATCAGCTTTTGGTAACACAGAGCGCCTGAGCTCAGTCCCTGCATACAAAATACCACTGTAATGAATTGTACTTTATCTCACTCTGACTTGACCCCTGCAAGTCAAGCTCTGCACAGGTTCAAGGTAAAGAGGTTCTAAGCCTGCAGGGGACAAAGCCACTTTTATTTCTGTAGCTTTGCAGTGGCTCCACTCACAGCTGGCTTTGGAGCAGTCTCCCTGTGATTCGGGGCAGTCCGTGTGGGACCACTGGGGCTAAGTGGCAAGCAGTGGGCAGGAGCATGCACAGAGCCTGTAGGGAGGGTAAAGACAGAGGAAACAAGACCATAGTATTGCCTGTTTCAGCAGTTTGGGTACAGATATCCACTGCTTTCATTAAAGAGGCCTGGCACCGGCAGACAGTCACAGCAAAGGGCAGATGTGCTTGCACCCGTATGAGATGAACTGCAAGATGGGCAGCACCATCACCCAGCAGATGTAATGGGGAGCCTCTCCTGTAGCCCTCTGGTGCCTTTTGGGACCTCCTTCTCTTCCCAAAAGTGTTCTCACCAGAATTGCAGGGCACTGGGCCACCTGGCTTTCACTTTATCTTAGGCTTCACTCTCATTCCTCTATGACCTGAGGACAGCAAAGCAATTTGATAAGAAAGTATATGAACACATATGCATTTATAGGCACATCTTATGTATCTAGACACTATTTTTCCTAAGAAAAGAGGACATCTTAGTGTCTTCTTTAGCTGTCAAGAGGTCTCTGTGTTTTGCTGGGGTAGGAATCCTGCCCTTTATCATGCCACATGACCCTGTCAGACAGCAATAGCTGGGGTAGGCCCCCACTTCCCACAGCATTTGGGTGAAAACACAGTTCAGATAAAAGAGCCCTCTGCCCTTTCAAGGGCTGCTGAGGAAAATGCAGTCACAAACCTACTGTTTGCTGTTGGCGAATCTCAGAAACAAAGCCAAATTAGGTGAAATCCCAGTTGTTACCTCCTTACAAAAGCTGAGGCTGAACCAGTGCATCCAGAAAAACATCTGATTCAATGCTCAGATCTTAAAAAAANAAAAAAAAAAAAATCAATCCCTGTGAACATGCACCCAAATGAAAACAAGTGTAGATGGAGAAATTCCTCAGGTTAATGTTTCCAAACAGATCAATGCACAAATGCCTGTGGATTGATTTCCTGGAGTTTCAACCCCATATTAGCTCTTCAGGACAATCCTAATCAGCCGTGCATCTATGAAAACAGGGATTGGGGCTATTACAGTTTCTTCTCCCTACTTCTCCAGTTCTTCCTTACTTCTGGACCAACTCAGGCTGCTTGGGCACCTGCTGCAGGAAAAGCCAGGACAGCCCTCCCTGTTCCCTCTCAGTCCTGTCCTCCACTGGAAGACACCTTTGCACCAGGGCATTGGCAGAGATGAGCCCCGCAATGTGCACCCAGAAACGCTCTCCCACGCAGCTAAACAGCTCCAGATGCTGCAGCTGAGTAATTTGAAGGATCGTGTTTCAGCAGTAAGAGTGAGAACATTGTGGGAGACAACCTTAGAGAGCCGTACTGAAACTGCAAGCACCAGAGCGCTCGGGCTCTACTCCCTTGGCATCAGAGCTGCTGTGTCAGGAAAGGCAACACAGTTGTGCACTGAAACATCCCCCCTCTGCTGCAGCACCCAGCAGGGATTCCCTGGGACAAACTCCTCCTGTGGCCAACCCAGCTGTGCTCCCTCCCATCTCTGGCTCTGGGGTGGGCACTGACAGGAGCAGCACCTGTCTGTGGAAATCAGTGTTTCCATTTGCTGAGCATCCAATATCCCTTGTAGAAATGGGCAGATAATGGAGTTTCCAGTTTGATGGACAAAGTAGGTCAGAGAGGAAGCATTTACTTGCAGTTGATCCAAAAAGGTTGTTTTCCATGTGATTAATAAAATCCACATTTCATTTCAAGTCTACTTTAAATATTTTAAAATACAGGTTTGTTTTTTTTTTTAACTAAGGGACATTTTAAAACTAGAAAATTATTTCCAAACAGAGTCCAAGAGTGTAATTGAAATTATTGAAACAGCATTTTGTGATCTTTAAAACAGAGAGAGAAACAGGTTTGGAAGTTCTGAACCAAAAGAGTTCTGTAACCAAACACATCACTCTGACTTAGGAAATTGTTATGAAAAGTCTGAGCAACGCTGAAGAAAAAAAATTCCACTGAAAAAATTCCACTTGGAAAGAGTTAGTGACAACTTCTGCAGCCTGTTGCCCATTCTTTCCCTCTCTGCACATCCTTACAATGAAAACATATCTAGAAGGGTCAGCAGCAGAAGTGTGTCATCTACACTATCTGCAGGGATTAGAAAACCAGTATGAATTATCCTTTTCATTAATTACTTGATCCTACCTAATCCCCAGTAGATGGCGTTGACCTTGATAGACCAAATCTAGGTTTCTTGGCCTACACAACCCCTTTACAGCGTTTCCTAGCTCCCACTGCAGAGATACTTTCCAGCTGTGTTACATCCTCGCTTGCTTTCGCTTGCTCAGAAGTTCCATGGCATATCCACTGCGGGTCCTGCCGGCTGCTCTGGGCAAACCCCAGCCCATCTGCACCACTCGGTGAGCTGGGTCTGTCTGCCATACTGCCCTGGAATACTGTAAATCCTCCAGAAAGGACAAAGAAATGTTTGAGATGTGTGTCACACTGGAAATTCAGGGAGATTTACATCCTCCTGCATGTAAAATCCCAGAGAGCTGTGGGATGTTGGACATCCCAGGCCAAACTAGCCCAGAAGAAGGGCATAAAACTCCAGCATTAAGTGGATGATCCCAAGCCATTTCTAAGGGATATCAGTACTCTGACATATACAAATTGATTTTTCAGACTAAGCTTAGTGGCTACTTATCTCCAACAGCAAAATTACATTCAATTAGATTTGCTAAATAATTCATGGCGGTACATTTGATGTGGCAGGAAGTTCCAGCAGTGAATTGCCAGTGTTTCACATTACCGTGCTGACAGTAACTTGGAGTGTTTCTTACACAAAAACATCTTTCATTGTCTCCACCGTCCACACCCAGATTCTCCTGGGGCTTGGAGGCTCACTGCCTCCTCTTACCTAAGGCTGCATTTGAAGGGACAAAAGGCACCTGCAGCCCTGAGGCAAAGGGCTTGGGAATGTTGATTGGCAAGAAGCTCCACACGACCTGGCAATGATTCTCCCCTTCTCCTCTGCTCTCATGAGACCCCCCTGCAGTGCTGCATCCAGTTCTGGGATCCCCAGCATAAGCAGGACAAGGGCCTGTCGGAGTGAGTCCAGAGGAGCCCACAGAGATGCTCAGAGGGCTGAAGAACCTCTGCCATGGAGCCAGGTTGGGAGAGCTGGGGCTGTTCAGCCTGGAGAAGAGAAGGCTCTAGGGAGAGCTTATATCACCTTCCAGTAGCTAAAGGGGCTCCAAGAGAGCCAGAGAGGAGCTTTAGACAAAAGGGAATGGAGACGTGGAAAAGTGGGGAATGGTGTTAAAATGAAAGAAAATAGGTTTAGAATGGATATTGGGAAGAAATTCTTGACCCTGAGGAAGGTGAGGCCCTGGCACAGGGTGCCCAGAGAAGCTGTGGCTGCCCCATCCTGGGAAGTGTTCAAGGCCAGGTTGGACGGGACTTGAGGCAACTTCGGCTAATAGAATGTGTCCCTGCCCATGGTAGAGGGTGGAAAAAGATGATCTTTAAGATCCCTTCCGACCCAAAATATTCTATGATTCTTTGAAAGAGAATTGTTCCTATTGCAGTTTTTAGCTTAAAGCAACTTAACCATACATGGAAGTTGGATTTACTGCTGGATTTTTCTCCAGCAATGAAACACTTTCGAAGCTCTGCAAATCTTTTGTAATGAAGTGATGCAGAACCACTGTTTAGTCATGCAAATGAAATGAGAATTAACTGTAAAGCATTCTGAGGACCATGAACTTTTTGCCAGAACTCATAGCAAAAGATTTTTATTGTCAATCAAAAGGCACAAACACTTCAGAACTGTCCTTTGTGTATGTGCATTGTTGGGAGAAGGGCAAACGAGACAGAGTAAACATTTTCTGCAGTCTGCAGGATATGTAGGGTATCAAATATTGCTGGAAGGATGAAAATAGTTTTCTGAGAAACCTATGAACAGATACATAGAATTACTACTGCAAGCTGGGAGGGAATAAAATTTTCCATTCATTGCTGAAGCACCCCAACCTTTACCAAATCCATTCTTTTGCTATCTCCAACATAAGACCAGAGCAGACTTTCAAAGAACAAGATTTTGGCAAGAAAGCTACAAAATCCACTCTGTTCTGCTTTGAAGTCTGAATTATGTTTTCTCTTGGTGGTCAGACAAACTGCTTTTTCTCTCACTATCACTCCACTGAAGCCTGGGGAGCAATCCCAGGCTTGGCCCAAGACAGCCAAAAATAAGCTGGTTCCTGGTCTCAGTAACTTTCTGCTTTGGCATTTGAAAACCTTCTCATTAATTGCTTTTTATAAGACATGTATTAATACACAGGGAACAGAGAAACAGTGGCTGGAGCATATGTTGGATTAGAAGCTAAGAACTTGCAACTGTGCCTCCGGTTAGCTGGATGGTTTTGTTTATTTGTGCCATTGTGTTTTACACCCTCCCCTGCATAGGAGTGTAATTAAAGTCACCTGGAAACAAAAGCAACAGCAAAGGCTCTGACTCCACTCCTCCATGACAGTATATTCCTCTAACCTGGTTTCACACCGTGTCTCAAATGCAGCCTGGCTCCATGTCTGCTCCCAAAGAATGGGAAATTCTGTAAATAAGTGTACCCCCGCCTCAGCTACACTTTCTCCCCCGGAAATACCGGGTACTGGGGCCAGCAGTGCTGGCCTTCAGCTCACAGCACCCACAGCGTTGCAAAGTCAGACTTTCAAGGCACCACATACACACATTTAAAAGCCCAGCAGAGGCAGGGAGTAGGGGAGATCCCTGTGCACTCCACACTGCACGTGCAGCACTTCCCGCTTTGACCAGAGACTTTCTGTAAACACGGTTTAGCAGGCTGCATATAAAACTTGAGCTCTCTATTACCCTAATCTTAGAGATTACTACAGACTCTCACACTGCTAAGGGATCAAAGATGAATAGCCATTTTAACCCGTGCTTCCACAGCAGCTTTTACAACATGAGACATAATGACCAGGTGCTCAGCTGGTATAAACTGCTGCAACTTCATCTTCTCTGCTAGCAAGAACAGCCAGTTCACATCATCCAAGGACTTCTTGCAAGGTTAGTATTAGACAAAGCTGGTGAAGGTCTCACTAAACTCTCTAGCATTTTTTTGTTGTTGTTTTTGCTGAGATCTCCACTGATGCAAAACAGCTCAGTGAGATACTGTCTCTGATGCAAACTCTTGAGTTCGTTGACACACAAGACCAGCAACGGATACTTTAAAAGAAGAAATATAAAAAAACCTTTCCACCACTTGCCACTCCAAATTGTTTGCAGGGTGTGCACCCAGGGTTACACAGCGACAGCTTCAAGCCCAGCCAGGGAAACAAGGTCATTGTCACCATGACAGCAAGCAAACCTCGAAGCTGTGGACTCACAGCCTCAGGCTGTGGGTGTCTCCATGAGACAGACTGTGATGCTCAGGAAATACCCAGCTGGTTGGGGTTGGCTCAACCAACAGCAGCATCCTCTGTAATGAATGGAGCAGTTGTACTCTGCACAAAAACCCCACAGAATTTGGTTTATCTCTTAGGCTCCAGTTCAGTCCAGAGCTAGAACAGTCTATGAAAGCCAGAGAGGAAGTCCAGCTCAAAAGCTTTTGAAAGGGGAAGATATAAAACAAATCATACAGGTGTTCTAAGACCAAAGTGTTAACCTCAGTCTCTGGTAATGCAGCCAGGTAAACTGCAGTGGGGCTCACACCCTGCAGTGAGAGGAGGCAGCACCCATCATAGAAGTCTGAACATCAGAGGTTAAAAGACACATTGCAGGAGGAACCGTTGCATTATAAAAGAGTCGGTGAATTAGTCAGATAGATTGGCAGAGGATGGGAAAGGCTGGAGAACATTTGAGCGTGTTGCCAAAACCCAGGAGCCCACTGAATGGCTCTGCTGTTTTGCAAGCTGGATGGCTATTCACACCATTAGGACCAGGAGTGACAGCACTAACAAGATTTATCACAGAGCATCTAGCCTGGACTCAATGAAGAACTGCCCCAGTAAAAACCCACCAGCTCTGCTGACATATATTATCTTTATTAGAAAGGCCTCGCTGATAACCACATTCATTAGGAATTTTAGAAATTCATTTCTTTGTAAAAACTTCTGCGTATGAATGCAGCACAGGCAGATGTGAAGGGGAGCTTTGGAAAGACAGCACTATACTAATTCAGAGCTATATTTGTCAGTGGGTGTAGCAAAGAGAAATCTTTAAAGTAGTTATTTTTCTGCAAAGCACATTTGTAAGTGAGATGGTAAATTATTGAAAAGTCTGTGATACTGCTGGAATTTATATTTAGACCCCCACTTAATGCCAAAGTCAAATGCAACATGGGGACACTGAGGCCATTACCCTCAGGGTGCAGTAATTAGTGTTCTTCACTGTTCATTTTTCTTGACCAAAATCTATACATATTCCAAATTAGACACAAAACCAAAAGCAAGGAAGTTTCCTAATGTCAGGTCAGTGAAGCAGGATGGAGCAGGATCCAACATCCCTCCCTCTGAGCTGTAGGGGCAGGAGATGGCAGGCTTGGCTGTGGGAAGTGCCCTCTCCCTGCCAAGCCTTGGTGAGCAAGGACAGGGAACTGCAATAGTTATCACCTCCCATTTCCTTTCCAATGTGACAGGGCAAAGGCAAAAAAGGAGCGGTTTGCCCCAGCTGACCTTGTGGGGCAAAGCAGCCAAACACAGCCCCTGGTACGTCCCCTGTGCATGGAGACCTCAGAGTGTCTCCCTATCCCCAGCCCACAGCCTAGCCAGGATTTGGCTTTGTGATTGCTGCTTTGCACGAGCTCTGGGTGAGCTCCAACCTGCAGCAAAGCAGGGCTGGAAAAGAAACAGCAAAGAAGTGACCCTTGCTGGGGAGCAGGATTTCCCAGCTGCATCTGTCCAGGCAGCAAAGCTGCTTCTCGAGCTCAGACACACAGGATGCACGCAGCAAGGTGTCAGGGATGACCACAGGGGCAAGGTGACACGCCTCTAAAGCAACCCTCCACACCATGAGGCTGTTCCATCCCCAGGCTGCCCTTAGACAAGGGTGTTTCCAGCCTGGGCCATGGCAAGAGCTTTTGGGAATGCCATCCCCAGCATGCAGAGTAAAGCACCAGTTTCCACAGCTGCTCATTCAGCAGCCTAAGAACAGCAAATTTTAGAGTCCATGCACAATTTCAGTGTTGTCCCCTGGTGCCACAAAATGAAGCTTTTAGCAGCAAGGTCACACAGAAACTCCCAAGTTTGCCATGCAACATCATCCCACTCCCACACAGCCTGACAAGGCTCTCAGAAAAGGAAGCAGCACCTCTTGTTTAAATCTATGTGCATGTATGAATTTCTCATCTCTCTGTGTACTCAAAAGGTCGCATCATGCTTTAAAGGGTCAGGAATAGGAAATGCAACAGCCTTTGACTTCTGACAGCAAGTTACTCCTTTAATCCTCACAGCAGAGACATTCACTGTGGTGCTGAGGCCCTAAAATCTACCTAGTCCTGCTGCTGATCTAGGGAGATCATTAAATGCAGAGGTATACACTGTATTTGTAAGCCATGAACCAACAATCTGACTGTTCCCCAGTCTCTGCCAAAAGCAGGTCAGGATTTCCCAACACCCAGCCCCTCCTTCCTTCTGGACAGGGCTGAGGAGATGAACATGCATGAAACAGCAGCAAGGTATGCTGAAAAATCAACATTTCAGGCCGGTAAATCCATCATCTTTAACCTGCAAAGAAAGGGGTTTAACCTTGTGATGGTATTAATACAAATCTCACAGTATAGGCAAATAGGGACTCCATTTTAGTGTCATATTTTTATCCCTGCATGGCCAGTCTTGCTAAATGGCATGTCCAATCCTCCAGAGGGACAAAACTCAGCAAAACCTGCAGCATGTTGCTATTGCAACAGACAGGTGAGGAAAATCTCTATACAGACCCAGGAGCCCATCCCACGCAAGGGGACACAAATGATGTCAGAGGTAGCAAGTGCCACCCTGCATTTAACCAAAACTCTGCTGGAACAGCAGGAATAAGGGCTGGCAGACCCGCTCTCCTAACAAAAAGTTCATCATGGCCTCTGTGGAAGTGAGGTGTCCTTCCCTGCACCAACTGGCAAACGTGAAGAGACAAGAGGAGAGGATGGACTGGAATTCCAATTACGTGGTGCCAGGTTGGACATGGGTGCTAAATCCAACTTCACTTTAATACTTCAAAGCCCTTCAGAGGCATTTTTAAACAAAAGGCTAAAATGCAAATCTCAGTTCTTGCCAGCTAGAAAAGAATTTTCCACAACAGCCTCTGAAATATTAGGCACGCTATTATTAACGTTGTGGGAGAAGTGGACATTAATTAATGTTGAATTGCAAAGAAATTCCAGTAGTATCACATATTTCACTCCTGCTGCTGCAGCAGTGGGCTCATTATGAATAAAGAAATTAAAAACATATATCAGAAAGCACAATTAATGATCTTCCCCTTATTATTAACTGTGAGCAACATATACCACTGGACTAGAACAAACGAGGAGGAATGTATCTCAGCTTTTGTTACAGGATAAGATCACAGCCCAAAGCACATCCTTTGCTGAGAACAAAGTGTTTATCAAGTGACTTCAAAGATACTCACTGTGACCTTGAGCCAAACACTTAATATCTGCCAACCAGTAAGTTTTCTATCTACAAAACAGTAACAGCAGTACTTACCTCCTGCAGATTCAAAGTTCAGGGTGTGGGGACCCGTTTTCTGCTCTGTCCTTGCGTGATGGGTGCTACAACGGTTGGGAGCACCCTTAAGACTCCTTCAGCCACAGCAAGGGGACAGTGAAGTTACAACTCCAGGTAGCCTGGGAGGTATTTAGGCACAGCCCTGGTGGAGGAGGAGCTGGGGGAGCCAGAGACACCTGGGCATGGTGGCTGACAGCACCGAGAAGCCCAGCAAGGGGTGGTTACAGCCAGTCTGGGGAAAACTGGGCTCAAAGAGTCAGAGGTGAGACAAGACCAGCTGAAGTGGGTGAAGCAGATCAAGCAGGATAGGGTCAGTCAGTCAAAACTTTGTGCTGCCAGGAGGGGGTGACACTTTTTTTTGCGAAGGTGGAGGATTGCACAATCATCCTTAAAGACAAGAGCCAGAGCCACAGCTGCAGTAAGTCACTGATGCTCCAAGGACACCCGAGGGGCTCAGCTCCACGAGCAGACCTGGCCCAGGGACACCAGCTCTGTTCTTCAGCATTTGCCCGTTCCCAAGACATCTGTCACCTTGCAAATTAACCCAGGCTGACATTCAGCCAGGCGTGGCTGCAGCTGCAGTGAACCTTTCCTGCAAGTTCCCATCTCAGATATTTATTTCAGTACTTCTTGCTTTCCTATCTCTACTGTTTTTAGTATTTCCATCGGTCTTTTTGGCTTGAACTGGACTGTTTGCCTTCACATTATTTCCATCACTGCTCTGCCCATATCCAATACGTGTGTCAGTGACGGGAAAATTCCGTGAAGCTTAACTAAATCCATGTTTTCTGGTAAATAATAGCAGCGTGTCCCCCCGTTCAAAGAAAATTATGAGAGATTTATTAATGTAGCATCAAATGAATTTCTGTTTTATGTAATTATGCATTGAATTTAAAAAGAGATGTCATGCAGGCAATCTTTAGAGTCATAATAGACAATCTGTAAGAAAGAACAAAGGAAAATAATGTTAATAAAACATTATGCCCTAAGCAAGAAATATGCTTCATATATCAAACATGAGTAAAGATAGTTATTTGATGTAAAACAGAGGTGTGACCTTGCTGCAGAAGTGTTCATTACCTAACGCTGCAACAAGCAAATTAATGGATTTTGGAATGGTGCAAATAACAGTAATAATAATAGTCATTTGGGTTCCTGGCATTTTCTTGCTGACAGCCAGATTTAGCAGCAAGTGGTTGGTGTTATTTTTTTATGAAAGGGATTGCAAATAGAATTCCACATAACCTTAAAGACATTACAGAAGCATGTGTCTAGTGCAAGGGTATTGATGAGTAATCAAGGCCTTGCAAATGCTCATAAGCTGAGCAGTGGAAGCCCACAGACAAAAGGCTGGCTGCCAGAAGGGTATGTGCTTTACACAAGGACACAGATACATCTGGTACTCTCAAGCATGCAGCATCCTGACATTCCAGTCCCTACATGGGAAGGTGATGATTATGGTTACTATGGAAATTACTCACGCAATTTAACGTGCATTTTGCGTGAGATGAACGGTGACAAAAATTAGTCTGTTGATGCTCTTTGAGGGAACTATAGCACCGCTGGGAGGTGTAGAATTGTCAGGTTTGGACTCCTTCCTCTCTGCAGAGTCCCTTGATAAGCAGTCTTATCTGAATTTCCTCCTCCAGTAGGTCTCAGCTCAGTTCTGGCCCTTCTGGGCTGGACTGTAGCGGCCCAGAGCCCTGTTAGCCAACATGGCACCACCTCAAATCATCGGCAAGAAACTTCATCTTCAGCAGCTGGTGGAGAAGGTTTGCCCTTCCCACCCCCTCAGCCTGTCTGCAGAGCACCGGGAGCGGGCCACAAGAATAATGTGCTATTCCAGGCGAAAATTTACTGCAAGAGTGACTGCTGCTCCTGGAGGAGTTGGACAGATAGGGAAAAGCTGATGGCATTGCAGTGATAGAGAGAGCACTGAAGCGCACTGCCCCGGCTGAAGGATGTGCTGCCAAAATTTACAAAAGGGAGCAGGAAACGCTGTGCAGGGGGTTTTACCTCATTAAACCTCACAAAACCTAAACTGGGCCTCAGGAGCAGCTTGCAATGGAGCAAGTATTCTGTGTGGACCTGTCAGGATTGCCTTTGTTTTTCAACAAAGATCACAAATAGATTTCTAAAACACTTTGATGTGTTTAAAACGGTGGAGTTACTAGGCAAGTAGGTACAATAAAAGAAACATCTCTGCAAATGGAAAACCCCCGGGCATATATGCCTTTCTAAATGCTATTGGAATTTTAAACTCTGATAATTGCTTTGTAATGTAAGCAATTGCATTATGAGCATGAACACCGCAGCCCATGCATCACCACGGCTGCACTTTCAGCTCTGCCTTCAGTCATTTCCCTCAAAGTACACCCTGACTGCAGTAGGCTTCAATCTAATTCATGGCAAGTGATAAAGTGAGATCATTTAATGGATAAACCTCGTTTCTCTGTAGTTATCTGCTCAAGACTGGCAGAGGGAGGAAGCCCTGCACTGTGGAGCAATGCTGGGCACCAGCTCCAATGCTGCCAGCTGGGAGCCTGTCCTGGCATGGGAAAAGAGCTCCAGCAGCATTTCCAGAGGGCACCAAACACCTTTAGGTGTCTACAGCCGTGATTTATTAGAGACCACTAGAACAAGGCAACTTTTCCAGCACAGAAAATTTCCCTCCTCAAAGTGAAACAAATGAAACTGGAGAAGGCTGAAAACAAACCTGGCTGCACCTTCAAATGCTGTTGTTTCATTGAGACTTGCTCTGAATTTAGCGGCTTCAGAGGCTGCATCTAACATGCATTCAATCTGCCCTGGGTTCTGTGCATTTCTGCTCACCCATCACCGCCCAGGCTGATGTCCAGCAGCCCACAGCAGCTGCCCCACCCAGGGGCAGGAGCCAGGGCAGACACAGGGAGCTGCCTTCCTCCCCTCCACCTCTTCTACGGACTAACATGCACAGTAAATCACAATAAAACCCCCAGCTGCATCAGGGAGGGAGTGAAATGAGGAGGGAAATTGCCTGGAGGTTCAGGAGACATTGGATTTGTTACGTGGTGACCAGCAGCTCCCCAAAGCTGCAGCAGGATCTCCATGGTGCTGGGCTGTAGGTGACCAACCTATTGCTGGTAGGTCCTCCCACGAGTTTGCTGCTTATGCTTTTCATGGATTTCGGGCTGAAATTGTGTGGTGGGTGCCTGCTGCTGAGTTTCTGGGGAGAAAGTTTCACAGAATAGCATCACAGTTTACGAGCAGTGGCCTGGAGAGGAAATGCTCTGTTTTCTCTGTGTTAAGGGCTCTGAAGCATTTAATTGAAAATCTTTAGCAGCCCTGTACTTAGGAAGATGAGCTGGGAATTTAGTGGTCAGTTTTTGGTGTCAAATGTGTGTCTTTTGCTATCTCTGGGAAAAAAAAAATAGAAATAAAAACAAGCCAAATTGGTCAAATTGTGACCCTATCCAGCTTTGCAAATACTCAGTAAAGACCTCAAACAAAGGTCCCAAATTCTGCAGTAAAGTTTGCTCCTAGATGTCCTTCTCCCCTAGATCCCAGGAGGGGACACTTTCTCTCCCAAGTCCTTGGGTTTTGGGGCAAAATCAAAAACTCCTTCTCCCTGTGTCCTTCCAGATGAGCCACCCCAGGTGCACCCCTCAGCTGTGACCCTCGTGCTGGGTGCTCAGGACTGGTGGGCTACATCCCACCAGAACTGGGGACAGTGCAGGGGCAGCACTGTCCTCCCACAGATCCCAGCATGACGAGGGATCATCCACACTTGGGATAGGAGTCTGTTTTAGCCACACCTGTACCCGTGCCCCAGACCTTTTGGCCATGCTGCAGTTGTAGGCATTATCACTCCTGAGACTGCTGGGATTTTCTGCACTTTCAGTTCCTCAGTTACGTTGATTATCACATTAAACATTCCTGGTACTACAGGAACAAACTAAAAATAATGAGCTTGTATCTTCCTAATACAAATGAAACCCATTTGTACTACTAAAAGTGTAGCAGGTTCATTGTTTCACAGTAATGCAGCTTTCATCTCAAGAGATTCAATTCATAAAAAATACTTGCCAAGGCTTTGCACACTTCCTTTTTTTTTTAATTGCCATTAACGGTCTTTTAAGTTCATATCTTATTCAGCATTAGACTGGCAATTGAAATAAAAGGGAAGAGACACAAAAAAGCAGAAAAAACCCATCACCTCCGATGGCAGGGACCCCACATCACCCTCAGCCTGGCAGCCCTGTGCCCACCCAGGCTGAAGGCATTGTGCACCTTCCCCTGCTATAAATAGCTGCAGACACCTTTGTTCCGCTTCCCAAAATAGAGACACGTTGCAAAGGAGATAGGAAGAGCAGACCACTGTACATAAGCTCTGTTTTTATATCTATGAATATGAGTTTGTAACCAAACCCTCGCAGGGTGGGCAATAGCCCGGCTGAGGAGATGCTGTCTGCAGGCAGCTGCAGGGGAACCAAGGGAAGGATGCAGGCACCAGGTGGGGGGTGAGGAACAAGCAGGCTTTGATGCTTTTCCACTTCTCCCCATGCCACGGTCCAAGTCACAACACTGAGATTAAAATGTCTAACATAAAAATTGAGATCTGGCGGCTCCAGAGTTTCAGCAAAGGTAAACGGTCCATCTTCAGGTCTGCTCGCTGCCTCCATAGGTCAGGACAGGCTTCGAGGGAGCATTTCCTGCTCCAGAAGAGTTGTGTGGAGGGGCATGGCACCCAGGCTCTGCTCTGATGCTCCCCTGGTGGGGATGAGCTCCTGCTACCACTGGGCAAAACAAAATGATCCTGCTTTTCCCAGCCTGGTGGCTTCTGGTGACAGAATGGCTCTGGGGAACAGTGCTGCTGGACCTGACCTCCCTCCATCCTTCCCTCCACGAGGGGATCCTGCAGATGAAGCCAGCCAGGACATGTAGACATCCCTCCCACCAGGGGCTCCATCTGCTTCCCTATCACCAAGAGGCACGGCCGTGGAGGTGTGGTAGCTGCGAAGGCTTTCAAGCTTCAGGAAAGACTTAAAGGCAGGAAAGAGGTGGAGGAGAGGCTTCCCCTTGTAATTTCCTTTCAAGCCTGGAATAGCAGCACCTGAGCCCACACAGCAGGGTCTCTCCTGCCCACGCCAAGCCTCAGCACCCAGAGTGGCAGCAGGAGAGCAGGAAGGGGAAGGGAGACCCTCAATCTCCCCTTTCCTTCCTGACTGAGGTGGAAGTCAGGCCTTGCTTATGACAACTTGGATTTTCTAAAAACTCATCCCTTGGCCAGAATGAGGTTGTGTTCCTGACATGTTCAATTGCATCACAAATGAGCTTGAATATATCAGCCCTTACTTATGAGAACCAGTTTATTTTCACCCATATTCCTTGATAAATGTAGATCTGAGCACTTTTGGCTTTGCTGGTATGGGCAGCACATTTACACCCAAGTCTTTTCCTGCTAAAATTAAACACCCTGAAACCCCACGTCTGAATCTAAGCAGGGCTGGATCAGGCCTCCCCAGGCAGAGCACATGACCCTGGGCCTCTCCCCAGATATTAGAGATGCCACACCACACCTTGTGGGAACAGAGATTTTGTCCCAAATTGCTGACATCCATGGAGCATCATCTCCCTACTGCCAGAGCTGCTGGTGCTTCCCAGGGCTGGGCAAGTTTTCACAGTGAGCTCAAAACCCTCTTGCAGGGATGGAAAAATATCTCATGGATCTGCTGCTTTGTTGCTGTTTGTTGTATTGATTCAGAGGAATTAGTGCCATGGGACATAAGGCAAGTGAGGAGATATAGAGAGGGCTGTGGGCTGCCCTGTGTCTGCCTTGTGAGCCTGCTTTGTTCTTCACCCTCCCTTTGAACCCTTCCACCAAGGGCTGCTGGAAGGGTTTTGCAAGAGGAATTCAAAAGTGATTTTAATTCCTGATTTATCTGGTAAAAAAACACTGGAAGCAGCTCAGTCGCACTCATTTAGAATTTGATGCCCCCCGCACCACCCCAGTGGGCTCAGCATCACAGAAAGCCCCACCCAAAGCAGGACAGTCCTGCTGGGACAGGCACAGCATGCACAGGGAGTTGGAGACTTCTGGCTGTAAGTGCACCAGGCATGCACAGCATGAACACTCACCTCCAGTCCCACACCATTCCCTCATCCCTCAGGAGCCCCAGGCAACTCCCACCACAAAGCTCCCTGGCCTCTGGCATCCTTCACTTACACTGGCTTTCTGAGCACATTTACTCACTACTTCAAGCACAGAGCATTCTTAGGCTCACCTTGGATCAACTTTTCCAGCAATACTTGTTCCTAGGAAAAAAAAAAATCTTCAGTGAGCACCTTCCCTCCAGCTTGAGCAGGCACCAGAGCACAGACAGCACTTTGCTGTTTGTGAGGAGGGGGTCAGGCAGCAGGGGCTCGTTAGCAGAGCCACAGGGCAACCAGGCAGCATCAAACACACCAGGCAGACACCTCCTGCAGAAAGTCACCCCGTCTCTGAATCTTTGTACTTGGCAATCAGTCCCACGCAAGGCCAGAAATCTGGCTTATTAAAGCATGAACTGCTGAGCCCCTCGTTAAATGCCAACCTCCTCTTCTCCTGGGGGATTATTTACCCTGCGGATGGGGTTACCGACCCTGGAGCAGCAAAAGGGATTTCTAGCAGAGATGAGGCAGTGGGGGCACATTTGCCATCCATAGGGTAATACCACGCTGTCTCACGGAGAGGCTGCTTCCCACACACATCAGAAAATATCCAGTATAGCTGCGTGCACACAAGGCATATGTTTCTGTATAAGGTATCTATATAGTGTAGCTCCTCTTTCTGCTTTCACTGTGTTTTATCTTTAAATTGGGAGAGCTTTTTAGTAGCAAATCATCAGAGAGGAACTGCTAGTTACCAAGGAGATTCTCTGATGAATCAGAGACTGACTGGTATAAGACCTAGACGGGCTGTAGCTTCTTAATTTGCGAGACCTTACATTTTAAACAAGGGAAAAAAAGATCCTACCACAACTAACTGTGGACCTCACCAGCAAAAGCCGCTTTTCTTTTTGCCACAGAAGCAAACAACAAGAGCGCAGCGTGGGAAATCAGTGAGCAGCCGGAGACGAACGGGAGCGTCTCTCCAGCACGTTCTTGACTCAGAAAAGCAAATACCACCCAAGGACAGAGTGGTCCGATGGAGGTGACTGAGGGAAAGGCTGAGAAGCCCCTGATTCCACACCAGCACGGGCAGGGGTACGCGGGGATGAGCGAGCGCTGGAGGAAGAGCTGCACGCCTGCTCCCGCACAGCCCTGACGCTTCGGGAGGCAGAGGGTGCACGGCCAGCGAGGTGCTGCCTGCCCGTGTGCTGGCCACGGGCTCGGCTCGGTGCTGGGACTGCCCCTACCCTGATCTCGTTTTCTTGCCCGACGCCTGCAGCTTTCTTCCAAGGAGCAGGTGAGAGGGATGAACTTTGCCAAATGACACAGAAGGCACCTACGGCACACCGAGCATCCTGCCCTGATGGAAATGGCCATCACGCCCCAGAGGAGCCACGGCAGCCAAGGATGCACAGGCAGAGCGGATTTCAAGAAGAGTTTTTATAAACGCGGGGAGAGCAAGGAGCTTCGTGAAATAAAGTTTGGAGAGAGAAAGCTCAGCTTTTTTTGGGTTGACTTTATTCAGAGGGTCTTCACACCCACTTCCTTCTGACAGCTTGTTTCTGTGTAGTTGCTGAATTCTGGTGCTTTGCCTCTATTTAAAAACCAAAAGTAATTAAAACTTCCTGGGAGCTGTGAAAGCAGCAAGAAATACTTGGACACATTGAGAGACAAGATATTTGGAAGCCTTCTGCTGGTAGAGAGGCTGTTTTCCCAAAGGTGGCAACTACAGAAGTATGTAGATGGGAGGGAAAATCTCCCTGTCACATCCCATTGAAATCTCCATTTTAGGCACTGCTGCTCCGCTGCTGCTCAGGTAAACCTGATCCTTGGTGGGGGAAGCTGCTGGATGGGCTGAGGCGTTTGGGATGGGAACAGTGGGAGAACTTAGGGAGGTACTGGGGAGTGGAGAGTAAAGCATGTATTAGAGCAAATGCAGGCTCCACTGCTAAGTGCACACTGGAAAAGGATTTCCTAGAGCGATTACATCTGACAAGAGGCTGGCACAAGCCAGGCTTTAACTGAGGAGTCAAGTGAAGGACATTTTATTAGTCAAACAGTTTCAACTGCTGCTTTGAGTTATAAATTACACTTGCTCATCTGAGGAATGAATTCGCTGTTGGTAGCATTTGTGGGCTGGAGCTAGAGGCTTACAGTAATGTCTGAGTGATGCATATTGTAATGTTTCAACTTATTAGTGTACCCTGTGGACCTTATTTGGAAAGCAAAATACTCCAGAATGCTGCAACAGAGACTGAAAACAGCATACAGGGTAGGGAAGGGACACAAGAAACACTCCCTGACAGCAAGCTGCTCTCAGAACCACAAAGAAAAACTGTCAGGAAATTCCAGGCTGTGGCTCACAGCCAGGGGGAACTCACTGTCCGCTCCCCTCCAACTTCTCACGCAGGAGTTCATACAGCATTCACTGGCAGCGCTCCCCAGCTGTGTCAGGCACACTAAAGCTGTAGGAGTAACAAATTAAAACAGGCTGCCAGCTTTAATGCACTTACTGGGGGTTTTGGTCTTACTGACTTCGTATTTGTGATCTGTATTGATTTGAGGGTGGAGTTGAAGTCATTTACATGCTTGCATTTAAAACGGAGAAGGACTGAGGAAGCAGTAACTGCACACAAACTTCCCACAGGCAGAGCACAAACTTCCACGCTCTCCCCAGCTTCCAGGCATCGTGCTACACCACACCAGTGCCATTACTCCAGCCCTGGGCTGGTTGGGAACATCCATATTCCTCAGAATGCATTCAGAGTTCATTTTTCCAAATGAGTACAAGCAGCAGAAGCTGCTGGAACAGGAGCTGTATTAAGCACAGTGATTTTAATCCCAGGACAGCAAACAGGCAGGCTAGGGATTTATGAAGAGAAAAACTGAGGCAGTGAGCATTTAAATAATTTAGATGAAAACTTGAAGCTGAATAGAGCAAGTATCCAGATGGGAACTTAAATCTTCACTTGCACTTTGTAATAACATAATCTGGAAAGGCTTGGACATTGCTTGCTTGTGATTTTTGCTGCCCGGCACAGTTGGTCTGAGCACAGGGACCTGCAGTAGCAAAGCCCCTTGTTGTGTGATCCTGGGGCTGGAGGAGCACCTGCATTCTGCCTTTGCTTGTGAATTTTGACTGCAGTGAATGATCAGGAGATTGAGAGTGGTCTAAACATAAAGTGGCTTTGGAGTTAGGTTTGCCACCACAGACATCTGCCTCTGTAAACACCTAGAATAAGGTCAAGGAAGGAGGTAGGGACTGATGAGGAATATAAACTGCCAGGTGAAGGGTGATTTCCACCAAGCAGTGGTGCTTGACAGCACATTTGGTCCCTCCTACTAACCTGGTGTGGGAATGCGGAGAGATTTTGTTAGATAACACCAAAATACAAAGAGACTGGCAGAGCTTGCTCCAGATCTCCACACATTCCTACGTGGTGTTTCTGGGCAATCAGTTATTCTCAGCACACAGAGTGTCTGTCGCTGAGCACAGAGTCCAGGCACTGGGGAAACTTATGAAACAGCCATACAGATTAGCTCTCTGCCATAATCCACTCAGTCCCACTGGAGGAAATCCTGTCTTTCCCTTGGCCTTCACTGCCCCACTAGAAATCTTGTTACTCTCCAGCAGCCTCTCGGCAGGGCAGGTGGGTTTTGCCTCACAGAGATACCCTGCAGTAGCCTCAGGCACTGGGTCCTCGCCACCCAAGAAAAGTGGGTGGACAAGATGCCACAAGGTATTTTCCCTGTGTCCCCAGCATGGTGTCCCAGCACTGCCCAACCTCAGCCACCACCCCAGGAGCCCCAAGGCTGCAGGGGGTTGAGTGAGCCAGGTTCAGAGCAGGACTCAGGACCAGCCCAGCACCTCCCTTGCCCTGGAAGGCAAAGCTCCGTGCTGGCAGAGCAGGGAGGTGCAGGATCATTCCTGACAACCTTCTCTGAATGACCCAGATTGAGTCAAGGGCTCCGGAGAGAGCCTGCAGCCAGCACTCTTCAGATGGGAGCATAGGATTTACAGCATGGGGCCCAAGGGAGCCAAGGAGCACAGCCATGGGAAAGGAAAGCAGAAGGCCTCAGCACCCTTCCCACCTTCAAAGCTGGTAATTGTTTCTTATTTCCCTTTCTAGTTTTCCTTTTAAAGGAGCTGGAGAAGTCATCCCTTCTCTGTGCTGCTCTGCATGCCAGGTGCAGGCTGCTGGGAGATCCCAACACCAAGCGCTGAACCTTCCAGGTCCAGTGCCTTTCAGGCTACTATCCAGAATGCCAGAGGCAACCCAGCAGACTGGAACACTGCATGTGTCCGGAATGGCCCAACACCTCTCCCCTTTGCCCTTCAGGATCATTTGGTAGGCCAGTGTGCCCACAGCCAGATGCGGGATGCTGTGCCAACAGAGGGCAGGGATAGCAAAGGAGTCTCCTGGTTCTTTGCATGCTCATTCAGAGGCTGCAAACACAGAAGTACAGATGCTTGCAGCACCCCACAGGTGAAGGGCAGGCAGAGGCAGCAAAACCCAATCAGTGAAGGGCTCTGCATGACCTTCCTGAAATGATGCATGGGGGGACATGCCAGGAGTCCCCACTCCCACAAGAGTGTCCCTTCGGAACACTGCAGCTCTGCAGTGCCTCTCGGGCTGAGCAATCCTTTTGGCTCACATCATCTAGTTTAAATGCAACAAGCGTCCTCCCCACGCAGGTGCAAGGCACAAGCACCATTATTCCGGACATATGAGCCACTTACAGCAACACTGCCTCTCTCTTAATGGAAGAGAGGCATCACGGCAGTAGCTACACCATGGACCATTAACTTACTGCCAGGCAGATTGATCCTAGACTTTAACATGCATTTAACTAGAGGTCTAGAGCAGACAGATTGCAGTGCAACTGTAGAAATGCACTTTTACAGGAAGAGTTCTAGTGCCGGTTGGACTCGGTGGCAGAGCTGCCTCCGGCTCCCGTGTGGCCATGGACTCACCTCTGTGTGCCCAGGCAAACACTGCTGGGTGGAATATGTGGTTGTTAACAAAAAGTATGAGGCAGTGTAATTTCACTAATTGTTTCACCAGAAATTGGGTAGAAAATTACTTAAATGTCATTTACGTAAAACTTCCCCAGTACAGAACGGAAGAGCTGCGCTTCTGATGCAGCCCCACAGATGCTGGTAACCCTTTGTGCTTCAGGCATGTTGATATTCCTTGTCAGGCTGCATCCAGATCAAGTTGGCTTCACTTAGCAGAGCACAGGCACATACCTGCCCCTTACTGCCCAGCCATCATCTACCAGCTGCACTCTTGGGGTGTGCAGGAGGGACAACAGGCTAAATTTCTATGTAATTCCAGCCAGTTTAATTGCAATTGGCTCAGCAGAGCCTTGCCCATTTCTAAAACAGGTCAGTTGTACCCCTCAGTTGGTAAGCTGGCCTTGCTAACTGGTATGTGTCCAGCAGCAGTTATTGTCTTCCTAATATCAGTGGAGATTTTAAATTGCCTTTAGTTGGAGCTTTGAAAGATCCCACTGTTCCTCAGCAATTAGCCTCTGTACTGGGATTGAGCTGAGCAGCAGCCCTCCCCACTAGAGATGTGACAAACTTGTAGAACAGTCCATGTTTCATTTTGCTTTAGTTCTTAACTCTGTTATTGACATACAAAGGCTGGTGGGGAGGTGAAATGTATCACATGTGAGGGAAGCACAAGTGAAAAACCTCAGAAATGTTTTAAGCTCATCCATGTCCCACCCACTTGCTTACAGCAGGGTTTGTTCTGCTAAAAACTGGAGTCTGATCCCTGCTTACAACACAGTTAAATATCTCTGAGTGAAGCTGTGAGGTTTTGAGGGGCACTGGATGTTTCAGGGGCAGGGGAGCCTGTTGGGAAGAACTCCAGCACTGCCAGATCACCTGACAGGTCCCAGCACCACAGGCTCCCCTCCAGGGACTAGCAGGTCAGCATTAGGAGACAAAGGTTGTTCCTGGGATTTTCTGTCAGCACAAGGTCCTAAGTGTAGAAGGAAAAGAGCTTTCCCCCCCTCACCTCATCTCCAGCCCTCTCACTTCCCACTCAGCACATGTCCATCCTTCTGTGTCCCTCAGCTGTGTCATCCTTATCAAATTTCCTACCCAGGCCTTATTCTACCTCCCCAGCTGTCCTCAAGCTAAGCACTACATCTGACACTGCAGATTGCCTCATTCTCACTGTCTCTTCCCATCCCTCTCCTCTCCATCCCATGGCCTCCTGCCCTCTGCACTGCCCCCCACACCAGCTCCTGAGCTGTCACAACATTCTTGTCTGAGGGATGGTGCACTTCCAGCACCTTGAAAAAACCCTCCAGCCAAATTATTAAAACCATCCAATACCACTTCTGACTGGTAGAGGCATTGAACTACTTAAAATAATTGCATTTCTCACTAGTTACAGATAAAACAGACCCTTTTTAATCATTTTTTAATCATTAAGATACGGCCTGATGTGCATTACAAGATTATTAACAGCCCCATAAGTGAAATAACAGATACAAGACCAAAAGCTAAGTCATAAGTGTTCTCAGATGCCTGTGGATTAATCATTTTATATCTCCATAGGAGCATTCACCAAGGCCTTCCATCATCCTACAGTCTTAAAGCCACAGGACAGCTCTGTTCCCAGTTACAACTCTGCCTTTCCTACAGGAAGCAGAAGCAGGGAAGGGAGGCACTTGTTTGCCTCCAAATAGAAGTTAGTGAAAAACCTGGAATAGGATATAGAAATTTTGATTCTTCATTTTTCTGTTTCACTCAGTGACAAAACAGTGCCTTGGTGTGTCTATCCTCTACAGCAATTATAAAATTCATACTGCTTTTAAAGTATTTTTTTCTCCAGTGCTTTCTTGAAAGTATACATCCTCATTTCATGGGCTCACACTGTACTGCTGGTATTTTTGAAATTGATTGCAGACTCCTGATCCATAAAAATAAGCAACACCACCAGCAAAACAAGAGCACAGGTGCTGCTGAACCTGCAGTGGCTGTCAGAATCTGAGCTTGTGGTTACACAAACCCATAGCCTCCTTCCTGCAGCACTGGGGCCAATTTCCCTCCATTTGGGGATTAAAGAGATGCCCACAGAGCAGTGTCTGAGCTGTGTACCCCATCAAGTGCTCTAAGTACTCAAGAAGCAGCACAGCTTGGTTTTAATTGCATAAGCACTCAGCTTGTTCCAGCTCCACTCAGGCCCACACTCAAGGATCTGAAGTGGTCTTCAGAGCAGCCACAGCCCCGGATGTGCACAGTCTCCTTTGCATACACAGAAGGTGCTCGAGAGCTCCCATCCCACTTGCTCCTGCAGCACAAATCACAGCATTTCATTTCATGCTGGTGAATCAAAAAGACCAGTGAACTACTGATGTCAGAGTGGTCAGGGAAAGCAAGACAAAGTTTGAGCAGAAAGGTCCTACCAGAATTCACTGAAAAGCACCAGTTGACTTTAATCCATCTCCTTTTTATCTTTCCAACCTCACTCAGTGCAGAAGCAGTACGTTGTACATTTCACCAGGGCACCAGTAAGCCACAGCCCTGCTCCCAGCCTGGTACCTGCAGGAGGGACCATCGTGTCACACCCAAAAAAACCAATCCAGACTGGCCACTTTTGGTTTTTTGTTTGCACCTGACACAAACACCCAGCCATGCTCATAAGCCAGTCAAAGCAACTGCAGCTTCCACAGGCAAACTCATCACATCAGACAAAATAGCTCACTTGTTCTCACCATGGTTAATGGCCATGGACTTGGAGGCTGAAATTCCACTTCATGCCAAGGAATACAATAATCATCAATAAATTCTCTCCACAAATAACCAGAAAAGTCCTGAGCTGTGCCATGGACCAAGAATGGAAAGAAGACTCATTTATGCTTCTGTTGTTTGAGATCACTCCAACACTCCTAAAACTGGCTCCCTCAGAATTATATTTAATGAGTTACTGCTATAGCCTAGCCTGGAACAGCTTCAGTGGTATGTCATTAGATCTGCTGTCTGACACTGCAGACAGCTGCTCCCATCCAGAATCACCCATTAGAGTGCATGCACTTGTTCAGAGAGAGGCAGTGCCCTCAGAGCTTGAGCATCAGGTCAACACCAACCAGGTACCCAGGTCAGGCAATTAGAACCATCAAATACCCCCTAGTCAGTCCTGCATATGCTGTGAGGAAAGGTTGTTTGTTTAGGGGAGGTAGTCAGCAGGGAGAAGGGAAAGCAACTCCCTCGTCCCTAACCAGAAGCGTTACAGACTGGAGCTCCCTGTTGTGGGACCATGGCCAAGCTATTGCTTCTCCAGGGACCTGGCCAAAATCCAGCCCTTAAAAAAGCATTATCAGTGGCATGTTGTTAGGTGTCCTGAGGAAGGAGATATTACAGAAATATGGGCTATCATTCATTATTGCTGTCAATTTTATAGGACAAATGTCAGCATAACACAGCCAAGGCCTCGTGCTTCTGGTGCCAGCAGGAGCCCAGAGCCCTGGAAAAGCAGATCAGGCACCCTCATGCTTGGCACCAGCTGGGGGCAGGGCCACCACTGAGGGCTACCACAGACAAGCCCTGCCAGAGCTCAGATCTGTGTAATTTTATGTCTTTCCCAAACGTGCTTTTTCTTCTTCCAGCTGTAACTGGAACCCCTGACTGTGCTTTTCCCAGTGAGGTGACTCGGTGCCCACGTGTATCTTCTCCTGGCTGCACCCTCGTGTTTTCCCCCCAGGCTGCTTCCCCATCGGGGGTGTCCACAGGAGCACTCAGGCTCATGCTACAAACCATCTGGTACAGGCAGCATCAATCAGCTTCCCTCCAGCAAGGTCTAATTATTAACAGTGGAACTTTCCAAATATTGACTCATTTTAGCCTAAATAATCTCGTTCTGTTATTATTGCCTACAAAGCTGGTTCCGCTTCGCCTTCTACAATGCTTCAAAAGTGACTTAGCTGCATCAAAGATATCTCACATGCAATAGCAGCAGAACCAGGTCAGGTTTAGTACAGCCTATCAGCTAAACTGAAACTCCCAGACCCCCATCTGCTCCTGTCAGAAGAGATGGGCATAAATCAATACACTCATTTCTGCACTCTTCATCCACGACTGCGTGCCTACAATGGGGAGGGAAGTGCACACACTCAGCCTTACTGAAGTTCAATATAGATTACAGTGAACACAAAAAGTAGCATCTCTGTGCAACGTAATATACACATTTCACCCCAGAGGGCCACAATACAGGGAGCAAAAATATTTAAGAAACAATGTATACATAAATAGGAAACATATGAGACTACTGGACACAGTACCTTGGATCACAAAGAATGGTTTTCCACTTGCTTGCAAGCATTCTTGCTCATGTCAAACAGCCCCCCATCCTTTAGTCCAACACCTCTTTAAAAAAAACCAACCAAACAAAAACAACCCCTCAAAATTTCTTCAGAACATCTCACCAAGAGACACCACAGAACAAACCCCCAAAACTCCCTCTCTCCTGGGTGAACTGTTTCTCTGCTCTTCATCAGCCTTGATCATGGGCACCTGGAACCCACAAGCACCCAGCTCATGCTGGGCTGATTGCTCTTAATTGCCATGGTTTCATTAACTTCAACAGATCCCTAATGATAATCAGTGTCAGCTGAGGATGCAGGAGCTGTTTCTGTTATTTGTTGTAAACCCAGGCAGTGTTTGGAGAAAGTAGATAAAAAGATTCGTGTTACTTTTCTTACTAAACCTCAATTTGGGAGGGCGGTAGCTAAAGTTAACTTGCTTGCAAGCAAAAGGATTTGCTTTGTGATACGTTGATTCTAGCTCTGAAATTCAGGTATGAGGTTTAGCATCCATTTACTTAGAACAACTTCAAGGAACAGCAAACAGGAGGTAGAAGGTGTTTTGGATGTTTTCCTGTTGCTAAGGAAAGTTCCTCGGTGTTGGCTCTGTGCTCACCACAGCTGAGTCATTTGGGCTTTGCCGATTTCTCCATTTTGCTGTCAGACAGTTCTGCAAGTGTCAGAAAAAGAAAAGTCCAAGATACCACTGGAAGTCACCCAGGAAGATAGAGCTGCCAGTTTGGTGCCTGCCAGAGCCCTCATCCGGGGACCTGGCATTCTCAGGGCCGGGACCTCTGGCTCCAGCCTCCTGCTGGGGCGTTTAGAGGACCCTCACAAGGGAGCCAGGCAGGTTTTATTTTGTGAATGTAAATCACAGAGGAAGAATGGTGAGGGCTGAGTTCTGGCTGTGGAGCCTGAAGGCAGTCAGAGTTTAGGGGTTTAGGCTGCCTGGTCCTGTCTTGCTTGACTCCTGGCCTCTCTGCTTTGGTGAACATTGCAGGCTGATCGTTGCATGAGGCCTTTCCTCAGGCATATGGCTGCTTTCTTTTAAAGCCTTCTTGCTACAGAAGTTTACAAGTCCCAAGATAAGCATTTAATCCTGCAGGGCTTGTGCTCAGCATGCTCAGACCCTCTGCAGGAGCTCTGCTGCTCAGCCAGAGCACCCACCCCAGCAGGACAGCTCTGACAGCTCACTTTGAGTGACTTTAGCAGTGGATTTGGGCACCAAAATTTAACTCAAGACCCTCAAGTGAGCATTTGACTTGATAACTCACTGATTTGGGACCTGCTCAGGCCCTTTGATATGTGTCTGTCTCCTCCAGGCAGGCTGCCTTGCAGCAAGTCCTCATCATTCATTTTAAAGGAGACATGTCAGGAACTGCATTACAGTTGGGATTTTAGCACCCTCTGAGCCCCCAGGCTGGACAATCTTGCAGTGCTCTTCTCCCACCTCTGCTCACCTTGCTGCTTTGCAGCAGCCACCAGACAAAGGAGGATGCTGGGATGTTATTTATTTGTGGATCTCAACAAATGCAGTGGGTATCTTAAGGTCAAGGATCCTCCACACCCTACAGCATCCCCTCTGCCAGAGATGTGTTGAATTTATCAATAAAATCTTTTAATATTTCACAGGATCATTTAGGTTTAAAAAGACCTCTAAGATCATCGAGTCCAGCCATTAATTCAGCACTGCCAAGTCCACCATACGGTGTCCCTAAAATATTTACCATGTTCAGTAGTGTCTTTTGTGAAAATGTACTTTGGCAAACACTTGCCATACCTCATTTTACCCCTGATTTTATAGGCCTTGCCAAGGACACTGCCTATATGCTATATTAGGTGCTTCCATTTGCTCACACAAGCTGCCATTTCCCCAAACATCAAAACATTTCCAGACCTCTATGTAAAAGTCTCTCAAAAGTAGAAGAATGAGCTTTAATACTGCTTCTCATTAGTTTAATGGGAGGTTTTCTTGGTTTTGCAGTAAAATAATTGCTGTTGCAATTTATCAGCCGCACAAACATAACCTTGTTACGGCTTGGATAGCAGAGCTCACTGTAAGCCTTTGCAAGGTGAGCTGTAGTACCCCCTCCTAAGTTTGGGGTGTTTGGCTTTAGGATTCCAAACCATGTTCCGAATTTTCAGACATTCCAAAGCTTGGAAGGTGAGATGAGTTAATACCCAAACCTACCTCTACTGTTGAGGTGGCACCTCTAAGTGAGACCTGGTGAATCTGGTGAATCTTGGCTCAGAGAAACGATAAATTTATCTGTTGCTGACAGCTGTGAAGCAGCAGGGAGCTTGAGATGAGCATCCACAGCGTTCAGCCCCACAGGCCAGGGGGTTGTTCTTCGTTTCTGGATCTAGATAAAGATCCATCAGCCTTCTGGGAAGGAAGAGGGTGCAAGAGTTAATAGCACAACAGTGCCACAAGCTGCTAGGTGACTGCTCTGCCTGACACAATGGGACTCTTGTGGGAGCACTGCTTTTGTGGTGTTTTCATTATTTTCTTCAGCCCATCTGATAGAGAAGGGCTAATCCTATGTGATATCAGCCACATAGTCTCAGATGTGAACATGTGGAAATGGTTTATGCTACACCTGTGCAACAACCAGAACACAGAGTAACTTTGGGTGTGAAGATTCAATGACAATTCCTCAAAGGCCCTCCTAAATTTAACCCAAAACCCTCAAGTGAACATTTGATTTGTATCCACTGATTATATTTCTAATTATTTATAAAAACAATGGCTGATTTCTGAACCAAGACTTACTGAAGATTTAACAGCTTGGCATTTGAGCATCAGTGACTTTGTTTCACTGAATTTTCCCATCCACTCCCTCAAGTAGATGTTACCTCCCAGCACAGAGCTCCAGGGCCACACTGTGTCATGAAGGGCCAACAGGCAGCATATGGTGACACTGGAAAAAGGCAGTAAATTTTCACATGTTGTTCGGCCACTGACTGCAGTTGTACATGGCTCAGAGGTGAAATCTCAGAGCAAGCTCCTCTGCCCTCCTATCAATACCTGAATCACACAGCAGGTCACGGGTTGCCTCCAGGACAGCCAGAAAACCGAAGCCAAAACCAGCCTAAACTCATCTGCAAACTTCATGCCTCTATTCTCCAAAACATGACTTGCTCTAAAGATAATTCCATTTGTTTCCAGATTGCCTTAAAAAAACCTTCACCTAGCTTTGACCTCAGATCCTTCTGCTCCAGTAAGGGCTGAGAGAAGATTGTTCTTTAGGACTCCAGCACTTGTTAATTCTCTTAAAGAGATTACTTAAATCTCCTAAACAAATATCAGAATAGATTCTGGATTAAGCATGGGGGCTAAAATGACCTTGCTGATAAAATCAGCGTCATCAAACCTCATAGACTGAAGAGGGAAGCCTTGGATGTAATTTTGACTTGGTAGCTACTATCATGGTAAGTTATCAGACTGCTCTGCATCTCTCTCCCCCTATCTCTAATACTTCTGCAGTGTTTATTGGGAATCAGTACAAGAAGTGTCAGATCTTCCAGATCCTCATGGGAAAAACAATGTACTGAGACAGTCACTGGGGCTGTGCACCACTCACCCTTTTCTTTCACTAATGCCTACTGCTTTTTCCATTTTGTGTATCTGAGTTGTCTGTTTCGTTTTGGGGTCAGCACGAGGCTGGTTTGTGGAGCATCCCAACTCCTGTGTTATTCAAAGTGCCACTGATCAGAAGTGGATCAGTTTGGTGCATCTGGCAAGGTGCTCTGGCACAGGTGCTCGGGGGTTGGTGTACCCTGGGGTCCAGCTAGGACCTTCTCCTTTGCCTGACACCTCTGAGTGATTTCCCCTGTTTGCAGATAATGCCCAGAGTTATTTATGTCCTGTGTCTGTGTGCAGTTTCCTTTGCGTCTCACTTGGGCTTCAGAAATAATTAATCCTGCAAAGACAGATGTGGATTTTAGCCTTGTAACAGATATTTTCTTAAGAACCAGGAGTGGGTTGGTGAAGTTTGTGTGAAGTATTTTTGTTATTGCTTTGTGGCCAGGAATGAATCCCAGAAATTTTCCCAGGGATCTGTGACGAGCACTTCACAAAAGAGAGGTCATTGCATCACTTTCAACCTAGATCTCTTCTGTTGTTGTTCTTTTAGAGTTCTTCTATAACCCCATCAGATTTCTGTGCAAAATCCCTAGTGTCTGTAATGGGAAAAAATTTTAAATCAAATAAGAATTCACAGGCTATTTAAAAAAATATATTCCTTGGAGGGCAAAGTCCATTACAACTGAAGCACTTACAGTTACTTCCACATCTCTTTACCCAATTTTCAGTTTAATTTAGTCATTTGCTAATCCTAATTTTCCAGTACTATGCTTATAATATCTAACCAAATATCACTCATGTGGAAACACGATAAAATTCTGCAACAAGCTGGAACTTATGGCCTCTGAACCCTTGTCACTTTGCTTCTCAGCTGTCAACATGTAATGGTGGGTCTGCCTCCCTCTCCTCAAAAACATATTAGTCACTGCTCCCTTCCTGAGCACTGTGCTCCATTTCACTGACACCATTGTCCTTTATGGCAAAAGTCTCCCAGTCCCACCAAACTTCAAGGGCACCCGATGCAGGAACACAACCTTTCCAAAAGATTTCTTCATACGCTATTATTTGGGTTTCCTTTGGTCTTAAATAATTCAATACATTTGAATGTTGACAGTATGTTGTGTTGTGCATAGAAATAGCAAATAATTGTATCGTGTCAAAATACTGGGAACAGTGTCATTTGTGCACAGCAGTCAGAACTGAGAAACTGTGCATTGCACACCCTTGACGCCCAGGTAAAAGGAGGAGTGATCTGATTTCGTTCCACTAAGGAGGGCAGCCGTTTGAGCAGATCCAAAGGCCCCGATTCCATCACATCGCCCCTGGTTTGCCCACTCCAGATGGAGTGGGGCTGGGACTCGCTTCTGTGCAAAGAACACCCTGCCGGGGGGCCACGGTGGACCTGGCCCTCTGATCCACCATGTGCTCATAGGGATAAAAGTGTCTGTAAGGGCCCCACGCTGAGGCTGAAAGTGCATCTCCAGATGAGGCAGCTGAGAGACACTTTGTTCTCGGTGGTGCTGGCTCCCTTCCCTCCGCAGCTGCCTCATTCGCTCTCTTCAGGGGGTTAGATTTCTGTGAGCTAATTTAAGGAGAAAAGCCTTTTTAATCCGGTATCTTACAGACTCAGAGTATGTATATTTTTATATTGTGAATAAAATATGGATATTAAGCTCTTTAGGCAGGGACTTTGTCTTCCGAGATCTCTTCAAAGCCCTTAGCACGCTGCTGGTATTACAGGTGTAAATACTACAAATAATATAATACACTTTGAATCCCAGAGATCTGTTTCATTGGGAATGGGCTCACAAAGTGTATCTCTGCTGGACAGAAAAGGCTCAGGAATAAGGAGGGCTTTCCCAGAAGTTAGTGCTGAGCCTTGACCTGCAAGAACATGGGGTCGAGAATGTCTTGATTTAGGTTTCCTCATAGTTTGTGAGGCTGTCCTTGCTTTGGTTCCACCAGAGAGAAAGGGACAGGTTGCCCAAGGAACAAAAATACAGTTTAGCATACAGAGCACTCCTTTGAGAAGCAGACAAGAGCTGTTTAGCCCTGCCAGATAACAGCGTGTAGTGGCTCAAGGCAGAAAGGGAGAATGAATTCCCTGACCAGGCAAAGAGGGGAAAAGGACTTGAGAAAGTAAAACCGTTGTAGAAAAGAATATATTATTAACTGAAAAAGTAATTTAACAGAATAGTAATGTTCTCATACCACTGAGCAAATCTAATACCAACTCTGCAAATTTAATAAAATCGCTGCAAAGACAGAGAAGTTCAAGCTGAAGGGCACTCTTCTGAGGCTGAGGCCAATGCCCATTAAATACAATAGAAATACTTCATCAGCTTCAACACCAGCCAGATCAGGTGTCCAATGAATTTGGATTGTCAGTGGCTGTTATTGTCTCTACAGAGTAATCCACTCAAACTCGCCATGACAATTAAAGTAGCATTTAATTTCCACAACAATACAAGCAAATTCTCAGTATGGAATAATAACATCCTTTAGACTGGAACAGACCTTTCAGATCAGCAAGTCCAGCCACTAACCCAACACTGCTGAGTCCACCACTAAACCATGTCCCTACATGACTCTCCTACATCTCTTTGAAACCCTTCCAAGGGTGATGACTCAACCACTTCCATGGGCAGCTTGTTCCAGGGCTTGTCAACCCTTTTGATGAAGGAAGTTTTTCTAACAGCCATTCTAAACCTCCCCTGGCACAACTTGAGGCCATTTCCTCTTGTCTTCTTGCTTGTTACTTGGGAGAAGAGACCAACCCTCACTTGGCTGAAACCTCTGTTAAGCGGGTTGTAGAAAGCAATAAATACCCTGCAGCCTCCTTTTCCTCAGGCTGAACTCCCCCAGCTCCCTCAGCTCTCCTCACAGGACTCATGCTCCAGACCCTCTCCCATCTCCAGTGCCTTTCTCTGGACATGCTCCAGCCCCTCAATGTTTCTCTAGTTGTGAAGGACCCAAAACTGGACACAGGACTCAAGGTGCGGCCTCACCAGTGCTGGGTACAGGGGGACAATCTCTGCCCTGGTCCTGCTGGCCACACTACACAAGGTGAGATGCCACTGGCTTTCCTGGCATCCTCTGACTCATGTTTGGCTGCCTGTGGACCGGTACCCCCAGGTCCTTTTCTGCCAGGCATCTTTCCATGCCATAATCCATGTGGAATCCAGCAGGCTGCAATGTACATGGAAAACTCTGGCCACTCACTGATATCTCACCCGGCCATCTTGGTTTATCACTTTTTGCAGGTCTCAGCAATGTCTCCCAGTTGAGTGTTCCATTAACATTTTCACCTCTTATTTCTTGAAAAAGCCCAGAAGTAATCTTAATCCCCCTTATCTTGCTATACTATTATCTTGCTGCATTCCTGGTGCCTTCACTCAGAGACTTTGTGGAACTGTGTTTTCTCACTTAGCCCAAAATTGGCTTGGAGGAAGACAGTGCAAAGAGCTGCTTGAACAAACTAGAAACAGAAATTAAAGTCTTGGTTTGTGCCTGATTTTAATTTAGATCAGATTAGAGCAGGTGTTGTTTCACTGCATTTTAAGGGGAGGTAGCGTTTCTCATTTGAGGTAGGAGACTGATTCCTATTAGATCCTTCCTTTAGATTAGTCCTTTGGATGATCCACACACTTGGGACCAGCAATTAACCCAAACCTGTCAACTCCGGAAGGAGTGTCACCATGACATCAGTGGTGTCCTTTCCCCTGATGAACTCAGGGTGTCCGTAACGAAAAAAAAGAGGTGTAAGATTGGCAACTGTTTAAATAAAAATGACCAGGAAGATAAGGTGGAAAATCTACTTCCTTTAGCATGGAATCAAGGTAATTTTGTGTATCATACGTCTATAATAGCTTGCTGTATTAATAAATGCAGTACAGAAGCTTTCAAGTTCAAAGCAAATCTCTCGGTTTATTGCTTCAGAAAGTGCAGTCCAAAAGCTATTGATCTATTTGTACAGATAAGCACCCCACAGAGTTGTCAGCATCTATGCAAACACTCAGGCAAAAATTCAATGCAAATAATAATAAATAAGTACAGACCCAGGAAATAGAAATGTAAGACTTAAAACTAATTGAAATGCTGACCCAAAAAATAGCCCTTTGTGTGCATTTCTGCAAAGGCAGTTCCAGGAAGGGGAAAAAGAGTAGAAAAAGTGGTAATTTCAAGGTGGTGCACGAGAAGAGACAAGCAGCATCCAGAGCAAAGGAGATGGGCAAGGGCTAGGAAGTGATGGAAGTACCATTGGAATTTTTTTTTTGTAATTATATTTAATATATATGAATTTAAAATGACTTTGCACAAAACGATCTAATTTTGTACCCATGTTCTTTTCCGAGTTCAAGAAAAGTTTTGACATGAAACCTGAGCCATTTTGCTGAGCCATTTTCATCTGCTTTAGTTGTCTCTGAAGCTGCCAAGGGATGGGATGGGATGGGATGGGATGGGATGGGTCTGGGCCAGTCATCACCACCACTCTTTAAAGTATGTATAAGCCGGTTCATCAGCTCAGGATTTCTGCTGATGACTATGGTAGGGTTTGGGTCATGGCTATCCTGAAATCTTGAAATTATTTAAATACTTCTACGAGGCCGTATGAATTCCAGGAGCTCCAGCTCGACTGTGCTGGGTGCAGCAGTACAGAAGGGCCATCCCCAGCCCTGAATAACTCACAACATGCTCTAGTTTCATTTCAGGTGTGGCCCAGACAAAAATATACAGGCAGGTTCAGACCAAGTGTTGCCTCACCTGGCTCAGTGCATTACATCTTACCATGTAAAGTCCCAGTTGTGAGCAGCCCTGCTTTGCTTGGCTTTAAATGAGGAATGGCAATGGTGTGGTTTTTTGTGGAATAAAGGTCACAAGACATTAATAATTTCATCTCATCCATTTTAGTGTGGACTGCTTGCAAAATTTACAATAACTACCAGCTAAAAAGGTTTTGTTTAGCCTGGGAAAGCTGAGTCCCAGGTGATGGTGAGAAAGAACAGAGTAGGGAGAGGTGGCAAACACCAGGCAAATGGGAAAGGAGAGGAAGATCAAGAGTGACATCAGGTTACCACACACAACATTTAAAAGAAACAGGGAAAATTACGCTCTCTTTGACAGAGAACATAATTAAATTGTGGAGCTTCTTGGCAAAAGACTCAGTGAAGGTGACAGTGGGAGATGACTCGGGGCAAAGACCAGCTCTGAAACCTGCCAAGCACAGGATACCAGGAGGATCTGAGAGGTCCTAGAGGCTGCTCACAGCCCTCCTTGCAGCTTGGTGCAGGTCCATCCATATCTGCTATTCCTCACAGCCATCCCCAAGCACCCATCAGCAGGTGCTCAGCACTGAATGTGCTGGACCTAGGTTTCACCCAGCTCCTTAAATACCTTCCAGGTGGAAGACACAGAGGGCAGACCACAGGCTGATATAATTCATCTCCACTGAAATCACACCAGACAATCCTGGAGGGTGGGGAACACCTCTGAGTTTCATGCATGGTCCAAAGGAAGCTTAGGGAAAGAAAGAGAGAGAGGGGCTCGAAATCTAAAGAACATTTTGATAAAAAAACAAGACATTGTCAAAATATCAATCAGAAGTCAAGATTTGGCCAGATCTGCTCTCGTTTAACCTTCAGCATGAGATCAGGTCTCCATCTTTCTATTCTTGGTAACAGCTGATGAACGCAGTGTAACAAGGTATTAATAAACATCTGCCCAGCTCTCAGATTAATATGGAGAAGAATTAATGGAGGTCTTAGCACGTTCATATTTTCTAATTATGGCAGATGACTTTATTTATAGAAATCGTAGAGAGAATGGAAATTGTCACTGACACCATGTCGATACACGCACCGAAATCCAATCATTTAATTGCACTACATTTGGCCACGGAGTCACATCAATACAGGGCCCGCCTCAGTCAGAGCAGTTCCGTGGTCACTATGTACTTTACGTTAGAAAGCTGTTAGGATTAATTTTATTTTCAATGAGTCATGAGGAAAATAAGTCATCTCAGATGTGCTTTTCCTGTGCCTCTGACCCTGAGAGGGAAAGGGCTGGGGGCAAAGCTTTCCACCATGAGAGGGGAAGGCCACTGCTCCTTCAGTAGCTGTCTGATTTTCATGCTCATTTCTGGACACACTTTGCTTCCAGGCCCCAGAGCCCCCAAAATAATGAAACAGCACCCAAAGTGAGGCCTGTGCTCTGTTTCAGATATTGCTGGCCATGGCTAAGCCGCTCCTGCAGCAGCTCTGGTTCATGCAGTGCCAGCCTCTCTACTACGATAAAGTATCACCAGTGCTTCTGTGGGAATGGTAACACACTACACCACTGAGATAAATAAAGCATAATGTTAAACCTTGATATGTTTACACCTCCTAAGAGAGGGGAAAGAGCCCTATAAAACTCCATTAAAGGAGCCAGTGCTGTTCAGATCATTTGAAGCTTGATAGGTAAACCCAGCAGCCTGTTTTTATTGGGACGTGCTGGCGCTGGTCTTAGGGAGCAGCTGGGGTTTAAGAAGGCTTTACACTGAGTGTAGCTGTTTCTTGAGGGTTTAAAATACATTTCATAGTGTTCAATTCAGACAGGTAGCCAGGGAAGTTTGGATCTTTCCTCCCAGAAGTGGGGAAAAGTAGAACAAGGGCACAATTACGGTGACGGTTTGTCACACACAGGGCGTTGCTAATGATTTTGTTCCTTACACATTGAAGGAGATCTGGAGCGATGCTGAAAAGCCAAGAAAGTCCTCTAGTTCTCTCTTGTTCTTCCAAAATGTGTTTCCTAATCCATTCTGCTCTCCTGAAGCTATCAGTCTGAATTAATGAAAACAGAGCAAGGGAATGGTAGAATTTCTATTAATTATAGAGGCAGGTTTGTGCAATAAACAGAATTCATATCCCTACAGTGCTGCTTAAGTACCTATAATTCAGCTGCCCTGCTCACAACTGCAGCATCTTCTTCACATTGTTTTACAAATTAGCAAACCTGGAATCAGCAGCTGTGTACAGTGTGATGACATTTAGTTTAACTGCGGGGGATCTGATCTCCTGAAATCCACGGGTGGTCCTCCAAGCACCGCTTTTTTCTGGGATTGAGTTACATCTCCCAAATTAAGTGCTCCTAGATCAGCTAAAATGTTTTCCATAGAAGAGAAAATATAGACACCTAGGAAATAGTATCAGATACTTGTTGTAACTGCTGATACTCTTCCAAGTACTGCCAAGCTGACGCTTGGGGGATGCCCTTTCAAAGAGGAGCAGAAAGGGGGGTCAGGGCACTGCTGGAGCCCACCTGACCTTCCAGCTCAGCCAATTGGTTTGTATTTACAGCAGGGTACATGGAATAGGAACCCACACATGGATATCTTTTCTCAGCGACCCATACCCCCCAGGAATTTATTTTGCGCATCAAAATCTGCGGAACAGAACTGGATGTGCTCTCCTAGTCAGCCCTTCCTCTCCCACTGCCAGTGCTGGTGTCCTCTGGGGGCTCTGACAGTAGCAATGGGCTGGATGAGCATCTTCTGTCACATCAAACCAAGCCTGGGACAATAGAGCCCCAGGAGGAGCTGTCTGCCGAAAGCACTGCTGCTCCAGGTGTGGTGAAGGAAGTGAGAGCTTTGGAAGGCAAAGTGAGAGCTTTGGACAGGCAAAATAAGAAAAGAAAGGGGGCATAAAGGAAATCTGGAAAGGTGCAGAGCAATAGTCATTCTTGTTCCACTCCAGCTTTCTACTTTCCAGATTAAATCAACTTTGCTTTTCTCTGCACTGAGTGAGAGGAAGCAAACTGCTGCTTCCCAGTTGGCAAATGTGTTTGATAGCAGAACTCCTGCTGCAAGCCCAGACCTCTGCACCAGCAAACTGGTCTGACTGGGGAGCGCTCTGGTAACTGAAACACTCCAGCAGTAACACTCTCCAGCCCCTGTAAGGTGCCAATAGCAGACCACTTTGGGTGAAAACGTGTTCTGATTGCAAATGACTCCACCAGGCTACAGAAAAAATGAAAAGGCACTTCTCTGAGCTATAGTGCAAAAGGTTGATTTTTTTAATTGACTACTCACAGTGCTGGTGGAGTTACATTTTAAACATCTGACTCAGGCAGTCGAGTGGAAAGGTGATAAAATCCTTGACTTTGACTGAATTTCCATTGTGGCAAAAGGTAAAAATAAATACAAACACTATGAAGAAATAAAAAAAGCTACTATTGGATAAAATGTTTCACATATTTTTTTTAAATCTGTACAGGTGCTGAAAAAAAATCTCTTTTTTTTTTGCCTTGGATGAAGGTCAAAAATCAGCTTTCACGCATTCTTTCAACAGGCATTATGTTTAAACACTGAACTGCCTGCCAGTTTAAGGAGCGTATTTCTTCAATTACATCCAACATTAGAGCAGCTGTTAGGATTTCCCAAGGGACCACTACACACTGAAGAAATGCCTTTGCTGTGACACTGACAGGCTCTGTGGCATTGCCCTGGCCCTTTGCTTGCTTCTGCATTCAGCTGCTGACCTCGCAGGTGTAAATAAGAAGAGAATCAAGTACCCAGTCTCTTCTGAGTGCATATCAAAGAGCACTGGAATGATAGACTTCATTAAGCTTGGACAGCAGCTTTGAAAGAAGAATTTTAACAAAGCAGCTCCAGTGTAAGGAAGAGGAGCAAGTGTGGGTGAAAGTTAAAATTTTCACCCTGTACAATAAATGTGCAGTTCCTGATAATATTTTCTCTAATTGAATTATTACTATGAAATCAATAAGGGATAAAAGCCCTCTGAACACATTAGGAGGAAGACTACCAGCTTTTATTTACCTGCTACACTGTATTAGAGAGAGAGGCACACACTCTACAGCAGTGACAGCTCAAGTCATGAGCAGTTCATCAGCCTTTCCCTTCACAAGTTTCCCTTCAGGTATATCTGCTTAAATGATTCAAACAATTTGAAGAATTCAAGCACCAGATTTTAGGGGCAAGGCAGTATTCTGAGAATATCTCCATATGAAAAACGTTTTTGGTTATACTTACCTTAGCAGCCTGCTCAGTCACAGGCTCTGCTGAAAAGCAGCTTTATAATGGAAATGGTCTTCAGGATTTCAAGGTCAATGTGACAGCACAGTTTTTCTGCATTTTGATTCAAATGTAATTCACATGATCACTGAGGCTCAGAGGTTCTTAAAAGAGATGGAGGCAGGAAGAACATCCACAGAAACATCCTTTTGGGTGAAAATCAACTAAACTGTCCTAAAGAGAAGAGAATACAGACATAATACACATGGTCTGATTTTCAGCATCTATTTCCTTGTTTCATTAATGGCAGTACCAAATGCTTAGTAGAAGCCTTTTGTTGTTTGGAAGAAGGTGGGTGGAGGCTGGCCCAATGATGGACACCTTAGAGACAAAGACCAGGGAAGGTGAGAGGGTGCAGGCTGTATCTGTGGTAATTATTTGAACAGATCCCATCTGTGTGGCACTCTAGAGTAGGGACAAGCTCTTGCTCTCTGGGCAGGTCTCCTGTGTGTCTTCAGTGCACATTTTAGGAGCCAGAATCTGTTTTTAATCTCCCCTGGGACATTTGGTGGGTTGGGACAGTGATTTCTGCTTTGATCCTGATGGTTCCTGTCATTCAGCAGCTGCTGGGTGGCCCGTGGCCAGCATCAGCAGCACGGCCCGTGACAAAGCCAGCAGTGGGGAGGTGCCACAGGGCTCTCCAGCTTGGGAGTGTCCCCAAGGCAGAGGTGGGATGTTCCTCTGGCTGTGACTCCTTGGTGGTGAGTTTTGAGCCCGCAGCACATGAACCACTTCCCAATTTGGGAGCTGCATCATACTCCAAGTGCTGGTCCCCAACACATGAACGAGCTTCCCTTGAGCCTGGGAAAGAGGGTGGTGCACAGAGCTGCTGGAGAAAAGTGGGGGCTTTTTCCCTGAAGCAAGGTACATGTGTGGAGCTCACACATCCACACACGAGGACATGTGGCCTGTCCTGGACTCTGCCCCTGCGTAAAGCTGGGGGAGGTGGGCAGGAAGAAACCCAGCCTCGCTGAGCGGCCCATGCACAGCCTTCAGGCTCTCCCCAGCAGCAGTGGGGGTCAGGATGGTGCTGAAATAGTGGGATTTGGAGAGTTTAGAGACCTGAATTAGGACCTCTCCTGGATCTGCAGCCTGCCCTGGTCAGCACAGCCAGACAGATGTGGTCAGGTGAACCCACTTGTAGAGGAGAAGCTGTTCCGTGCCAGACCTCTCACTGACTCTCCCAGAGTGGCAATTCTCGCTGGGTATCTTGCACTGGAACTCCAGTACTGAGATGGGTATCTTCCAGGAGCTATCACAAAATAACTTGCCACAAATAGCCCAGCAATCCAAAATCTATTCCTGCAGCCTGACAATTTCAGTGTGTTGCCAGCTCACAGCTTTGCTGCCACCAATTCCTTAAGGCAGTTTTGCCCAGCACTGTTGAAAAGGAAAACACGCACTGTGCCCTGGGGGAAATGAAGCATGGAAGTCCCGTTATCACTGACAGAAGTTTCGTCTCTAATTCCCCATCTGCTCTTCTGAATGTTAACCTACAGTGCTGGCACATCAACTTAAATGATAAATAAGAATTCCAAGCAGGAAGCAACAAAATATTAGTCAGACAGGCCGGTGGTGTCTGCAAAAACGTGGTGTGGATGCTCATGTTTCAAGGAAGAGAAATTACAGGACAAAATAATGTTGTAATGTTACACTGATGAGGGAAAACGCTGCCACAGAATAGGACAAAGTAGTGGTCAAAACCAGATTTATTTATTTATTTATTTACCTTTAATACATATAGGATCTTGCACAGTTCCTCCTTCTTATTCTTGCTTTTACTTGTGTTTAGCAGCTGAGTAAAATAGCATACGAGGCAAGAAATCTGTGAGGAGAGTAATAATGTGATGCATAGTGTTAACTTGCTTGTTTTGGAAATATCCATTTATCTTGGTTAAATAGAAGCTTGGCCCAAGTACTAAGCCAAGTAATCATGATTAGAGAGAGAAAAAGACATTCACCTCCTTGGAAACTCAATACTTTTCAACAGTAATAGCACTGCAGTGACATTGTTCGGAGCTGGATGCTTGCAGTAATTAATATAGATTATCGTCGTATGAGGAATGGAAGCATCTGTGCCTGCTCCTACCACTGCTTTCATTTCTAGACCAGTTATGAGACCAAAAATACATTGGGTTTTTGTTTCATGGACATGGCCCCTTCACTGTTCACCGTGGTCCACTGCTCTCGGAGAACGGCAGAGATTTTGTTCCCTTTTTTGGTTCAAAACTGCTTTGAGGCCATATGCACACCCCTCTGTTTTAGAGAGACTGCTTTTGTTCTTTCTCACTGTCATTTTTCCTGACTCTCAAGAAAAATTGGTTTTATGCTAAAAGGTATACTACAAGAACATATCTGTAAAGAGATTCATGAAGTCCTGAGCTATTGTTTTCCAAAGAGGCTTAATCTGCATCTGTATCATCCAGCATATCACACACTGATCATCTAGAGCAGGTGCTTTAGAGTTTACACTGATTTTTGACCTCGTAGCTGGTGCAGCACTGTGCTAAGCCCAGTGCATCAGCCTCATCTAAGCAGTCAATCGACTCCTCGCCCCACCAGATATCCCATCCACCTCTCACCACTGCTTTGTGCATTTCATTGCTATCTTGCTGCAATTTGCTGCTGTTCCTGCTCTCTCTTGTGTGGCCACACCACTACTCTCTTTTACGTTGTGGTCCCTGTCTTTCTAACACTCTGCCTTAATGCGACCCACTTCATTTCCAGCTTTCTCCCTGCCTTGCTCGTCAGGCTGGATTTGATCTGTGTCCTAACCATGAATGACTCCACAAGAAAGGCTTCCGTCTTCCTGAGCTGGAAATGGTTCTCTGGGACATGCCCGGTAGGAATTAGGGTTTTGCACTGTTCTTCCAATCAGCCAGTTGCCTTCTGTCTCTCATATGTGGCTTGGACATCCTTAACATCACTCCACAGACTATTACAGAAGATACCTGGTCATATATGAGCAGAGGTCCCCAGCTGGTAAGCATCAGCCCTGTTTAAAGGTCATTAGAAGTATTACTACCACATTGTTCCCAAGAGCTGTTGTATTTTGCTGTGAACAGAACTCAATGGAAAGAACTCTCTTCCATTCAGTTATTATCTTAATATTGAGCTCCTTGTTAAAACAACAGCTCCTCGCCACTAATCACTAAAAAGCAATCAGACAAAGCAAACAGGGATCTCCAGGGGACACATGAGTGAGTTCAAAGGTCCACAGAGCTGTAGCTGTGTTGCACGTGACTTAGACTCAGGAGCCAATAGGCAGCTTCACCTACAGAATTACATTTTAAAAGATAAGGACATAAAAATTTTAAATTCTGTGAAAATTATGTGAAATGCACACAGGAAAAAAAATATGTCTGGAACTTTTTTACAGCACTTGGGCACAAAATTTGGTTTTGGAAATCTGACAAAGCAATTGATCATATTCAACTAAGAGGGCTACAGATGGTGAAGTTTGTGTTCTGAAAGGATGACAAGCCACTGCAGAGTGCTTATGATGCAAAATTTACCCTTTTGTAATAAGACAAAGAGGAAAGATGCTCGTGAGAACCAAGCTGGGTGTTTGTTTTTACCAGAGTCACTTATTTCACAGCTCCATGACTCAGATCAGCAATATTGAGTACTACAACTGTCTTTCTCCATCAAGCCCTTTCCTTAGTTTCAAGGGAGACAAGTGATTCCTGCCCGGTGTCTGTCATAACCAGGTTTCTAAACTGATGTTTCAGGACTATTCCCAGTCTACCTGTAGACATTCCTCTGCATTCAGAGGTCCTCCAGCAGGTCCAAGAGGCCAGCTGGGATGGAACACAACTGCTAGTCAGCTGGAGATACACACTCAAGCTCCTCCTGTTCCTCCAGTCCAGCGGTCTCTGACATTTAGATCTCATCTATTCCTTGAATATGCCAGCAGATGTAATACAACATTTTTCACTGACAGACAGAGAAACTGAACCGGCAGCACATAGTTAAGTAATTTGCTTGTATTTCCAGGTGACTCTGGCAGGGCTGATCCAGCACTCCTGGTCCTCTTCCCTGCTCACTGTTTTGGATCAGAACTTTAAGGAACCTGCCTGCACAAACACGGTGCCAAAGTGGTTGCCTGCAACAGTAAAGTAGCTCTCACAAAGCAGAGAGCCAACCTGCTTACTGGGTGAGCAGTGCAGGCTGGAGCTCTTGCCTGAACCAGGGATAACACCAGGGAAGAGCTTTTGCAAATCACGTCCTTGCTCTGCTCTGCGTCTCCGTGTCACACCTGCGCCTTGGCAGTAAGAACAGATGTCTCTGTTCTGGGTGCTGCTCTTTAGTAAGATGTGAGATGAGAAGCTGCAGCAGTGGCTTTGTTCTGGTGCTGACTGTCCACCCCTCAGCAGCGCACGGGTCCGGCCAGCTGCGCTCTGCTAGATGCTCATAAAAATTAACAAGAAGACTAACTGCAGGCTGCTGTACTTTACCACAGAAAATAAAGCCAAACAGCAGCTAAAACTGGGGAGGGGAGGAGGGAAGGGGAAGCACAGAAGACAGACCAAAGGCAACATAAGAGTTGCATTTATTTTCTAATCCCATCTCCTTTAGTGTCTGTGATGAGCGCTGTAACTAAAGAAATCTAACTGAATTAGAATTTCAATATGTCCTGAGCAGATTGGAGCTGCTTCCATTCATGAGCAGCACGTCCCAGCTGTAATTGCCTGCTTGCTTATCCACATAGCTCTTTACAGCTAATCCAAATGCAGACTCAAAAATAAATGGTGCCAGAGCATTCACTCCCCGCTGGGCAGTAGTTTTAGCTCTCCTCTGCCTTTGCTTTGTTCCGGCTGGTGCTCTCCACAGCACAGAGACTGACTCAAAGGAGATAAAAGATGATTGACCCGCTCAAGGAATTAGGTGACAGAAAAGCCACTCCTGACGTATCTGCCCTGCCTGTTTGTGCTTTTCCTCTGGGTGCTGCTTTGCATCTGTTTATCTTTCTCTGCCCTCACCTCTCTCCCCAGCCACATCGCTCAGGCGATGTGCTTCTCCTTCGTGGTTTCCCTAAAAGCTGCTGGTGTCCTCTGTGTCCCCAGCAGCACATCACTCTTCCTCTCCCTGTGCTCCTACCTCAAACACACCATCAGTATTTTAGTGCTGAAGTGAAACTCTCTTCAGGGACGTTTAAAAGCCATGTCCTTCTCAGATCAGCTTCTCTGGAGGGGTGTAAAGCTGAGGCACAGTTGCACAAAGCTGGGCAGGGTGTCCCCATGGATGGGACTTGGCACAACCACAAAGCAAGGCTCTGCCTGCACTCTCTGACATAGGAATCTGTACGTGTCTGGCTCTCCTCCCTCCTCACTGGGTGGAAGGTGGTTGTCCACCATTTTTCAGGCTGTTTTTTCAACTACAACCACCACAGACTTCCCAGGAGCCTTTGGCCAAGTCTCAGCAGCCTCTGTGCCTCTGTTCACCACCTCTAAAACAGCACAGCCAACACCCTGTTGCTTCATACTTGGGGTGTGAATCCCAGGTCCCTGAGCTGACAGTGGTGAAAGGACACAGGAGTCAAGTCTGAAGCCACTTCACTTCAGCATAGTCAGAGGCATTCAGCTCCCACTGTGCAACAAATTACTCTTAGAAATGGGTTTATTAGTACCCAAAAGAGCATCCTTTAAGATCTGGTCAAGTAGGTACCCACAAAATCTCAGCTGGGGAGAAGGTCGCTCCCTCTTGATGACCACCAAAGAGACTGACCGCAGCATGGAGCAGTGTGTCTCCACCCCATCTCCTTTCTCCCACCCCATCTCCATCTCCCGTTGGGTTTATCAGGGCATAGCCATGAGCCACAGAGCCTCCTCACTGCCACTCACACGCCCTTACCCAGCCAGCCCGGCCCAGGGCTGCACAGCCCTCCTGGTGCAGTGCAGCACCCACGGCGATACATCCCTCTGCAATTGCAGGGGACTGTGTTAAGAGTTAAAGGAGAGCATCAAGTGAGGTAGTGCAGCACTTTCACTGCCTTCCTCCTTACCCCCAGAACCCTTCTCCATCAGCCTACCTGGCCTTTGGCAGAGCAGATCTCCCTATGAAACTGCCTTGGCTCAGCTGGATAGAAGCAAATTGCAGGGAGGCGACCCTGCACTTGCACTGCTACACCCCCTCCCAGAGCCAACCCCATTTTACAGGCATATTGTGCCCTTCTCTGAAGCCAGAGAGCAGCTGAGATGATGAATATAGTGCTTGTCCAATGTGTCACTTGCTACGTAAATTCAAATTCAGTACAGGAAGCTAAAAATGTTTGCAGAATCCTGACAGGCAAAGTGGACAATTATGTTCAGCTGTTCCTCACAAACGTTGATCCTCATGACTGCAATGTGCCAGGAGAGGCATTGCCTCGTGCTTGGATTGCAAACTCACCAGCACCACAGCACGAGGGTGGTAACGAGGGCTGGCTCTTCACTACGTGCTCTGCCACCCGGAGATGGCCTGAAAATGCCCTCTGCCAGCTACAGTGGTGGCACCAGCACCTCTCTTGTACAGAGGAAGCTGAGGCCATAATGCCAGACTGCTCCAAGGCAACCAAAAGGTTACCAAAGAAAAGCTGTGAGCCTCTTGCTTGCAGTGACAGTAGCTCCCTCCTTTGTAGCTGACCTGGGGGACACAGGAATTTCTTCAAAAAGTTGCTGTTTCAGTCAACCAAATCAGAATAATTGAGACTAACACAGTGTGGCCAAGGTGAGTGAGACAAGCTGTCACTGGGGTGGTAATGTATAGGAAGGGACACTTGGAAAAAAAAATAAGAAAAGAAAATTCGAGAAGGAAGTTAAAGGTAAAAAGATCAAGAAGAATAAAGGCTATAAAGTCTACAGCCATGCTGGGTGGGCTGCTTGGACTAAGAAGGTAGCTCTTGGGGAAGGGGAAGCCTAGGGATGAAGGGCATCATTAAATGGCAAGGCTTGAAATCTTTTTCAAAACGCAGAAAGTCAGCACTGGAGAGAAAACCATCATGAGACAGAAACCTGGAAGATTCAGAGGTTATATTGGAATATTTAATTCTGAAGTGTGAACATATTGTTATGTAGCAGGGAGATACAGATACCTCAGCCTTTCTGAATACCTCTTTCTCCTGTGTGTACTGGAAGAAGGGAATTAACATTTGTCAAGGATGACTTTAAGTATAAAGGAACGTTGCCTCAGAAAACACACCCAAATGACTCTGTGTTCCACACACAGCTAATTTGCACCTCCATGTGATGGCTCCAATTGTCACTGGCAGCCCCATTCTCCTCCTTTGGAGTGTCCTAGACATGTCTGCAATGTGGGAGCCCAGCACGACCACCCTGTGTCCGGGACGTCTCCCTCATTCAACTAAAACTCTGGATGGAGAGCTCAGCTCTGAGCTCTGAGCTCCGGGGAGGTTTTGGAGCAGGGTCAGGAATAGAGGTGAATCATTAATGAAGCATCATTAACCGTCAGTCTTCCTACACTCTTGTCAGTCCATTACCACCAGCTGCCCATCGTCCATGTTCCCCTTGCCATGACGAGGAAACCCGGATCCAAGGTCACCTGCTGGCTGGATCAGTGTGTCAGTGCAGCTGGAGCTCCTGAGATGCTGCAGCAAGAGCAGCACTTTGTGTCACCCTGCCCTGCCCTGTGCCCCTCAGCTGCAGAGCACCAAAGTTCTGTCACGAGGCACAAAGTCACCCTTTGATGTTGCTTTTGCTGCTCCTCAATTCAGAGCTGCTGCTGCCAGAGCATTGAACATTCCCTAAGTGGTGACTGTCTTCTGCTAATGCAGATGTATTTCTTCTGTGAGTTAGCTTAATTCTGCTCTTGGTGTGTGTTTTCTGCCTTGTTTTGGATCCCAACAAGGGTCCTTGGTCCAGTTCTTTTGTTCTTTCAGTACCAGGACTACAAAACTGCCCTGGATCATCTCCTGAATCAGACAGGAGCATCCTAATACAATAGTTACTTCCACCACTCTGCCTGGGAAACTCTTCCATGCCCTAAGGCACCTGAAAACCAGGCCACCCTCCAGTCAGGCTACACATTACATCAAAAATTCAACAGCCTATTTTATTTATTCTCCCATCCTTCATCACACACCACTTCTCCCTGTTTTCTGGCTCATCAAAACCACAAGAGAACATTCTGTCACCAGACAGAGGCAAGGGTAAGACCTGTTGGAACACAAAGTCTGATTGCCAGTATTCAGTAAATTCACCTCAAAGTGAATGACTGTCTCTTTGCAGGTTGTCTTTGGTGCCTGGTTTCAGTCTCTTCCTTTTCTCATGGGTGATGGTGGGTGGGACCACTCAAAAAAAGGTCTATTACGCGTGAGACCAAATATTTCCCATCACTCAACAGCGACTGACCCGTCTGTCCAAGAGCTGGCACTGGCAGCTGTGTGGTGGCACAGGGGGAGGTTAGCATGTGGGCTAGCAGGAAGATTTTGGGGTTCCTAGAGAACTGCCTTGGGGTTCACATGGATGCTCTGGCCAGGAAATACTGGGATAAAGCATCCAGCACTTGTCAGCACAGACAGTGGGGCATGTGGGTGTATGCAGACAGAGCTGAGGTGGTCAGTGGTTGGATCTTCAGGTGGATGTTGAGCTTTTGTTGCCTTTTGATGACTCAGGGTGTCTTTTATGAGGCAAAATTAATGCAAGTGCTTCTCTTTTTACAGTGGCCACATTGCCCAGGAAATGAAATGTCATAAGGGGAAAAAAAGCTTATTATATGGTGTCATAAATGGTTCTCCAGGGTCTCAGAAAACCTATGATTAGCATAAATGTAGACAGAGGTAATTACAAGCAAACACACATATAAAACCCAGCTTTCCATCTAAAAACAGGGTCTGCAACATCTGTCTTTGGCTGCTCACAGCTGTGGTCACCTAGAGGTAAGGGACTTTCATACCAGCCATGACACAAACTGAAGACAGAGGAAGGAGAGCAGCCAACCCAGGGCTCCAGTGAGGACAACAGGGTGTGTAATATAGTCCCCGAGGTACCAGCTAAGGGATTTTGTGATTCACCCTCAGAACTACATCCTTTTTTGGAGCAATTTGAAACAAATGCTGTCCTGGTGTGTTTTCTTCACACTGAAGTCCTCAATCAGGGGATTGCTGTTGGGTGGACATGTTGATACTCCTTAGGGCAGGGCAGAATATTTCTAATCTTATAAAAGCTATCTCAAGTCTTCATCTCACAATGGCTGAAGAAATGGAAATCTTGTCAGGTTTTCTAGTGAGTTCCATGAAATCCAACAGAAGATAATGTTCAAGAGCAGGATGAGAACAGGAGAAGATGGGAGGAGTGGGACAGCATCACACACTCATGTATTTGTACCAGACTGTGCACTCTTTACTCTGCATTTCTGCCTTTCACCTTGAGCATTCACTCAGAATAGACACAGATATGAAGAATGAGGTGTGTTTTGTGGAAACCAAAGCTTGGCCTCCTTGCCTGTCTCTGTGGCAACCATGTCAAGAGACAACTGCATAAATAGTGAAGGAGACAGAGATGTTCAGGCAAGGTCAGGCAGAAAGCCCAGAGTCCCACCCAGCATCCTGACTAACAAGAGCCACATCAAATACAGCAGTTTGTGGATAACCTGCCCTGTAGGAATAACCCCCACAGAGTCCAGACAGTCAAAAAGCAGCTTGAAGCATCTCTTCTGCACTGTTTTAAACAGGTGTTGTGGTGACTTTAGGTGCTCCGTCTGTTCGAGCAGTAACACAATCCACTCTGAATGTGAGGCTCACATCCTGCAGGAATGAGTGTCACAGGCTGATTACTTGTTGCATGATAAAAATAAGTTGCCAGCAGCTGGCTCTGAGAAGCAATGGGGGAAAAAAGCAAAGAAAAAGTAACATTACTTGTTTTCCCAGAAAAGAGAGAGGGTGCAGGGAAGGAACAAAGCTCTCAGTCCTGACTAGGGACTTACCCAGGAAGGGAGAAAGGCATAGAAGTTTGTTAACTGACCTGCTGGGGCAGGGCATGCTCATGTAGGTTGCAACTTTGGAGGTTATGAATCCTCCAAAGACCTTCAAAGGCAGGTCTTGGGGAGGTTGTATTTTTACTGGTGCACAAAAGGTTTTTACCTGGCATCTAACCCCTGCCTGAAGGAGCCACGGACTTCAGTCACTTCTGTCGACCTCTGGAGTAGCGTTATGATGTCATCAGTGTTACAATTTTACACAAAATTAGGTGTGCAATTGTGTGTTAAATAGTGGTAGTTAGCTTGGATTGCTCAACTAACGAAGCAGGCAGCATTAAAGCTGTCACATATGGACTGCTCCGGGGCACTGGCACTACAAGGGGTCTGAAATCGCTCTGACTTCAGTGGGAAGAGAAGCATCCCTTTTCCTTCTCTGGCATCCCCTCGGTGAGACAGGCCCCCTCACCCAACTCCCAGCCCAGCAGTGCTCCTGCAATTTGCTCTGGAGCTTAAAAATCTGCCTCGCTGCCCAGGGAGTCCTGCCCGGCTGTCCCTGTAGGCTCAGACAGGTGGCAGAAGCTGCTGATCACCTCCAATGTGTGCCTAAGTTTTGTTTAATTAAGAACAGGGTCTCTAATAGCATCCACCACTGTCTCCTGATGGCTCTGGGACTGTTCAGGCTGTGGCAGCACAACCAGCCAGGCTTTCCTGTCTCGCGTGACATCCTGAAGGTGCAATGGCAAATACATAATTTTATTTTCAAGCATTAAGGGACTTAGCCTGGAACAGGCTCAGTCCAGCATCCAATGGGGCCCTTGGGTAGTTGCTCTGATCCTTCCTGCATGGTTTGAGCCAGAAGCACCAGCTGGGTGGTCACTGTGATGCTATCTGAGGTAATGTGGGTGAAATCTTACCCAGCAGTGTGAGGATTTGGCTCAAGGTCTTACAAGTTAAATTTCTGACCAATATCACTATAAAAACACTTAGTTTTGGCTATATTGATTAGATCCCAGCAGATGCTACTTTACTATAGTCATTTCAGGGAAGAAGTGCCTCCTCTTGTAGCTTATTCCCCAGTACTTAACTACAGTGGTTGTAAGGAAAGAACGGAGTTGGTCTTGGAGTTCAGAATGCAGTGATGACCACAGAAACAGGGAAAGGGCTGGGGGAGATTTCCCTCCTTCCTCCTCCCTTCTTTTGGACAACTTTCTTGTCCAATTTGCTGTTCACAAGTACAGCCAAAAGCTTCATCAAATATTGCCACCTCTTGTTTTAAGCAAGGTCCTTGTCCGCAGGTCCCAGTCCCAAGCCAGCATCTCTGAGCACGGCAGCAGGATCCCAGCAGGGAGGAGGTGGCAGGAACACCAGTTTGGCCAGTTTGCCCGGCCAGCTGCCCAACCAGGGTGTGAATTTGGCCTGGGGCTGTGTCGTGGAGCCTGTGGTGGGGGCTCTGGGCTGACTCCAGGAGGAGTGCCCAGTCTCTTGGCACCTATCAGCCTGTCTGCACACGGATGGATTTTGGCTCCTGTCCATGTCAGTCTTCCCCTGCAGCCACCTTTACAGTATTTGAGTATTCTCCTGGTTCACCACTATGCAAATATTGAAATTAGCCCTTTGCATGATTATGGAGACAGTGACATTACAGACTGTCTCAGATCATGTGCCTTCTCTGCTGACAGCATCAGCCATCAGGTTTATTTTCCAGTGAGCTAAAGAATGGCCCCCAGTGCATGAAAAACTTCACAATGAAGTATTTGGTATCTGGAATATTTCTTTTTTTTTTTTCTTAAGCATTTATCTGAATGCATTAAAAACACAAAGTGCTGTGCTGTGAAATAATGCAAAATGCAGCCCTCATAGGAATGGCCCAGTTCTCAGAGATCGAGATTTTTAACTGAGCCTCACTAAAACCAGAAGAAATTAAGAGGGGCTATGAGGGGAGCCGTAGCCCCACTAGCAGGTCCAATATGGCCTGAGCCCCTGAGAGAAGGCAGCAGGTCTCATACCCTGCAGTGAAACAAAGATGTCCTTGGGCAGGGATCTAATTGGTCTGGCCAAATGGCCTCAGGACAGTAATTTCTCCATGGGAAAAGAAATCTTTGTCATATCGGTTACATTTCCACAAAATGTCGCATTTACATCTCATATTTGTGCCTCGTTCAGACACCTTCCCTGAGAGCTTCACCGTAATGAGAGCTGCAGAACAACGAGATATCTGTAATGAGTGTGTATGTGCTTAAACAATAGCCATTTTGTCCCTGAAAAACGCTGCCATAAGAACATTGGACACAGCTATTACCTTTTCTTAAACTACCGATGATCTCTTGCCCGCGGTGCGAATCCTTTGCAGCGTAGAGCAGAGCTGATTAGCCACCCTCACCTTTTGCCAGTGGGGCTAGCAGGATTTATTCTCCATTCTCACACGCTGGGCTCTCATCCCCATTATTTTGCATCTCACCTGGAGTCAACAAATGGTCCATCCTCAGAGCACGCTGGGCATGGCCACAGGGGATCTGGCACGCTGGATATTGTGTGCTCTGCCACATTCGATGGGCAGTGACAAAAATTGTCCCTCTTCCCCCCAGGTCCTTCCATCGTCCCACTGCAGCGAGCAGAGCCAACACTGGGCAACTCTCTAAAATGTTTATTTGGACCAGTGGCCGGGGATCTACATCTTACAGACATGATGAGAAAAGGTAAACGGCGCCTGTGCCGATTGTCTCTTATGGGTTGGAATATTTCTGGGTGTGGCCCGTGGCTTCTCCCCAGTGGTGGCACTGGAGAAGTAGGAGGGATGCAGAGGGTGTCCTCCCTGTGCCTCACAGCCCTGGCTGCTGCTCCACCAGGCACGGGACCAGCCCAGGAGCGCCAGGGGTGCCGTGCCAAGCCAAAACAGAGCCACTGCCAAAGTCTTCCTTGTTCTCAGGGCATCAGCAGCACACCGTGACCATCTCTGAGGTCAGCACAGGTTTAAAAGCACACTAATCCCCAGCTGTGGGTTTGCAGCCCCAGCTCCAAGCCCTGTGAAGCCATTATGCTTTTTGCAGGTGTCCTGCTTCCAGCCATCGCCCACAGCAGCCCTGCACCCCCTCCGGACAGCACACAAACAGAGTGCTTCCTGTCCCCCAGGCAGATCACTGCCCCACACAGCTGTTACACATCTGGATGATGCATCCAGCTGCCAGAGGTGTTTTCTGGTTACACAAGTGCACGTGTGGGGATGAGCGTGTGTGCAGTACGTTGCACAGTAGCTGGGGGCTGTTAAGCCGCTTGAAAGTGAGCTGGTGTCTCACCAGCCTGCTTGAGAGGTGTTGCTGGAGGGAACAGGCTGAAGGACACAGAGGAATAAATGAGTTACCGGTTCTCCCAGGGGAGCAGGGAAATATGCCAAAGAGAAAGGAAGGGAAGGAGAAGTTTGAAGCCCACAGACGAAGGCAGTGCTCAGTTGGGAACGAAAGAAGTTGAATATCAGTGATGAAAGAACAATTGTCAGTAATGCTCAGACTCATCCTTCCAAAATCCCTCTCCTTTGCAGTAAGATTTGTTGGACAGCTTGTCTTGTCACGACAAGGACATATTTGCCTTTCTTTTCTTTCCTTTGCCCCTTCCCACCTCTCCTTCATTTCCTCTTGCAGTCATTATTAAATGTAATCACAAAAAGTCAGACTCCAGTGAAACAAAAACAGATATCCATGTATCTACAGTGACAATTAGTGAAACACACTCTTCAGTAATTCTAATGAGACATTACTGCTGGCATCTGCTTGGGAAAATGCACTCCTGAATTCAGGCAGCAGAGCTGCCCTCAGGACCCTGAGATTCTTTGGAGAATTGGCTGATTTGCTGAATGTTTCTGCAAAGGTTTGCATAGGTGTTCAGCTCTTTGGACTATCTGATCCCAAACAGGTATTTTGAAGACAAAAAGGCCAGCTTGGCAGCATGAACTTTCGTTGAGGCTGGTTGTCTAAATGCCTCCTGTACTTCTGCAAATCTCTTCTTTAATCGAGTTTTCCCCAGGCTAATATTCTTCTGCATTAGAACGCAGTCATGGTCCAAGGTTTAGACTCCCAAAGTGTGGGAGGAGATATCTGCCCACACTTTGGGCTGCCTGGAAGCCATGTGCTCCTGATTTGCACAGCCTTTGACTCTCACCCTGCCTTGAAGTTGGGCTCATTAACTTGGACTGAGGGCTCACCAGAGTCTGGTCAGTACAAACCCAGGCAGAGCTCACCCCTGCCTGCCTGCAGAAACAGGGAAAAGGGAGCAGTATCTCTATGCCTACACACCAGCCATGGTAAATTCAGATGTCCTGACAAGCCTTCAGGTGGGTTTATTTCCCAAGAGGTTCTGTAGAGCTCTACAGAAGGACTTTTGTACCTTGTGAGTGGTTAATAAAATGCAGGAGGGAAAGGGAGGAAAAGAAGATGGAAATAAGAGAGTACTGCTGGCAGCCTGAGGACTGCAGAGGAGAGGTGTGAACACAGAGCAAGCGCTGTTAGTGGGAGAAACTCATCCTCCAGTGTCTGGCAGTGATTTCAACACACATAAGGTCACCAGTGCCATCATTATATCCAACAGGTGGTGCCTTTTAGAGAAATGACTCACCTTAAATGACCCTTTGCTAGGGATTTTGTTTTTTAAACTTCAGACAGGAAGATTGTCATATGGATCAGCAAACTTGTCACCCAACATATGCTACAACCACAGACTTTTGAGGGATTGCACCATAATATTAACTGTGCTGCAATGAGTCACTTGCTCTAGAGGAATCAGCTCCTTCTGAGTAGAAGGTACCTCTCAGGCATCTCTTTTTGCAGGATCAGCACCAAAATATCTGTATTTCATTGCTGGTTTAGCCATCAACAATTCCCCATCTGCCACATTTTATGCTTTGAAAAACTAATCGAGCCCTCATTCTTTCTCAGCTGTCAAAGAGGCTCTCCACAACATTGCAGCCATTGGAAAAACAAAGCACTGGTTTGGTTTGGTTCAGTTTTGTCCAGCCTGGTGAGGAAGAGGGAAGGAATTGAGTGAGCAAATCTGTTAATATCTATAGGAATCCTTCTACAACTATCACTGAGTCTATTCTGAGATATCCAGAGATATTTCCTGTTGCCAGAGGTCTACTAGCAAAAACTGATGCAGCCAAACATACCTGTAAAGAAATATGTAAAGAAGTTGGCTTCTGAGCAGAAAAATCCCTGAGCACAGGGAATTCTGCAGGTAAGACACGGGAGCAGTTTCTGACCATCGCACTCAAGGATTTCTGATATCAGTAAACACCTCACCATGAGGCAATCTGAGTGACATCTGCACAACAACTGTGATATCAGAGAAGTGAATGTGAACTCAAAGTAATTCTGAATTATTCAGGCAGACAGGGAACCCCTGCCTGATGAGCCCCACGCCTGCATGGTGCCAGAGGAGGCAAGGTCTCCCTCTGTGTCACACCATGGTCTGTTTGCCGGGGGAGGGCTTTGAAGGTAGGTAATTTGTGTTTATTTGAAATAAATAAAGTAATTGCAGGTGCCTGGTTATTCTAGCTTTCCCGTGAGGACACTTAGCACGCTTTACAGAGCTCCTAGGAATGCTCATTTTGGAGGAGGAGATAGAGAAGGATCTGCTGACCACATTGGAGAGGGATCCCAGCACTGCTGCTGTGCAGGGACGAGGAGAGGGAAATCTCTGCCCTGTCCCCAGCAGGCACAGTCATGGCTGAGATTTCCTCTCTGGCAGCTGAGCCCGGGAAGAGCAGCCAGTCCTTATCCTCTGAGCAAGTCGGCAAAAAGGACATGGAAATTTAGCAGTGGAGAATTTCAGTTTGGAAACAATCAAGGGAAAAAAGACCTTTTCTCCTTGGAGCCTTGCTTCCTGTTAAATGTCTTTGCACAGGGTGGGGAGACCCCGTGTTCTGACAGCTGGGACTTCTTTGAAAACAAACAGCCCCCCTGGATGTTGCATGGGGAGTTACCACAGGTAATCACAAGTGTTAGAAGGAGTCGCCTGGATGAGAGTGTCTGGGATGCAACGATCTGTGCTGAAACACAGCACAGCCGGCAGCTGGCTGTGGCTGTGCAGCTCTGGGATCCAAAATCAGCCAGCTAAGCACGGCATTCTTCCAGCTGACCGAGCAGAGAGAGGCCCCTGAGTTGTGCCAAGAGTTCCCAGGTACACGAACCCACCCTGACACGGCTGCACACACGTGTGCAGGGCACGGCTGCTGCCCCAGCCAGGGAGGGGCTGAGGCTGCTCTGGCAGTGGCCAAATACTGGGCACAACATACTGTGTTCCCCAAACCAGGGCTCTAAGGGGCAAAAATGTGAAGTTTTGTAACAGCAGGTGTTCCCAGTATCACGCAGAGAGAACTGGCACCTCCCCAGTGCAGGCACGAGTGNTCTGGCAGGACTGCTGTCACGGGCTGGCATGTGCCATGCCACCACCTGCCCCGGCAGGGTCACCAGGCTGGCTGATTCCTGGCGGGGATTCCAGGGATAAAAGCCCTCAGTGAGGTGTACCAGGCTGTCACTTTGCTGTTGTTCGGGGCTTTGAATAACAAATATTTGCAAAAAAGCAGTGGGAGCAGTGCTCCAAGCCTGACCTCTGAGGCAGAGCTTTCTTTAGTTTTATTTCCTATGATAGGTGAGCTTGGAAGATGCACCTGGCAGGTGGTCACAGGTCACATTTGCCAGGTAGCTCATTTCCACCACACAGTCCATCCTTTTTTTCCCTCTGATGGCACGTTCCTTGGCTCAAGGCCACAGGGGAAGCACTCGTAACCAATCTCAATTAGCTATTTGTTTTAAAATTGTCCATTTGCATCCCTTTTATGTCCTATGACATTTGTGAGTGATTGCACTGGGCCTGTTTTATGCCTCCACGTTGACATAAGTTATGCTGTGTGATCGTTTAATGTGCTGGAACTGCATGACAATCTCTGCCTTCCTGTCTGCTTCCATTTGGGAGCAATGCAAATCCTAGCAGCAGCAGTTAAATACAGTTTGATAAATAATAATAGAAAAGTAACATTAGATTATTACTCTACATTACTTCTTTGAAGGCAATTGCATCTGCCAGCTTACAATATATTTTTTCTCCTGAACTGCAGAGAAAATCTTGACAGGCTGAATTACCATTTCATTTCCAACTAGGAAAACACTGACAGGCTTTAAAGGATGGTTTTGAAGAGAAACCATGGACATCTAAAGATGTAAATTACAGTTGGATAAAAAAACCACAAGGGTTCTTAGTTATGGGAGACTATTGACTGCAGTACCATCTGAGCAAGATTTTTGCTATAAAACCCCACACCATATGTGCTTTTCCTGACTATGACTCATCATCTAAACAGAAATTCAATTCCAGTCTCAGCGAGTCTATGATTAAACATATTTTTTGCTGTTGCTTCTACTGTGTTTATGTATGATTTTACATCTGTCTTCTCTCTGTTTCTTTGTCCTTAATAGTCAATGTAAGTTCTCTGGTTGATCTGACTCAGTGAATTTTTTTTTCCACGGGTGAGTGAAACTTGGCGGCTTCAGCTTAAACGAGTGGTGGGTTTGCTAGAGCCCACAGTGACGTTGATGTTGCTCACCTGCCATTTTGCAGACAGTGGAAGAGGAACTTCTCCCACGTGTACTACTGTGTCCATGTTATGGTGGTGCCAGGGCTCAGAGGTGCGCGGTTCTCATGCTTCGGGTGCTGCCTGGATGATTCAAAAGAACCATAACAGAAAACACAGGAGATTTTGACCAGCCTCAGGTCTGTAAGTACATTTTAAACCCACAAAGTTTGAGTGTGTTTGAAATGTACTCAAATATTTCCTTCTCCACCATTGTGTCCTCATGACCCATTGAATCATCAAAGGCTCGGAGATGAAAGAAGGACTTATGGCTAGAAAATGCAAAGGACTCTCTGCTGAAGGGGGAATGGTTTGTTGTATCTTCCTTTTCTTTTTTTTTTCTTTTTTTTTTTTTTAATCCCAGAACAAATAGCTCTCGTGGATAATTCTCTGTGAGGCTTTTCACTGTAATGAGTAACCGGGCTTCCAAAAAGCTGTTTTATGAATAAAGTAAATAAGCTTTCAATCAAAAAAACCCACAGAAATCAATTGCAAAATCCCCATAGTGCTTCATGAGCTTTGAGTCATACTCAGGGCAGAAAATTGCCCAAAGCAATAGCCCATAGTGAATCAAAAGAGACCATGGTCCTTTCAGATTATATTAATGATGACTTTCTTCAGGTTGTTTCCTACATGTGGTAACATAAGACCTGTTACCCTATCCAGCTGAAGAAAAGACACCTCATGCACCTGAACACATTCTAGTGGCCTAAGATGGCACTGGCAGGTCAAATGCACCTCTGGAACAGTCCTGCTGAGCCAAAGAGGCTGTACCCAAGAAAGATTTACTGAGCTGGCACAAGTGTCTAACGTTTGTATTTGCTGTAAGGGGTTTTTACGTTTTCAGAAATGGCTGTAATTTATTTTGGAGATCAATAAGTTTCCACCAGGTCAGAGTGAATCCGTTGAAAAAGGACACCTGAGGACCCTTAAGCCTTTCTCTGCCACGAGATGGGTATGGAGGTGGAAGTGCCCACCCAGTTGAGGCTGCATTGATGATTAAATATGAACTTTACATAAGAATGTATTATTTTCAACCTCAGAAATATTTACCAAAAAATCAGGGATCACGACCTACTGGACAAAAGGAAAACAGTCACAGCCCTAAAAGCTGGAGAAGACCGGGCCATACTCCTCGGGCTGGCCATGATGGTGTGCTCTATCATGATGTACTTCCTGCTGGGAATCACGCTGCTGCGCTCCTACATGCAAAGGTAACTTCATGGCTGTCCCTGGTCTCACACCCCCTGCTTCATCTGACCTCATGTGCCTTATTCTTTCGACTCTTTCTATTAAAGTTTAAAAGTTTTTCTTTTGGTCAGCATAGGCCTGACTCTGCACTTCCTTGCCCCAGTATAAATCAGGCACAGCCAGAGTAAAAACAATTTGAATAATACTGGCATAAAGTGAGGGAAGAATGAGATCCCTGTTTGACAATAGCTTGATCCACAGGCTTTAGTCTTGGCACAGTTGAACACCAATATGATATCCATATCAGCTGGCCTGCACTCTGCTGAACCTTAAAAGCTTCTCAGGGGCTGTTGCTGCAAAGCCCAGACTCAGGACAAAAGAGCAAAAAACATTTTGCAGCCTTGAGAAACAGAACACTTCCAAATGAAGGATGGAGAATTAATTTGGGAAAGAAATCAAGCTCTTTGTAGCATGTAGTTTTCCATGTCGGTTATTACTTTCATTTTAACAAGTGAAATCCTCGTGAAAGATAGTAATTTGCTGAAAGCGAAAGACCATCTTTCATCATTCCTGCACTGCACTTAATTTTTCTGAGGCTTTCTCTGGCTTCCTCCTCTGCCACCGAGCAGAGAGTTCAGCCTGTGATTCATTAGCAACATTTGTAATCAGTTTTCAAGCATCAGCTCTATTTAAAATCCAGCCCAGACTGCAATAAGGCTGTCAGTGATGGGTTTTTTCCGCCCTGATTGGTGGAGTTAAGAGAATGAAAAATGTGTAACTGGGGACCAAAATGTTGGTCTGCCGTGCCCCAAACCACGCCAAGGCAGGGGCACATCCCTGGCACATTTTGGGTTAAACTCCACAGGCTTCTTCTTTAGGCACATGCAATAAGTGCCTACAGTTAACAGGTATGCACATCCTCAATTATACTGGTGCACCTGCGTGAGAATATTCCCTCTTGACCCTGCAGTGATAAGGAATACAGATGAGGATGAGCTGTACTGATTGGCAGCATCTTATTTGTATGAAAAAGTTATTTGTCCCTTTTTAAATCAGGGCAAAATTTAGATTTTGAAAACCGAGATCAAGGCCTGTTAAGTTTCCAAGAGCATTTGCTATTCCAAATTGCTCTCCCAGATCTTTCAGCAATATCAGGGTCAACTGCAGAGGCTGCTAAGGTCAAAATTGCTCACGTGGAAAGAGTTGATTTATATTACAAGATACTTGAAAAAAAAATTGCCAGAAGATATCAAAGCACCTGCAAAGGATTAACTATTCCATCTTCACAAGTCTGTGGTAGGTAGGTGTTACTTTATTACCCCCCTGCATGAATAAAACAGCAGCCAGAAAGGTGAAAGTGAGGAGAAGACAACCCAGGAGTCCTTGCTGTCACTTTTTTACACATAGCCAGATCTCCTCAGGAGTTATTCTCTTTCAAAGCAATACTCCCTCCAACAAATACTGCCTGGGAGGGGGAAAAACATCCTTTCATTCAATTTCCCCCCAGAAAACATAGCATAATTTAATACAAATGTAAAATAAAATATACAAGCAGAATTACTGCCAAAGTAAAACAGCAATAGAATTAGTCAGACATCTTTGATATCACTTCTAAAGCCTCTCATAGGTTTTGTGAGGGGCAAGCAGACCCTCATCCCCTTCATGGCAGGGCAGGACAGCCATGCTGGGGGGGAGCTGAGGGGCTGAGCATGATTAAATGGGAGCCCTGGGTGAAACCTTCCCTCAGCCCACAAAGGGCTTTTTGCAGAGCCCTCAATTTGCCCTTTCCCCAAGGAAAACACAGCTGTAGATTTTTAACTACATGCCAGTGAACATTGCTAGTGCACAGCCAGGCTGCATCGTTCCAGTTTTAGCCTCTGGTGAATTGGAGATAAGATGACATCCTCCAGAAAAGTTACAACCACTGACTTCACTTACAGAAAACCGAGCAAGCTGCCACTAGGAAGAGCTTTCCTGTAGGTAGAGCTGCATGAGGTACCACTTGTGAGTTCCTGTGTGTTCATGCATGTGAGAATACATACCCTGCTAATTCAAAACTGTCCTCTCAACCTTCACTTTACATTGGCCTGACTTGTAGTTAACTCTTGGCTCAGGGTGTCTTGTCATGCACGGCTGTGTGTGCTGTGCTCTCCCCAACGCAAGCTGCTCGGTTTTCTTCTCTCTCTGCTGGCCCCCTTTCAAATACACCTTCTCCAGGGTCAAAGTTCCCGTTCACTTTTCATTTATACACAGACATAAGTGAATAGGGTAGTTTTGTGCCCAAAGGCCAAACTTTGGGTACTACAGAATGAAACACTGCCTGTGATGTGTGACATGAGGCAGCCCAGGCTTTGCTCAATGCCCTGCAACACGTAGCCTCTCCTACAAGATGCCCCCAGTATTTCTCTGATGGGAATCCTGAGATGGCTTTAGTGCTTATTTGCCTATTCTAGCCATGCTCTAATGTCTCTTTTTTTCCTACTCAGTGTCTGGACAGAAGAGACTCAGTGCTCACTTCTCAATGCATCCATCACAGAAACCTTCAACTGCTCATTTAACTGCGGTCCAGAGTGCTGGAAAATCTCTCAGTACCCCTGCCTGCAGGTGTATGTTAATCTCACCTCTTCTGGCCAGAAGCTTCTACTCTACCACACCGAAGAAACAATGAAAATTAATTCTGAGGTAGGAGAGCAGAATAAAATTTGTTCCTAAATGGGTTTCTGGAGGGCTTCTCATCTCATTATATCCATTCCTCACTTTAAAGCAATATAAGGCTTCCAGCTCCTGCTTCACTGGTAAATACGGAGCAGAGAAAGCAGAAATCAGCGCACAAAGTAAGCTCGTGTGTCTGGAGAGGAGCACCTTTCTGCCCCCTTCCATTCCACACAGGGTGCTGTGCCCCAGGGGCTGGAGCCCCCCTCGTCCTTTGCAAGTGCTTCACAGGAGCAGGGGAGCACCGAGCACTCGTCACATTGATATTCACGTGGGGCTGTGGATAAGTCACTTCCCACCCAGGAATGGCTCCCCATGACAGTGAACACCCCTAGAAAGGTGCAGGGAGCATCCATGTGGCAGTGAGAATGGAAATGGCCTCATTTCTGCGGGGCCAGGCAAGGTGGCAGGGAGAGACGAGAGCCCGTCTCCATCTCTGCTGACAAACTCTGCACCCGAGCAGCTCCACTGCGGTCAGCTGTGCTGCTGGGGTCCAGACACTGCACTCACCCTGCCAAGATCCTGAAAGTGTGTTGAGTGAGGACTGCCAAGATAAAAGCAGCAGCATAAAAACAAAAGGCCTGGCTTTGGGGAGCGAATAAGCTAAGGAGTCGCCCCATCTCTACAGCACAACTTCCCTGATTCCAGACGTTGATCTTAAAGAATTATTTTAAGCAAGTCTGAAGAATTCCCCTCTCTGCTTCTGCAAGTGCGAACTGCAGCGTGACTCCATCCAGGTGGGATGGGGACGGCTCCTGTCGGGAGGCTGCAGGAGGCAGCAGGTGCGGAGAAGGCGTGTCCCCTGCAGGGCAGTCACAGCTGGAGGGGCTGGCGGGGCTGCGCATCGCTCCCGGCCAGCGCCCGCCTCCGCAGCTGGCTCCGCGCTCCTTCCACAGAGAGCGGCAGGGTGGGACACGGAAATGTCCCTCTCCCTTCCTTTCTTTCTTCATATCGACAAAGCCTGTGTCCCTGAGAATACAAGCTGGAGTGAGCAGGGACGCAGTGAAATCATTAGGCTTACAGGTGCCGGATTTGCATTAACTACTTGGCTATCTCAGGTCGCTGAACCCCAAACTGTGGGCACTTGGCAAAGCGCACCCCGGAACAGCAGAGCCCCAGTTCAGGCTGCTGACGACGTAACCTATTGTGTTTCTATTTGTGGCAGCCGTTCAGTAGACCAAATTACTTCTGCATGTTAAGATGAAGTGATATTAAATTTAGTCAAAGCATGGCATGGTTGCACTAGGCTGCTTATTCTGCTGGATAATTAACTCCAGTGGCTGAGAGACGGAGTCCTCTGGATCTGAAGTATGAAATTGAGAAGAGTTCCCCCTTTTTCCCCTCTGCTCTGGCATGAGTGCAGGAAGAGGCACTTACTGTGTGTGAAACCTGAGGCAGGACAGACCCCACTTCCTGCTGGGCCACAAGCGAAATCATCATGTTCACGCCTCAGTTTGATTAAAAGAGATCAGATAAATCTCTATGCTCCACTGATTCAAATAAATCAAGAGATTCAGCATAAATCTCCACATTCTGTTATTGATAATTTTTGCTTGCTGAAATGGACTTTGAAATTCTCCCAGATGCCACCTCCTCTTAATTTAGTGTAGGCACAGTTAATACTTCTCCAGCCCAAGGTTGTTTTACAGGTTAAGCTCTGCTCTCAGGAGGATTCCTAGGTTTTCCTGACATGCTGCTGGCTATGTGACCTGAATACAAAAGCAGTTTTGAGTGGAAGTTTGCAAGGTCTATAAAATACCTGGCTTCTTGTTCATGGCTCAGATCAGCAGAGTTTCCTAGCTCAAATCAGCACAACCCATCTCAGCACTCCAGATGTGCTTTCCCTCTTCCCTGGCCAGAGAGCATCCCCATGCAGCAGGAAAGCAGTCCTGAGCAGTGCTGGGTGGTGATGCTCCACTTGGGTGCCAGCTGTCTCTCTGCATCCACCTACTCAGATCTGTGTTCTCTGTGATCTGTCTTTCCCCTTGCCAAATAAACAAAATAAAAGACCCGATGCCTGGCTCACTGAGCTCTGACATGAGCGGGGACACTGAGCACTGTCCTGACCCTCCAAGGCCAACACCAGTGACCTTTGAAAGGTCAGCAGCCCTCCACCAACCTCTCTGCTTTGCTGAGCACCCACACACAGAGACAAAGCAGCATCTGGAGCCCATCCCTCTCCTCTCCCCACCAGCCAGCACAGACGGAGCAAAATCCATTTTTATTTTAAGTAATGGTTTTTCCAGGAGAATTGTGGTCTAACCTGGCTGTCAGCTCAGAAGGTGGAGTAAGGAGTAGGTACAATTTATACTGAGATCTACAGCGTGCTGCTGCCAGTCTCTGGTGGGAATCAGGGGGAAGTCAGTGGATACCTGTCAAGCTGCTCGAGTCTTTCCAAGAAAAGCACACGAGATTTTTTCTGGCTTTTCATCGCTCTCGCTGTTCGTACTTTATCTCTAGCCTTTAGGACAAGCCCAGCCCCTTGTCAATACTGCAGACAAAATGGTTTAAATGCTTCCACGGCTGCACTTTCCTTCCTCAGCTGCCAGAGGCTGTAACAGGCTCTGTGAGAGGTAAATTGGCCACGGAGCCAGGCTGTCACCATGAGGAGGGGCCGTGGTACTTAAAGCAATTGGAGAGGCCCCATTTTGATCTCATATTATGTAATTTTGACTCTTTTCATGTCATCGGAGCTACTGCTGGTTTATATCAGTTCTCCATTAGTGAGATAACAAGAAGGATTTAATAACCAAAATCAGCTGTAACTGCCTGGGACTCAGAAATGATGGGGATTCTCAGGGTCTGTCACTGAAGGCTCAGGTATTTATAAGCCAGGAAGGAGTTTTGCCTGGTGCAGGGAGGGGAAGCAGAGGTTCAGCTGTGGATTCCAGTAGACCCATTTCAGGGCTGGAACTGAAGAATTCCATCTGGAGGAATCAATTCAGGCCAACTCAGACACAGAACTCCTCCTCCAATCCTTCTCCAAACCTGTTGCCCTTTCCAAAAGAGGTGTAAATTGACATCCTGACCACTTTCTCACAAACATTGCCACAGCACATCCTGTCTAAGTTTCCAGGCTCAGCTTGGACACCAATCCCAGCCACAGATATATGATGAGAGTTGTGTATTTCACTGCCCAGCCTGAACTGGGGGCTTTTCTGGCAACAGCCTTGTCAGTGTAACATCACTGATTTAAAGGAAACTGCCTCCAGCTCGCCTGGAGAAGTTGTGTGATCTCCATCCTTGGAGACATTCATAACCTGACTGGACAAGTTCCTGAGCACTGAGCAGGGCACTGGACCAGATGTATCCAGAGGTGGTCCAGCCAGGACACCTACCCAGTCCTTTATATTAGTAAAGTAGAGATGAAAACATTAATAAAAACGTCTATTTGTAAGAGTCTGGTAGATCCTTCTTGTGCTCAGATTGCAAGGAACACAAGAACTACCTTTCTCATGCTGTATCACAGAATCTTCACCCGAGGTAGAGCACCAGACATTGTTTACCTGCAGATTTCCAAGTGTTTGACAGTGCAGAAGTGCCATAAACTGGCATGGGTTTAGTTGTCTGCATTCACAGGTGCAGATAACACTTGTGGATATAAAATTCCCTGCCAGGCATTGGAGAAAACTAATGGAAATTAAAGCTATTGAAAACAAAGAAAACATCAATACATCCCATTATTGAGTCCTCCTACTTGTTTGCCAATCACCCATGAAACACAGCAGAGCCAGCCCTGTGCCATCCCTGGGATCCCACTGGGGAAGCCAGTGGGAAGGAGGCCAGGAGCACCCCACAACCACAATCTAATGTCCTTGTGCTGAGGACCTGCTCAAAGCTGAGGCCAAGATGTCTCCAGCATCTCAGGAGACCCAGAGTGAGGCAGGTGGTACACAGAGAAAAGGGCAGACACACCTTGGAGAGCACCTGGGGGAACACAGCCTGGAGAGAGATGGCTTCAGCACAAGGGGTCTGGATGAGAGGCAGAATACATCAGCTTCCCCTGCACAGCTGCACTTCACAGTTCCATGCTCCCAGACCTTCCATCATGGGCAGCCCAACAGGGCTGGTGGCTCTGTGCCAGCAGGTGTAGGAGGAACAGCTCCAGTTCTGCCTCAGCATCAGGTCCCCTTTGAAAACACTCAGACTTGCTGCACTCCTGGGACATTTTTACAAACTTAGAGCCCGGGAATCTTTCCTCATTTGGGCTTCTATGTCTTCGATTTTCTGTCAAAGGGAAGCAAAGTTCTCATTTAATCAATCACCTCATTCAGGATACTTCATGGGAATTCCAGAAATAGAAATGCATAGCACAAAAATGACAAGAAAAAACCCCAAACCCCCCAAAAAACCACCCCACAAACCCATTTGAACTGGAAATACTGCTCTTACGACAGTGACAACAGATAATTTATTAAGAGAAAATGAGGAATGCTTCACTGAGAAATTTCCCCCACTTAGTAGATTATGATCTATTGAAGTCTCGTGGGCACTGGAAGAGGGCTCGTGGCTTTGGACATTTAAGACAAATCTGGTCAGAGTACAAGAGAATATCCTATAGGGAGCAGTCACGCACCAGCAGGAAGATGGATAAGATATTAATGCCCTGATATTTTTCATCTCTAATTTCCAGAGCTCTATGAAATATTCATAATGGCAGTGTGGCCACGCTCCACCATTAATGCTCCAGTCTGCTAACGCCAGACAATCTCTCTGCCATGCTTCAAATCATATTCTGTGTTAATAACTTGCCAATGAATCAATCAAATCCTGCTATGAGGTTAATCCTTTGATCATAATTAGGACCAGAGATTTGTTGCAGCATGTTAAAAAAAGAAGTCGCAGTGCGTCATGAAAAAGAACGGAGGGACATTTATAAAGTATGTACATTGAAACAAAAATAATCAAAGCCCATGGGTCACATTATTTTAATCAAAACATCTTTTTTTTACTTTGCAAAACTCCCTTTCTCATTAAATTATCAGAGAGAAGGAACTGTCGGACTTATGCTGGGGTCAAAAGCGAAAACAGCACTAAGAGCCACCCCGGCAACCAGGCTGATCTTCAGCTAGAGGCTGAATGAAATTCCTCTGGGCTGCCAGTAGGAAAGCCTAGACTACCTATTTGTCTCTAACTGAGGCATTACCCCCGTGGGAAAATTTGTATTAGGGTCTGTCCTCATCCCTCTCCACTCTGAGTGCAGTCCTGTGCCCCCTGTGATTACTTTGATCCAAGCCAAGTGAGATGTAAACTACCAGATTTGTATTTACCGAAAGTCAATTACCCATCTAACTGCGAGCATATGTGTGCCACTTAAGATGAAGAGGTACTTCATCAGTTCTCTTTTTGCATGTGTAAATTAGCAATAATAAAATATTCACCTATCTCACAAGCCACCGTGCAGATTAAAGCATTAATGTTTGAACAGCACTTGGAGGGTCTCCAATGGGAAATTCTGTGGATGTGCAAAATATTGAGTTTTGCCGCGATAAATTTGTTATTAGCGTAATAGTATTCCACTCTTGTTATGAAAAGCATAATCATCTCAAGGTTTCCCTGCTTGCTACCTGAAAACAGACATTGCAACAGGTTTGGAGACATGTTTTTCTCCCTCTCATTCCTTCCCAGTGTTCGTACATCCCCAAGTGCGGGAAGAATTACGAAGAATCCATGTCGCTGGTGAACGTCGTGATGGAAAACTTCAGGAAGTACCAACGCTTCTCCTGCTTCTACGACCCCGAGGGCATTCAGAAGAACGTGATCTTAACCAAACTGTACAGCTCCAACGTGCTGTTCCACTCCCTGTTCTGGCCCACCTGCATGATGATCGGCGGGGTGGTCATCGTGGCCATGGTGAAGCTGACTCAATACCTGTCCCTGCTCTGCGAGAGAATCCAAAGGATCAGCAGATAGGAGAGGAAACTCCTCTGAAATTTGATTACAGCGAAAATACTGTTTTTCTCATTCTTCACCAAAGAACCTTAAGTTTGTAATGTGCAAGTCTGGTATAAGTTCCTTACTATATTCTTCTGAGTAGAGCAATAATGCAGAAGCTGTTCTATATGCAAACATGATGTTATTATTATGCAGACAACTGAAAAAGTTACTGTTTTGTGTTGACCGTCTCTATGATCTTGTTTCATGCTGGGATTAGTACTTTCTTTTCTACAGCCAAGGTAGGGCTCAGTGTGACCATTGGCCAAGCTTTAGTCAATTGATGTTTTCAGTGTAAAGGATTCGGGGGAAAATTCACTGCTGGACAAAGGGCAGCCGAGCACTTGTGCATCACTGAGGTCTCACATCTGGCTCAGACCACTCCTCGGATTTGTGGCTTTGGCTTTTTTAATATTGGCTGCAGAGGGGGTAAAAAAAGCACTGATATGTTTTTTTATAGTAAAATGGCACAAAGGGGATGTATTTTGAGTCCGGGATAAATGTAGAGTATTTTCAGCCTCAGTAGGACTTGGCGATGCTTTGTGTTTGCTCCCTCAGTTCAGAAGTCAGTTGTACCCTATGGTGTTTAAGGTCTTTTGGAAAACACTCCGGAGTTTTATTTTGTGTAGTGCTATAATTTTCTTCTGTCTTATCAGCATAATTTTTTGTCACATGCAGAAGCTGTAGCCAAAAAGCAAAAAACACCTTGTTCCATTTTGTATTCTAGTCTGAGCCCTATTGATGGAGGTGGGACCAGAACTCCTTATGTAAAGGTTTATTATTCATTTGTCTTGTATTTGCTACCATATCACTGTAAAGAAAAAAATAACACTATCAGCTATTTTTTCATTTTTTACTTCCAACTATTTTAGATTTTTTTACTTGATATATATACAGATATATATATATATATATAAAGAAAAAGCTATATTATATCTAGTTGTGTATTGAAACTTGTTTATGGGGGTTTTTTCTTTGTTTTTACCCACTGGAAAATGAACAGTACAACTCATGTATTCGTAACCTTCATCCTTGGATAATTTCACAACATGGAGGAGCAGCACTGCAGGATCTTATCCAATATTCATGATGTTGTTTCAGTCAAAGGTCTCTGTTACTGTGACATGGAAAATGACAAAAATCTCATCCAATTCTATGGCTCTATTAAGTGAATTGTTAGATAATCATCATAACACATTTGGAAATCTCTCCTGACCTTAACTCACTATGCAGTGCTGGCCGACTTGAATTATGATTTACGAGACCCAGGTGCAATGATTTATTGGTAAAACTGAGAATCTGGCTAAATTGTTGTCCTATCTGTCAAATATTTACCACAGTATACTTGCCAATTTAATTTCCTACACACTGTAGTCACAATTTCTGCATAATTCATTTTTATTCCCCTGCAGAAAACATCCGTTCTTATGTTTTAAAGACACCTCTCTCAGTTTCTCATGTTGCACCCAGCCTGAAGGACAAACACAAGGCACATCCTGGGAGAAATCCTGTGAACTCATTATCCAATAGCTCAAAGAAACAGGCCTACTCAAACCAAGAAAATAACATTTTTCCTTTCAAAAAGACTGCAAATCAAGTATTCTTCCTGGTTCATCTATATATATATATATAAGTACCTTTCCACATCATAGCATTAAAAATTTCAAGATGTTACAAAACAAGTCATGCAAGTGTAATGTGAGCTGTAAAAAAAAAAAAATATGAGTTCTCAGCAGTGAAAATAAACCTGCAATCTTGTAATCAGTAGTATAATTTTCCTTAGGTAATTAAATTCCTGGAGGGTGGGGGGGATAATGAAGATTCCAAAAATGTGTAATAAAAATATTAAATTAAATCTTCCAGATTTCAATATCTTCTGCCTTCAGATCTGGCTTGTTTCATCAAACTGTTTTCTGTCGCTTCTACTACCAAGAAAAGAGGAGTGCTGGTCCACCAGGGAATCCATAAACATTCTTTTGCAGAAAAGAGGTTTTGATCTATATGTTGGAGTTGCAGAAACCGGCGCTGGGAGATGTGAGTCCTCCCTCAGCGTCAGAGGGACTGGGCTGTGCTGCCACTCACAATTCCCAGACCCTGGCAGCGCCGAGCTCTGGTGTGGTGGCTTTTCCACACCATCACCAACACTTATGCTGGCCATTTGCACAATGATTTACGTGCCTTGTGACATTTTTGGTGCCTGTATTTGTGTATTTTCGCTCGGTGACAGGGAAGCTGATTGTTCCTGACATTTACGCATCAAACGCCGCTTTCAACATATCGTGCCATAAAACATTTCACCACAGCTCCTGTGGGTGAAACATCTTGCTGCTGTTGTAGGCTATAATCATTTTGTTGACATTAAGGGAGAGATCTGTGGGACAGCAAAACAACTTGAGTAATTGGATGGAGCGAGGTAAAACAATAATTTTGAAGGGAATTATCCATCTGATCCCTGGCACTGTTAACCCCCTACTGAAGTGTTAGCACTGCAAATGGGATTTCTGACAACTCCTACTGCCCCAAGGAGAGGTGGTGTTTCAGCAGGGATGTTAGTGTGTGCTATTTCTTTCTCTACCCTGTTTTAATATCATGTTTTTCCCTGAAAAAGGCATTGATGTTCCTACAGGCAGCTCAAATGAATGAAAAAAACAAGTAATGCAATTCAGCAGCCGGGCAAACCTACCCTGTTTCTAACACTGGTTCTGACTCTTACCAGCACAAACATTTCAACTCCTGATGTCCCAGCTGGGCATTTGGGACAGCAGGGAAAAACCTGTCCTGGAAAACCCTGGAAGGGAGAGGTGCAATTTGAAAAAGGTTGTGCAGTATTCCCAGACATCAGAAGCCTGTGACAAGCACCCTTGTGTGGTTTAAAGCATTCACAAGTATTTCAGGTACCAAATTCATACGGCCTTTTAGTAGTTGTTATTTTCTTAATTAGATTGTATATGTCAAGCCTTATTTCTATTCTGGAACGTCTAAATCTGAAGCTGAAGTGTGAACATCCCTGCTGTAATACTTTGAAATTTGGCACCTTGCAGCAGATTTACTAAATGTCACCAGCTAGGACAACAGAGAGTTTATTTTGATTTAGTTTTCCCCATTGAGGAGACATCAATTTATCTCACAAAATGTGCCCAGTGGAAGAATACCTATCTCCAGGGTGAGCTGGGGTGAACGCACCACGGAGAGAGGGGTCAGGAATCACAAGAACCTGCAGATCTCAAGGAGGTACAAAGGCAGTGACTTCTCACTTGAAGAATAAACAGGGAACAAAGTCCCACCTTGTGGCCTTCTTATTTTCCCTTTGTACAGAGGATGGGAGTGAACTTGGGTAATTAATTTTTAAATTCTGCTTGAAAAATGGGGTTGGGGTAAGGGTTAGGTTTAGGGTTAGGGTTTGGGTTTGGGTTAGGGTTACTGTTAGTTCAATGGAAGAAGTTGCTGAGAAAGAACTGGCTGGTGTTAGTCTGTTCCATGGAGATTCCTGCTCTTATTTGACTGTAAAACCTTTGACCTTACAGCAGTACAAGCTGTGTTGTGAATGGCATTGTCAATTACAATCACTTTAATAACTGTCCAGCTGATTTGCCTTCTCATGCAGTCGTGCCGTTGTTAAATCACCTCCAGGCATTCAAGGGGTTTATCCACATCTTTGCAGCAGCACAATTTTTCCATAGGCTCTGAGCATCATCTCTCCATTACCCACTGTACTGTTCATCATCCATCAAATATTTGGGATAAAACCCTCACTTTTCTGCTCCACTGAACACTTGTCACTTCCCAGCACTCAGTTTTGCAGAGGAGAACCGCGCACAGTCTGTGGAGTTCCCAAACATCTCACAACTGAACACAAAGTTTGCCAAATCGTTTTTGTTGTGCAGGATAGAGTGAAAAGCAGGGGTAAACATCAATTATTTTGTTTCAGTGTTTTGAAAACAAGATGCTTCCATTCTTCAGTTTGAATTGAAGAAGCATTTTAAAATCTAGGGCTGAGGGAAACTTTTTATGTAGGAAATCTGGAAAAAATAAGCATAGAAGTTACTCTGATGTGAAATAAAATGATCAGCAATTGATCAGTTCACTGAATATTTTGAGGTGGGGAGGTTTTTTGTGAGGTTGACCACCAAGGTTCTTTCATTTTCATCTCCCGCCAGTGAAGTGCAAGATCCATCACAAGGATGTAACCAGCAGCAGCCCCAGCCAGGGTCCAGCCAGGCCTACGTGGGTGATGGACATCTCAGGGTGACCAGGATGAGTAAAGCACAGCACAAAGATACCTCAAAGAGTGTACCAGCTCCTGAACTGAGCTGTTTGTGTGGAGACACTCTGTGTTTAAAGTTAAACCAAGCCATCTTAATTTTTTTTTTTTAACACAAAATGGTGAGGCCATGTGATTCAATTATTTGAGCAGTTGTAAATTAGGGAGGACCCTGCATGCAGGAGCCCTGGATAGTGGATTCCATGCCCTGTTAGCCCCAGGAGTGCAGCCAGCACAGCTTTTGGCACATTATGGGTTGGCTCTCCCAAACTCTGTCCTCCCCTCTGTTTGATAAACCCCAGTGAACCAGGAGGGGTGGGTGCTGCCTTTGGCCCTCTGCTGGTCCCCTAACAAGCCACTTCTTGTCCCTGACCTGCAGCTGCTAAATGTAAAACAAACTTCATTTCACACAAATGGCTTCTTCATCCTTCAGATACAATCTAAAATAAAAAAGATCAACAATGCTGCCTGTTGAATTTGCACTAGGATTATTTAAATAAATCAAATTTCTCCAAACACTGAAAAAAATGTGTTAACATTAGCAGAGCTCTCCATACAGCCTCTCTACTTTTTCTAGTTCTCCATTTTCATAGAAGGAGCTGGTAGGTGTTTATTTTAAACTGAACTACATTTGTTTAGGTAAGAATTTAGTGTGTTTCGTTTCTTAGCGATTTTGTTGTAATATAGATGGTGAGAGATGCTCATTCTGAAATGCTCTCCAAGCTCTATTGAAACATGGCCATTTTCAGGCAGAAGCTCAGCAAATGACTCATAAAACATGGGCAGAGATGGGGGACCAGCCCTCACTGAACATCCGGGAAAGGTTTGTTTAATTTGGAAGTTCAAGAAAAGCAGGTGAGAGTTAGAAGCATCTCCAGAGGCAGTCAGGCAGGTCAGATTCATGGAACCATATAAATTTATGTTCACTCCCTTCAGTATAGCACAGAAGGATCAGACACTGCTATAGGTTGCAAAAAAAAAGTGTACAGATTTTTTGTCCAGGAGTGTGCTCAATTTTCAATACATTTCAGGAAAAAATGTTAGAAAACTGATGAAACACTTTGTTTGACATTCAGTGTGCCTAAAAACTAGATTCTTTTTTAAAGATACTGTTTCTACTATACCATTTTTTTCAAAACTTGAGAAAAATGCTAAATCAAAATCTGAACCTGGAGTGATCTACTACTATCCCACCTAACTCTTTGTATCAACCCAACTTGATTTTTTTTCAGGTTTTTCAGTCTGCAGAAGATTTTTAAGATTTTCTTCCCATTCACAGCTAAAAAAAAAAAAATGTGGAATTGAAAACCTGTTTCCCACTCAGCTCAGGCTAAAATCTCTGAGCATCCTAGGATAAGTTTTCTAATGTATCATGTGGAAGGTGTCTTTTCCCGTGACAGGGGGTGGAACTAAATGGTCTGTAAAGTCCCTGCCAAGCCAAACCATTCTATGGTTCCACCATGTGGAAATGTGTGTGAGGGAGGTGAGAGGTTTCATCTTCCCCTCCCAAAGTCTCCACCTTGGCAATCCTCTTGCATAACTGCAGGTACTGCTCTGTACTCTGTTACCAAGCACTTTTTAACACCCAGCCACCTGCGCAGTTAACTCCAGATCACAAGCAAAGGCTCTGTTGTGCCAGAGGCTGCTGAGCAGCTCAATCCCCAAAATCCAGTGGGCAGAAAGGAAGAGCACCTTGAAACCCTTCCACGGGGAAGGCACTCAGGATTTCAATCACGGTGTGCTTAAGCTCCGTTATATTCATCAGAAATTAAATAGGAAGCAGAGTCTGATGACTAAGCAGCAACACCTTAATCACTCCCCTTAGAAGCAAGAGTTCAAAGCCATTAATACAGGAAGACAGCTGAACAATGCAATGGGAGGTTGCAAACACTGCAGAGGCTGCAAAACCCGACACCGAGGGAGTCTGGGTGTAATTACTTGCCACTTCCTCGGCACCACTTCACCATGTGCTCAAAGACAGTGGGAAGGCAAGTCTGTTCCAGCAGCAGCACATTTTCCATCACTGGCAGCTCCCTTTGCTCCCTAGCACGTGCTGGATCCGAACCCTGCACAGGAATTGCTGGGTCTCAGCCTCCAAATACGAGACAAGAGCTCCCACCCGGGAGCGAAACAGAGGCCAAGAAATCTGTCCCAGAGCAGGTTCTTTCCCAGCATGTAAAGTGCCACTAGTCCAAGGTTTCTATTAAACAGCCACCAGGAAGGAGTGGGAAAGACAAACAGCAAACACGAGTAAATGAGATGTTCTGCTTTGCTCAGGAGAAATGAGGATTATCTGCTCACACACAGGGGTTTCCCAGGGCAGGAGACACTCGGGGGGCTCATTCCCTGTGGGCAGAAACATCATGTTTGGATATAACATCCAGGTTTTCATTTCATGGGCACAGCACACGGCCCTTCACAAATCTCTGCTTCCCAAGGAGTAGCTGCTTACCAGGCCCACTGAACCAGATGCTAAAAATTTGAGTATTCAGTATCAAAACAGATTTATTCAAAAGCCATCTGGACACAATCCTAGGTAATGTGCTGTAGGGGAGCCTGCTGGAGCAGGGGCTTGGGACATCCCAGGACCTGGCAGGTGAGTGCCCTGAGTACAGGTCTTGTCAAAGGAGCAGGAGTGGAGTCGGAAACAGCGATGGACTTGGATGTGAGTGGAGAATTTGATTAACCTCATTTAGAAACCTGATTTTCTGCTAATACTCCATCACACTCCATTTTTCACTCTTTTAACTCAAAGCATCCAGTGAAAAACATAGAAGCAGAGCTGGCCGAGCTGGCCAGGAGGCTTTTCCCTGGTTAAAGAGCACCAAAATTAGAGCCAGCATTAGAGGGAACCCAGATCCTCTGCTGTCAAAACCAGGAGGCTTTACCTGATAACTCCAACCAGAAGGTTAATCCTGAGACAGAAGCCAGGAGAGAGGGACTGCAACCCACATTACAGAGAGGCACAGGGGAGACCAGGGAGCTTCAAGTGTCCCTGTCCCAACAGCAAAGGGTGCCAGGTCCTGAGCACCCACAGCTCTGTGGACATGGTCTGTCACAGGAATTTGGGAGGCATTCACTGCTCCTGGTTTTCCAGTGTTGTGCCATTAGCTCTGTGCCACTCAGCAGTCACCTCAAGAAGAGAAAACATCTGCAGTCCCAGATTTCCACTGCTGTCCCTGGCAGTCCTTCCTCTTGAGCCAATGACACTCTGGCTGCAAACAGCAAATTAATGATCTGGGAAATCGGCTGTTCCCTCGTACCTTTCCAGAGTCCTCTCCCACCCCTTCTGGCCTCCCTCCAGGTGGGATCTTGGCCGTACTGATCAACACATGCAGGAAAGCAGGAGAAGCAAAGCCGAAATTCCATCTACTTCCCATCATTAGAGCCATGTAAACTGGATCAGCACTAACCCACGTTCAGATGCTTGGGCAAGGAGGCTTTGGTGTCAGCAGCCCTTTGGGTTTGGTGCTGGCCATCACCACCAGCAGCTCGTTATGGACCCATCACCACAAATGACCCAAGGTCCCGAAAGGGGTCAGTGAGGAAGGAGCATCCAGGGCCCTCTCATGCAGCTGCTGACCAATGACACTTCTGTTGGGCTGACCCACATCCCCAGCTCCCAAACCCTGCTGCCCCATGCCTGAGATAACCCTCAAACCTTTCACACCTCACACCAAGAGCAGGACAGGAGGTGGCAGTCCACTCTGGGCATGCCACCATGCCCATGGAACTGAGTGAGTCCCAAATGTCACTGCAGTTCTTCTACATCTGTGGTGCAGATATTTTGGTGATGATCTTTAACCATCAACGTGCCCCTTCAAAGTCCACAAGGCATCCTGCCCACTGCAGAGACTGTGTGTGCAGACCCAAGGGTGGGCTTGTCCTCTTCTCCACTTTGTGGCTGGGAAATGCACAGCTTTGTCCTTCCCTCGAGTCGCTTGGCTGCTCAATACTAGCCTGACAATTTCTTCCAGCCTCGGATAAAAATCTCCTGCCCTGATGCTGTTAAATTATGTAGAACAAGATTATAATTACATCCTAAAAAAAACCCCCTAAACTCTATACTTAAAAGAACATTATTCAGGTTGCAAAAGCAGGCACTCCAGAGTTACAAAATCCCAGAAATAGAGCTGCCTGAACAGCTTCCATGCTGCACCACTTGTATATATGCAGGATGATACAGGCTCTAACTGCACAGGGATACACCATTTCCCTCAGGACCCCTGGCCCTGCCCTAGTGAGTGACCTTCAGGCAGGGTCACAGCCACGGCACCGTCCGGGCAGAGCAAGAGTGGAAGAGGGAGACATGCCTGATGTCCTTCAGAGGAGAGCACTGCTGAGGTGCCTGTGAGGGTGGGGAGGGTTAGGTTAAGGGAGGCTGATGGAGAGCCTTCCATTCCCCAAAATACTGTGCATCCTGCTCCTGCTCAGCTCTGCCAAGATTGGGTGAAATGGCCAGGCTGGCACAGAGCAAATACTGGGCTCTGCCCTGAGCAGGGCTCGGCTCAAGCAGATCATCTTCCTGCTGAAAACAGCTTGAAGGAAACATTTTGACAGCTCCAAACCAATCGTCTCCAGACATTTTTGACCTGTGGGAAGCAGGGCCAGTTTACTATTGAACTCCTTTGAGTCAAAACTGCAGGGAAGTGCTGCTGGACAGAAGCCTCCCTTTGCTCCCCTGGACAGGGCTCAGTTTACCCTTTGCTCTGGAGGGCTGCTGCCAGCTGAGGGGGGTCAGCCTGTCACCAAACCTACCCACCCCACCCGCAGCCAAAGGGGTGCACGGTGAGAGGCTGCTCCCCTCCACCAGCCCACAAATGCTACCTCACCTCTCCCCAGAAAGGTCTCTTGACTTGTTTCAAGGCTGAGCAGATAGACCAGAATCAGACTGGCAAAGAGGGGCTTTCAGGGAAGGCTTCTTTCTGTCTGTTCCTCAAGTGAAATGAAAATCTATCGACACACAGACTCTGTAGCCACCAAAACCCGTGTGCCTCCAGTTCATCCCGGCCTCCCCATATGCCAGGCCAAAGGTCAGGGTGTTTGTGCACTCAGTAAAGTTGAAACTTGTCAAAGCCAGCCATCAGCCCCAAAGATGGACCAAATCCTGTTCCACTCACAGAGGATTCTTCCCAGACGATACCCACAATAAGCCATGAGGGTCCACCTGGATTTGCCACCAGTGGCCAACCAGCAGCAGCCCTGGTGCACATCACCGTGTTCTATGAAAATGTGGTGAAACACAGAAAGGCAAAGCAACAATCAGAGAGAAATGAAGCAAAACTAATTATCTTACCTGGCTTATTTCAAATTTTTTTTTCCCACAATGACTACAGCATCACCATGGAACAGACTTTCTCAGCGGTCCTTGCTCTCAGTGACTTCATGCTTGGGGCTTTTTAACATTTGTTTTGAATCTGGGAAAGTTCCTGCTCAGTGATTCCAGAATATCTCCAGCACAGGAAATATAAAGAATTAATGCAACCTCAATGCATAACAGATTGGCACTGTGTAGCATCTCCAGTTTCTTGGGAAACAAGTAAGCATATGCAAGTGGCAAATACTTGAGCCTTTTGAACTGAAAAAAAAAGTTAATTACATCTACCTTCTCAATAATTCACAGCTCTGTGGAGGATGAGACAGTCTAGACGTGGGCTATGTAGCAGCTCAAGGCTTTCCTATGTCTTTTCATGACCGTGGATTTCAGTCTGGGCCTGAGCCTCACCTTCCATTCCTGACTCAACTGGCATTGGGATGTCCCAGAGACACAAGCCCTGTCACTGGCTTTGTGCTTCAGAGCACTGCTGTAGAAAGAAGAAACAGAAGCCCAGCAAGAATAAATCCAGCAAAATTTTGTAGGAGCCCAGGACGTCACTTTCATAAAACAGTGACACAGAAAACTGTCCTACAACAAAGGTTTTGTCTCTCCCATCTAGCCAGTGCCAGCTGCTTGCTCCCCATGCCCTGTGGTGTCCACCTGGGATGTCTCATCACAGACCATGAGCTCTTTGGACACAGAAACATCTTCTGCTCTGGTTTTACAGAGCTGAGCCCAGCTGAGCCTTGACACACACAGCTGAAACTTCCTTAGTTACTAAAGTAAGCACCAGCCTCAGTGGCAACTTAATGGCTGATTTTCCATAAAAACAATAATTAAAAAAAAGGAAGCCTCTCTGTGTGAGACTGGTGGGGTCTCTGAACAATTTTGCCCAGGACTGAATCCCTGCAGGATGGGAACTGCAGAGGGTACAACCACAACACCTCTGTGTGACCCACAAGCCACAAGGAGGCAATTTCAACCCATCAGCCAAGAGCACAGCCAGGGTGCAAGGGGCTGTGTCGTCTTGCCAGGCCTGGTTGGGGTAACACGTAGAGATGATGTAGATATTTGCCTGGGAATTTTTTTTCCTTTTCTTTTCATTTTCAGGGTTTATTTGCAATGCTATTTGTCACATCTCTGCAATCTCTTTGTACTGCATTCATCTTCTCACCAGTGATGAAAGGCAATGCCCTTAAGGACTTTTTGCTGGCCTTTTAATTGAGTTGTTTAAACTGGTAAATTCAACTGGGGAAAACTATCTGAGAAGGAGTGATGATTTTATTAAATAGAGAGGGAGCATGAGCATCTCTCAGGCCATAGCCAATCCAGAGGAGCAAGTGCTGGGACACAGAACCACTCTCCTCTCCAGCTGCATTTCTGCAGGGCTAAAGATGGTGAGGAAAGGTAATGGGGGCACCAGCAATGCCTTGAACCAGCACCCTAGAGAGCTGGAGCACCACATCTGCATATTCAGAGGGTCTTTTCTGAGATGGACTGGCAAAAGAACAGACTTTAAAAATTATAGTATGTTGTCTTGCATAAATACAGCCTGTAAATAGATATGACTGTGCTGGTGGGTGGAATATCTTCCTTTTCCCAAATTTGGGGACTCACTTTTATTGCTGGTGGATGACTCAAACAGAAGAATGCTGGTCTGTCTTGCAGAAGGGGTTTGCAGCTAAGAAAGGTTCCTTCCACGGGATGTATCTGGAAAAATTAGTAATGGGAGAATCTAAGTTTAAAACACCACAGTTTGGAACAAGTTTTGCTTTTAAAACCTACTACAACCTCTGCCTGCTCTCAGTGAGTGTACCCCTGGGCCAGTTCCTGCCAAGGGGTTCACCAGGCAGCATCCACTCCTTCAGACACTATCTTTGGCAGTGAATAGCTGAAATCCAGGCTTTTCCAGCCTGTTCTGACAGCCAAAACTGTTCTGTTCACTTGGGACAGACACCAACACTCTCCAACTCAGTTTGTCTTTGAGTTTTAAATTACTGTGAATGCAAGACCCAGATTAGACCCAGGCTCATGGGAACAGCTGACAGCACAATGCAGCCAGGCTCCTGGGATCCACCAAATCCCACCTCGAATCCTAATTTTCTCTCTGGTACTTCAGTTCACTTGATGTTTTCCCCCATAGATTTTGATCCCTTGTCTTCCTTCCCCTGTATTTCCTTAAGTGTTATTAAGCATTCCAGCAGCTCCCGGCCCAGATCAGATTTTCAGGGAGGTGCCAACTCCTGCAGAGCAATTCTGCCTTGCTCTAGCAGAGGAAAATTCCCTCCTGCTCCAGGCAGACCTGACACTCTTAGCAGAGGAATGCTGAAATATTGGAGTGCATGAATATCAATCAACCTGGAGCAAAAAATGAATTCCCTGCAGGAGCAGTACACTTCCTTCCTCAGAGAGCTGCTGATTAGCAAGGTTAATTGTGTACCTGCCAGCAGCAGCCAGCGTGAGTTTGCCCATGCCTTGTAAGGGACACGAGCTGATAACAGCATCCTTGCTGTCCTTGGGTGTCTGAGCACACACCAGCAGCTACAACCTCCAGCTCTGCCAGGCTGGACTGGGAATTCAACCCAGGCAAGTCAGAAGCAGCTGTGGCTTCATGCACAGCCACTGAAAGTCTCCCCCAGTAACACATCTTTCTGCAGGTGTCAGATATTTCTCTCAGAAGCAGAATAGCTGATGTTTCAGCAAGGTATTTTGCTATCGGATAATGGTATTTCTTATCCCAAAATTTCCAAAGGTGGATTGTGATAGTATCAAAAACATTTTATCTTAAAAGATACAAAGAAGGCATTTGATCTCTTCGGATGAGGATTTTCTCTTTGAAATTCAAAGTAACATATTTCTTACTTCCATTTACTCTCCGTTGTAAGCAAACCAAATGTCATTTTGGTACCAAAATGAGATATCACCCAGCTGTGGCATTTGCACTAAACTGAACCAGGGCATTGAGAGAAACCACAACCCAGACCGTGGTGTAGAGCAACACATTCCAGGCTCCAGCTACTGCACGCAGAGCAGGTATTTCATGCTCTGAGCACCCCAGAACACACAGGTCCGCTGCTGGGCACGAGGGAAAAATCTGGAAAGTTGCAGTCCCTGGGAATGTGGGAATTACAGAGCAGAAGCACAGTGGAGAGAGGGAGAGAAGAGAAATGACTGCTCTATTTGGCCTGGAAGACCTGGAGGCTTTAAGAAGTCGGCTCTGTCAGGGGCAGGTGGTTCTGGTGTGGAGCAGAACTTGCAGCAGTAACAGCTCAGCAGGGAAAGTGCTCCGAGTCTGGGCAACGGCTCGGGCTTCAAAGCTGAAGCTGAATTGGGCTATTTCATCTGCCTGGAGGTCCCTGGTGAGCAGACCATGGCTAGGGCTGGGTGCTGCAAGGATGTGATGGGCAGAGCAGCACATCCCAGGGCCTGCCAGAGAGCTGAGCTGGCCCTTGTGAGAGGGGAAACTGAGGCACGCTGTCCTCAGGTATGCGAAATATGTATTTCTCTTATAGAGGCACAGTTTCAAACCCAGGTGCTGAGCTTGCACCCTTGGAGTCATGATTTGCCCATGTCTGTTTGGAGATTAAACTTCTGTGAGTATTTCAAAACATGGGCTGCCCTGCCCAGCTCGTGCTGCAGTGAGGACTTAGGCAATAGGACATCTATGGTCTGTTCTGATGAACTAAATAGCCTTAGAAATACCAGATGTGTGCAAAACCCTGGGTTTCAAAGAGCCCAGAAGAGCAGGGCTGTGTCACAGCAGCATTTTTGGAGGCTGCACTAAAGCCATTTTGGCCACTCGGCCCCTGAAGGCCCTCTCAAAGCACAAAACCATTTGCTGAACAGCCGAGCTGCTCGGGCTGCGCCTGCTGTCCGCGCCGGGCTGGCACCCCTCATTAGCGGCACCCCTCATTAGCAGCACCCCTCATTAGCAGCACCCCCTCAGCCCCTGCACTCCAGCTGTGTTTCCATCTGCCACGCTGCTGCCAGAGCAGCCACGGAGCAAAGCAGCCAGGCTGTGAGGGACCTCTGAAGGAGGTTTCCACTCAGCTAACCTGGCCAGCACGGCACAGAGACCTGTGCAAGAGCTTGTCTTCCAGATCCCATCTACAGCCAGTGCAAAGCAGCACCCAAAACTTTCCTGGAGGAAAAGAAAATTTTCTAACCATTATCCTCCAAAGGCAAAATAATAAATAGTAGGAAAAGGGCTGTTTGAAGATACCGGTTCTTAAAGTATTCTTATAAATAATATTATTATGATCACACCTTCTTCTTTTGTTTGAAAGATGGATGCAAAAGCACGAGGTGGGCAACTTTACCTAAACAGCTGGAATGTTGCACTGCATCAGTACTGCCATTCAAGATGAAAATCAGCAGCAAGCTTTCCCTTAAAGAAATAAGTAATCCCAAGGCTGAGATAAAATTGGATAATGAATGTCCCATGTGACACGCATAAAGAGCAGGCTGGGACACAGCTGAGCTTCTCTTAGGCCAAGTCAATCCCATCACTTTTCCTCTCTGTTTGACACTGACATTTTCTGCAGAGGAGGTGTTGGGCCAGCATATCCATAAAGCAGGACTTCTACATGAGCTGGGCTGTGGTTCCTCATATTGCTGCAGCGTGTCCCAGGCCCTGAGAGGTGCAGATTAGCTCTGACATTGCTCATTGCTAAGAGCCCTTCACAGCAGAAACTCCAGGAATTTAATATATACACCTCAGTCAACTTATCAAAAGCACTCAAGATGTTTGGGTCATTAAGCAGCAAGAGAGAATTAAAAAAAATCCAAGCTTGCACACCATTATTATTAACTGCAGTGTGCTGTGTAGCTGGAAGTTTCCAAACAAAACACTGCACAGCCAAACCAAGGGAGATGTGAATAGTGGAGAGGGGAAGGTCATGGAGAAGGGAGGAGCAGAGTCAGGTCTGTCCCTCAGAGCCAATGCGTATATGTGACCCCTCCTGCAGCCTCTCTGCTCATTTACTCACTTTGGGGCGAATTCAGTGGGGAATTCAGAGCCCGAAGAGCCCCAGCACTTCCAGCGGCAGGAGCAGGGCCGGTTTCCTTCCCGAGGCTGGCTCTGCCACGGCCCCTCACTCCTGACCTGACATAGCCAAAGGGTCTTTCTTGAGCACTGGCTGCAAATCTGGTCCCATAAAAAAACAGAAGTGGCCTGGGAAAGATGACTCAGATGGTTTGTGTCTGAAAAATTCAGGTTTCAGCAGTGGTAAACTACTGGATGTACTGCATGTACTTCAGCACAGCTTGACCTCTCCTCTATGTACCCTAAAATGACTTGAGGCTTCTTTGCCTTCACAGCACTACTGGGTAAGGCTTGAGGAGGGCAGCAGAGGCTGTAAGTTGTGCAGACCAGCACACAAGACCTGTCCGGCCACCAAAATTAAGCAAAGCCTCTGCAACATCTGTCCAGGCAAAAGATTTTGCAGTGTGCCCCATGCTGGCATTAACATAGGCTCAGGCAGCTGAGAAAAAGAAAACCTCAATTTTACTGAGTAAAAACGTCGAAAGAAGTTCTTTTCTTGTCAAAAAAAGAATAGTTAAAACCTTTTAGTTCTCATTCCTTTTTTGTAAATCAAGATCATGAAAATCTTTGGCTGGCAGATCAAAAGCAAACGATCCTTTAACAGAGAAAATTAAAACTCCTTTAAAATGTGTTTCTTTCCTATAAATTTCAGTTACACAGAAAAAAAACCCCATGTCTCAGGAGAAAATGTGTTCTAAAAAATGATCATCAATTCTTCCCAGGATGCTTCAAAACTTTTCCACAGCCAAGGCAGCTGCAGTGTATTCATAACACCGCATGGCAAAAAAGGTAAAATATTATGAAAGCCTTTGAGCAAATGGTCGACAGCTTCAATTCTAAGCCTGGCCTTGGCACCACATGCCCTGTACAAGTCACTGCCCTTCTCACCCATTGTTACCCCGCAGCAGGAGCCCTGTGGTCCCTGCTCACCCCACAAACTGCTGAGCAACCCCGCAGTCCCAGAGAGCTGAAGGGTTAACGTGAACATTTGGGTGTTTATTTTGAGTAGAGCATAAAACCCTGACAGGCCATAATTGCAGTGTTGATAAGCAGGGAAAGAATATTTGATGTTTCAAACATCACATGACTAATTGGCGCTGGAACAGATGTGTTTGTAATTTGGGGATGCTGCAGCATGTCACGGGCTCGAGCAGCACGCCCAGGAGGAGGGGGCAGCACACCAGGGCTGGACCTGAGCTCCTTCCTTACCTGCATCCCCCTGACACCACCAGCACAGGGGGTGACCTTCCCCTTAGTGCATTGTCGAGCTGAATGAATAGAAACGTGAAGAAATAAACACCCATTTCTATTCTTTGATTGCCTTCTTGCATTGAGCTTCTCACCAGAGCATTATGGATGCTCCAAAGAAATGCTGATATTTTTCAGTCACAGGGCAAGAGACCACTCAGAGAATCCTCAGGGGATGCCCTGGGTTGTGGAGAGCAAGGTGTGAGGCAGGTTTCCCTTGCAGTAAAACCCACCCTCATCTCCACATTTAACATACCGAGTTTTCTTTTTTGGAGCCAAAGATAATAACCAGGTGCATTAGCGGTCCTAACAGCAAAGAGCTCCAGAAACACCAGAAAGCTCAGAGGGACAGGGTCAAACCCTGGTGGCACTGCCAGCCTTTCTACACCCTTCACAGTGGGCTGGTTCAAGCCAGAGTGAAACTTCATTGTCTGTTCCTTTTGCCCTTCAACACTTCTCCTCCCTAGGGATATCTTTCCACACCCATCCAGCTGGGATGTTAAACAAGTTTAGGTATTTATTTAGAAAGGGGTGAATATTTCATTGCTGTGAGTCTGCTCATCCTCTTCCCTTTCTCTCTCTGACTTTGTCTCTCCAGATTTCCCCCTCTGGCTCTCCTTGGGAAAGGTCTCCCACCCAGCTTTCAGAAGGGATATGAATTTCACAGGCTGTTCTATCATACATTGCTTTAGAATCACTTTTCCCTTCTGTAGTCCAGGGGGAATTGGGAACTATATTTAAACCAAAACTTGGTGCGATAAGAGCTTTTAATTACTAAATACAATGTGTGCACCAGGGTATGGAGTTTGACTCTTTTTAAGTCTCTTTAAGGAAGAATTAACATGTCTATAACTGTTCATGACCAAAAAATCCTGATATTCACTGGTGGGAGCTATTTGCCACATGAAAGGCGAAGAGAGTGCAAAAAAGAGAGGTTAAGGGATGAGCATCTGACCCAGGCCAGGCTGGGATGGGGCCAGTGACTTCCCACAAAAACTCCAGTATTCACCACAGCTTGTTTGCTGATGCCAGAGCCTCCCAGTACCAACCAGAGAGCCCAGTTCACAGACAGAATTCAGAAAGAGTTTATAATTCTCCTCCAATCGCGAATGTGAGTCTGCTCACGCCATCCCGACCCATGTGCAGATGGGATGAGTGAGGCCAGCACTGGGGCGCTGATCCCAGCGTCACAGACACTTTCTCTAGGACAGTGTGGCCACCTATCAGCACTTCCATGAAGCTACAGCTCCCCTTTGTTCACAAAAATCTCTGGTGTCATGCAGGGACAGTGCTCCTCCCCATTCCCAGAGCTGCCACACAACTCCTGCAGGACCATAACCTCCTCACAGCAGTTGGATACAGCCAAGAACACTTAACACAAGGGCATTGACAGACAGCTTGTGGCCATTCATTAGCAGGCAGATTTGGCACCACAAGGAGCAGCTCTGGAGTGCCCCACCACCCACCAGGCTGCCCAGGACATCCTTATCTAGAGCCTTCAGCAGCTGCTGATGGAGTCAAACCAACAGCCTACAGCTACAAAAATTTATTTAAAAGTTCATCTTTCCTGATGTGCTGTCGGAAGACCTTTTCTTCCAGCAGCCACAGCACCACAAAGAGCATCAGGTGCAGCTCATGTCCTGCTGCCAGGCATGCTGTGGGTACCTGGGGAGCACCCCTGGGAACAGGAAACAGGGCACACACAGCACACAAGGCTGAAAACACCTAAATGTGGGGGTCACGATTTCACCCCTTGCATCTTGCAAAGCTTGGTGTTTTACTGTAATGATGTTTTGGCTACCAACTGCAGAAGAGGGAAATGATTACGGGTTTTACTATCTCTTAGAATTCAGCACAAGAGCCACAGAGCAGCTGTGGCTGAAATGATGAAGTATTTATATTGCTGTTTATCCATCACAGGTGTTTCCTAGCATAAAAAAAGATTCCCTTGCGCTGCACTAATATGTAAGTGTACACTGATCAGAGCTACTGGCACCTGCTCTCACAGCCAAGAGGAAAAACAGCTTGCAGGTCATTTTCTATTCATATATTGATAAGCTCACCAGAGTTATGTGTGATATCATTGTTGTATCTATGCCTCATGCAACAGTAACGCAGAGAGGTTTATTCCCCAGATAATGTTACACCATGATATTTTCACCAGTGACTCGCTGTGAGGTAAATCCAGATGTCTCTACATAGATTTAGGGAGGAAGAGGGAATTTTTACTGTTTTCTTTTTTCTGGGGGGAGGATACATTGTGTGCAGTACTCTATGGAATGCAAAAACAGTAAATTTTTTGTAGGAATCATTCTGGAGTAAATCCATTGTGACTGAAGGTGAGATAATTTAGTACTTAATTTAAAATCCACTAAAATTGATTTCTGAATGCTTTTCCTCCCCCAGGGCTGCAAATCAGGTAAACCACTGTCAGGGCCTGGCAGCACACCCCTGAGTGTGGTCAGCATCTCTTCCAGACCTCAGCCAGAATGCAGCAGCCCTGGGGAGAGCCCTTGGACCCAGCACAGCTGATGTGGGCTAGGAGCACCTTCCAGCCAGGCTTTGCAGCCCTGTCTGCAGGTGAGGGGACATTCCCAAAGCAGCTGCTTGTTTGGTTTTGTTCATCCTGATCCATGGGCATCATGGATTGGATCCACTTCGCTCAAAGGACTGCTGTAAGCCACTGGGGCTCGGGATGTTCTGTCAGCTTCTTTTTCCTGCTTCCTCATTCACAAAATGATGTGTGTGCCCTCGACAGCTTGAGCAGCAACACCTCAGCTCCTTGCTGGGGTGGGTGACTCTCTGCTGGTGTGGCTGTGGCCTGAGCTGTGCCTGCAAACCGCTGCACCCTTGGGGTACCTCGGGGTGCCCCGAACTTCCTCTGGTGTTACAGCCTGGGGGCCTCGCTGGGCTTTGCCCTCACCATGGGGCAGCTCTGCCTAAAGCCAGGGGAGCAGATGCCACATCCCTCGGAGCCAGGGCAGCTCTGCCTAAAGCCGGGGGAGCAGATGCCACATCCCTCGGAGCCAGCCGGAGCTAATGGGAGAGAAAAGGAAGAGCTGGAAGAGCTGCTGCTCTCTGAACATCAAAGCATCTCTGGAATGCTGAGCCCTCAGCTCCCCCGGTACAGGGGCCTGGGGATGTGCCCTGAGCACGGACCTGCTCCCTCCCCATCCCACTCACGGAACCGCTCGCTGATTCATGTGAGTAGGCGGAAAGGAAAGAGGATCCTGTGGGAGGCTTTTTCCTCAGGATTGACCTCTGTCTGAGAGGGTTGATATCTAAGTGAAGCAAGTGGGCAGTAGGATAGCTAATATCCAAGACCTGTGGTGGTGGTGGTGGAGGAAAAAACTCACCGAGGAGACACAGATGACTACTGGTAGTGAAAGATTTGGGGATGCTGCACCTCTGAAAGAATAAATCAGGAAAAGGAGAGAGGAGTTTTCAAAGTCCAGAAGCTACTCTGCCTCTTTGCATAGTTTGTGTAGCTGTCCAGACAGGAAATGAAAAGGGCAACAGGATGTGGAAGGCTACAGGTTCAAGAAGCATAATTGAATGTTTGGTAAGCATCCCGACTAAAAAAAGCAGAATTCCTCACAGTTTATGATCCATGTTGGTGTTACTTGTTTACCAAAGGCTGTTTCCCAGGAGCTGCCTTGGTTATCCGACCATCTGCTGCCACAGGTCACATAGTGCTGGACAAGCAGCAAGGCTCATCCCTAGTCGTGATCTAATTCATTGAAGTTTGTGCAAACTTAAGCTAAAAATCGAGCTCGTGATGGTTTAGAAAAAGCCTAGACTGGAAGCACAAAACAAGCATCTTGAAAGTAAAATGAGGTTTAACTACAGCTGATGATCCAACTTTCAAGCAGATAAATTACTTTGCAAAAAGACTGGTACAGCCAAGCCTCTTTTCATTTACAGAAAGCTAACTCAATCAGTTCCTATTCTTTTTAGATAGATCTGCTGGGTGTAAATGAATGTGTATAATATGTGGACCATTTATTTCCAAGAACATTGCAGTGAAAGTTTCTTTATGGATTTGCTGCAAAATCCTAAGTAAAGAAAAAAAAATCAATAGAAAATATCCACCTTTCTTAAAAAGAAAAGCCATTTTTCACCCTAAAGTTCAATTCATTTTGCTCTGGGACTTACTGACTTTGATTAAGAACCTTTCAATGTTTGTGCAGGGGCTTTCCTCCAACCTCCCTGGCAGAAGTTTCAAGTTCTTAAGCCACAGGGGTGTCTACACAATTGGAGGGACTTTGATGGGGTGTGGGGGGAAAGCACAAAGCTGAAACTCGTCTCTGCAAGTGAAGGTGACAGCTGTTTTCTTGTTCTTAACTGGGCGTGGGCGTGTCCGTGAGTGTTGTCTGTATTGCAGCATCAGCTCCAGAGGCTGCACTGTCCCCAGTGTGACCAGCACACCCGTGGTGTGACAGACTCAGGGAGATGGACCAGCCCACTCCAGCTTGTGCTCACCAGACCCCTCTGAGCTTGCCTGCAGCACCCTGACTTTGCGACATTGTCTGAGGCTTGAGGGCTTCGAGGGCCCAGCAGAACTCATCATTGAAGTGTCGGTGCAAGTCCTGAGGCAGTGAGTTCAACAAGAGTCTTGGGAGCAGAACAGTCCGCTTGGTCTCACTTACTTAAATATTTTGTCTGGATTTGGCAAAGAAAATTGGCCCCAAAGGTTTTGGCAGCATCTGTCACAACAGCACTGGGCAGCACGTCTGTTGTTGGAGCTCTAAGCATGAGTCACGGGCACTTTGGGAGGTGGGTGGGCACCAGCAGAAAGCAGGAGGCTCTGCCAGCTCCTTTTTATCTCTCTCAAGGACTAGCTTGGCTCAACCACAGTTATTAGCTAGCAGAGTGGAGGGTTTTCATCACCAGGCAGCTGTAAGGAGCTGGTTGTGCTCACTCGGAAATGAGATAAGACGTGGAATGAGCGGGTTTTCTGTGAGCTGCTCGTTCCCCTGCGCCTTCCACCATGCACAGCACAGCTCCTCACAGGGACTGGGCTGCAGGAAGGGGCAAGACCCCTGTGCAGGGAGGGGTCTTTCTGTGGGTGCTGGGGTATCTCTGCAAGGCAAGGGAAGCAGAGCGAAAGTACCAAACAGGTCCTGTGCTCGTAGTGAGCCTGAGGTCATCCTGTGTCTGTGTGCAGAGGGAAGGGAAAATGCAAAATGCATTTACACTCCCTTCATCCAAACTCAAGGGATGGCAGGTGAACCAGCTGCAGGCAAGAACAGCAGCATGCTTTGTAGAAGCCTGGCTCTTCTCACAATGCTTCCATTTTTTCCAAAGAAAGCCACAAATAACTTCAGGCTGAATAAATGTTTGGAGAGAAATATTTTGCTTAATTTCCTGAGATTTCCTTGACAGGAAAAAATCTGCAAACTCATCATTGAAAAGAATATATCTTGCCTTTGATAAAGCATTTTTTTCATTCCCTTTTGCTGGTGTTAAGAGGTCAGAAGAGAGGTACAAATGAGCAAATGATTTTCTGAGACGATTTTCAAACCTAAATATATAACTCGAGGCACTCTAGATGTCGTCATATGAAAGCCAGTTGTCCACAAATAATATCATATAACTAATTAAACATTGTTCCTCAGCTGTTATAAATGAAGATATAATTGTGGTTTCTAGTAACAAGTGTCTGGTATCTGATAGTTTTACCTATCTCTGGGGTTGGGGAGGATAGATGTCTCAGATTAATTATCAACTAGCTTGCAGATTAATGTGGGAAAATGTCTACCCTGGCCTTAAAAATGTCTGACTACTTTACATTAATTGGCAGTCAATTAAATTGTAGTAAAAAGTGTCCAGAGTGGACACGCTCAGAGGAAAAGAATTCACTCTGTGTGCTGTACATGTTAATTTAAAATCACTATAACAGCCATTTCAAAGCAAAGTCTTTCCCAGCGTGACCAAGGATTAATCTTCATTCGCATTCCAAGGGGGATAAGTACACTGCTGTTAAATAAAGCCATTTTTCAGTTTCCCAAGCTAAAGAAAGAGTTATGGCCTTTCTGTGAGAATATGTATCACAATTTTGGGGTTTTAAGTGACCAGTCTTTGAAGTTCTCCTCTGGAGAGTCCCCATCAGACCTTGTGATGTAACTGGAAAACCCTGCATAGAGTGAGGGTTTCCCCTCATCCCCCACCTTACCTGTGGAAGGCAGGTGAGTTACTCAGGGTTAGGGAGGAAACTCTCTTCTCTTTGATGAGATGGCTCCCGTGAACTGAGCACCGAGAGTTCATTTTTCCCATCTTGCTCAGAAAATTGAAAAGCTCAGCAAATAAAAAGTGTGAAATAAGAATTAGGAGCCAAACAGGGAACTGTATATATTTTATTGCAAGGGTTTTCATAGGGACATTGAGGGTTTTGTTTCATTGCAAATTGTTATTATGAACAATATAAAAATTTCTTTTAGACCCTTTTCTTCATTCTTTACCTCAGAAAAGAGAGGCATTAACAATGCTCTCAGCTATTAGGGAATCACTTTATGCTGTCTGAAATTAATGTAAATTGAAATCAGAGCCTCGGGTGCTGAGGTGAAGTTTGAAGTTTTCTGTGATGTGAAGAAAAGAAAGCTGAAAAATCTCAAAGATATTCATCGAAATGGGCCATTTTATCTGCATGGCTTTTTCTATTTTCAGAAGGCAGCAGAGGTGAGATTATCACAGCAGTTAAGAGAAGAAACTGAAGTTTCATTGAGCTGGAACATCTAGATAAATTAAATCCGGTTGTGAGATGTAAATGAATAAAGAAGACAGCAGAGAGGGAAGGGGGGAAGTTGTTTCTCTCCTTCCTGCCCCTGAATCCCCGTCTCCTGCTTGCACAGGCAGTCCTGGCTGAGTGGCCACAAGAATCACAGACTGGTGTGGGTTAGAAGGGACCTTAAAGATCATTTGGTTACAATCCCTCAACCATGGCAGGGATGCCACCCTCTAGATCAGGTTCCTCAGGGCCCTGTCCAACCCAGCCTTGAACCCTGGGGTACCATGCTTGTATGTTGTGGCACCTGACATCATCTGTCCCGCAGGAAAAGCCCTGGTTCTGTCCATATTTACTGATGTGGTCACACCAGACTGTGCTGGAATGTCTGAAGCGTGTCTTTCGATGTGCAGGAAAGAGGTTGATAAATAAGACTGAGATTCCTCTCCAGAAGGAGCAGAGGCAAGCTCCATCACACTTAGATACTTCTGTCTTTTAATTAATGCTAATGGGTTCATTCTGGTCTGGAGCAGCCTGCCTTACCTACATGGACCAGCTGCTGGCAGCCCTTGAAAACCCTCTGGCAGAGCAGCACTAGCTGCACTCCTTCTTCCAGACGCTCTCTGGATCCAAGAAAGCAAAAAATATAAATTAAAAGGTCAGTTTTCCACATGGACAACTGCTATCCTTGCCAAGAGGGTCTTCTATCAACTCAGATAAGGAAAATGGAGAGAGGAGGTGAACTAAGAGCTCTAAGGGAAAAACTCCTCGCTTCCAAAGAACTGGTTTCTGTCTGCCTCTCTTTCCCACATGCAGAATTAATTCAAATGTACCACATGGCTGTAAAACACAGCAGTATAAAAAACAGTCAGGAGTTTAAATAGTGCAGATGTAATATAAGCTTTGGGGACAGAGGAAAATAGGTGGCAGTCTGAGTCTTTAGAGTAGAAAACAGACTTTTCCAGAGGATAATCTCTATTAGATTGAGGAGGGATGTCAGAGTAAATTGCCAGTGCTAAGCAATTTTCTGATTTAAGGCATCGGAGGTTTATAACAGCCCCATGTGCTTTGGTTTAGATCATTTAGTCTGTTTTGCTAGCAAATATCACCATGTGCTGAGCAGCTAATTTTCAGCAAACCTTGGTAGAGTCATCAGGGAGCCAGGTTTGTTCTGTGTTTTAACTTCATCGAAACGCTTTCATCGTTTTTTCCTTTCTCCTTTTTTTTTTTCCCCCCCTTTTTTGACTGAAGCACTGCAAATACTCTGATCCCAATCTGAAGAAACAATCTCGCACAGCAAACACAAGCTTCAGTCCCTGGAACCTGCATTGCACCGTCCCAGCTGCCCCTTGGCACGTGCTTTGGAGGAGTCATGGTGACACATCAATCATTTCAAGCTCCCCTGGTGCCTCCTCGACATCTCCATCAGTTCCTTGATATACAGTGCTTGGAGCAGAGTAAATCCAGCACTACTATGTCCTGGCTTTCCAACCTGCAGCTTCCCAGCCAGTTATACTTTGCTCCCACGTGCTGTAATTGGCCTTAGAAACATGCAGGTCTTAATTTCTGGGCCCCAGCCCAGCTCCTGGGGAAAGTTCACTGCATGCCAAGGTTGCTCCAGCCCTCAGCATCCAGCACGGAGGATAAAGGAGGAAAGGCTCCTCTTTCTGTGGATGTAACCACATTTCTGAGGCTTTCAAGTTATTCATTCGATTGGACAGGGCAATTAAAACAGCAGTGCTGTGTCTGTTGTTTCAGGAGAGCCTCCTCTTTCTCCTCCTCCAGCGGCATTTTGGAGAGCCCGTGACCATCAGTGGATGCAACCCAAATCGCTGGGGTCTGGCACCTGCCCACGATCCCACCCAGCCTCTGTGGACCTGGCTCACTTGGAGGAATTCAGACAAACAGCAGGGCATGGCTGTGCTGTGCCTAATTGATAGTAATGTTAAAAGACTGATCGTAATTTGAATGCTAATTAAGGAAGATAGTTATTGATTTTAATGGGAGACAGAGCAGGCTCTTGCACAGCTACCACATAATGAGAAAGTGCTGGGGTTGCTGTCAGTGCCAGGGAAACAATCACAATAATAATGTGCTGAGGAAAATGCAGCTTCCTCTTGATAAACCTTTAACAGCAGCAAGAATGGCACTAAAGAAGGAAGGATTTTCTGTTCCCAGCCCTGAAAAGTTAACTCATTTCTTTCTATATAATTTACCTTAGTTATTAGAGCACTTACAAACCCTAGTGAACACAAATATGGATGTTAGGCTGTCACCCACCACTAAGTTATATGGACAACTGGAACTTTCAAGATGCTTGTGTAAAATGTCATTCTCTCCCTGCTCACAGCGCTCAAAATTCTCTTCTTCTAGCACAAAATTTTGATTAAAAAATTCTTTACTTTTAGTAGATTTACTGTGAGCTGAGGTCAGCCCTCTGATAGTACTAATTAAGCTTCAACACCCAGCATCCACAAGTCAGCCCATGGTCCATGATTTCAGGGAAATTTAGAGAGAACATTATTTTACAGTGACATTTGTGACTAAGTATTTGGTTTACAAATATCCTTCCCCAAAATTCAGTGACATAAGATTTCTCCTGATTGTCATTTTTGCTTCTATCAATTAATCTTTTATTTATTGCTCCCTTTTTTGATAGCAGGGTGGGAGAGGAATAGGGTGTTCAAATTCCATTCTATCAAGGTCCTCACAAGTAAATAAGAGCTCAAAAATCCATAAAATTGGCCATTGTCTTTCAGCTGCAAAATCTGTGTCGCATGCCAAGAATTACCACAACAATAAAAACTTCTCCATCTTTATTGCTACAGAGCATGTGATTCACTGCAAACTTTCCCAGGAATATTTGTATTTATGCACATGACTCCATGTTGACCAGAGAGGGTGGAAAATCTCCAAGCCCCCTCTTGGGCCAAATTAGATTTCTCAGTTGAATCATTGAGATTATACTTCGATTTTCAATGCTGGTGCTGGCATTTTTATGACAGCGGCTCTGGCTTATTAACAGAGCATATTGAAACCAGCTTGGTGATTTTCCCCTCCTCCTTTTCACTCTGTTATACCAAAGAACATTTATTACTTTTTGATAAAAGATGCACACCCCTCCCTTAGGAGAGGGGCACTGAAGCAGGATGAGATGGCTCCTGCCTTTGTCACTGTCTCCAGAGTAACTGGGGAAGGGCAGGAACTGGAGTGTAATCATTCAACAGAGTGACAAAATACAGGGCTAAAGGAAAAAAGCTTAGATTAAATAATTCTTCGGTGTCCCTTACGTCTTCATCTATTTCTCAAAAGGCATTATGTGCAAAGCAGAAAATGGTATTACTTTTTTGTGTTAATAGCAGAGATGAATCACCTAATGCCATTCAACAGTTGGAACTAATATCAAGATTCAGGTTTCACAGCTGGCTGTGAGAGACAAGGAAAAAGTTGCATAGATCAAAAGGCGTTCATGTTTTGGGGAAGGTCCCTCTGCAGTCCCTCAGTCTGACTTCCTCTGATCTTGGAAATTGAAGCTCTCCCTTTAAAGCCTTCAAATTTAATTCTTGTTCTCCTGAGAATCTCCTGAGACATCCAGAGAATGACTTCAGGGTATGCAAGGAGGGCAGCGCGGGCTTGCTGCCATATAGCCCCTCTCCAAAACCACAACAAAACCTTTGGAAGGATGATGACAGGGTACTTCTAGGCATTCAGAGCACCTCCTCAGGCCAGCAGCCATCTCCTGGCATCACCATGAAGGTTCCAAAGAGCCAGGTGGCTGCTAAGGGTGCAGCCCACCAGCCCAGCCTGCCAAGGACGCAGTCCAGGACCACCTCCCACAGCCCACCAGCCCCAGGGACCTGGCAGGGTCTCCATGCACCTCTGTGAGATTTGGAGGAAGTCTGGGGTGAAAACTGGCTGTGGAGCAAGGCTTGAGTAGGTCTACTGGTAATGTCAAATAATTTCCAAAGATCTGTGCTTTTTGGGATGTGCACCCAGGGTTGGAGACTGAGGTGGCTTCAGCCCATGGATCATTGTCTCTCACTTAGATTCCGCCTGGCCTCCATTCCATCCATGCCCCACCAATCCCTGAATAACCACGTGAAGTGGCACCAATTTGTTGGTACCAGTTTGTCTAATAAATGAGACCATGGAGCACAGAGAAGCAGGAGCTGTTCCATGTGAGGTTCAGATGTTCCTGCTGCAGAGGTGGCACTCCAGGCACAAACTGTCACAGCCATCTGTGTTCAATCCACCTGCATAACCAGTCAGCTTTTTTGGAAATAGCCTGGATGTGAATCCACCAGGACATTATGACTAATCATGAGAGGGGAAAGAGAGGAAAGAGCACACAAGACTAGTATTGTCTCCAGAGCAGGAAGGATTAATTGCTTGCATCCCAGTTCTTTGCAAGTCATGGAAGTCAGCGTGAGGGAAGGATGCCCACACCTTGCAGAAGGAAGGTGTGTAAAGCCAGGGTCACCTTTCACAGCAAAACTTCATAGAAATTAGACGACAGCCCAACCGTGCTAGGAGTTTCTCCACATCAGAGGTTTTGAATTGCGGCAGAATAATTCCAGCATCTGTAATTAGCGCTTCCATTAAATCCTCGTTGCTCTCATATTAATTTCAGGAGTTTGGAACTGTCAGGAGCACTATTAAGGGATGCTATCCTTGTCAGGAGCTGCAAATAAAATTCGAGCTTCTGATTAAAAGTTTAGGGCAGCCCTCATTATTTCCTGCATCACAAGAGCAGTCTTTTTGGGCTACTCTTTCAGTCAGTACTGTTTCATTACGGAGGGTCTCTAATTATTTCTGCCTTGGAGCAACAAAAA
>VXBT01006740.1:1687008-1709461 GCA_013400235.1 Oriolus oriolus
AAAAAAAAGACAATTTGTTTTCCACATCCTCCTCGGTGCAGCCAAATACAAAAATTCCCATTTGTTTTCCGAGCTGGAAGGACACAGTGGCACTGGGAAGGTGCTGAAAGAAGTCGCTGTTGAGTTTTCCAAATTACCTACCTGGACCAATGAAGGCGCTGGGAAGTACGAGTCCCACATGGATGGGGATTAGCTGTCCCTCTCATTAAGAGCCACATCCAGGAGGTGGCATCCAGGAAACACACAATAGACTGGGGGCAAACACACCCAGGACGTGTCTTTCCATGGGATTCAGGACAGTTATTCTGGCTTTAAAAACAGACCCAGCTTCCTGACTCTGGATCCAGCCCTGCCCCCAGCACAGCTCTGGCCATGGGGACCTGGGAGAGGGATTGTGGGTTTTGGATGGGGAACAGGTGGGGAAAATCAGGTATGGGAAATTTCTTACAGAAAACCTGGCCACCCTGTGCTACAAGGCTGCACTGCCTATGTGCTGCGTGCATGCACTGAGAAATAGGTGTACAGGCTGAGAGGGCAAGGCAGGCTGGGGCTAGTGCTAGAGCTAGAGCAGGGCTGCTCTCCCCCTGAAATCAGGGCTCAGAGCTGCACACTAGAGCAGCTCCATGGTCTTCAGCCAAATATTTGCCAGGAAATAAGGATTTGGATGGACTTAAGCTCACTGCAATCTCCTGTCAAACTTGTGTAATTGTTAACATTGGAAATGGAAGCTTGAAAAATTAAGGTGCCTTATTTGGGATATTACAAAGAAAGATTTCACTCCAGGAGGATGTTTTGGGTTGGAATTCATGCATTTGTTGTCTAATACAAACTCTTTCAATTAAAAAACCCCCATGCATTTGGGGGGTTGAAACACATTCACTAAACCTAACTTTTCTAGATTTTCCATACATACAGACAGTTGACAGCATTTTTTTTCCCCATGGGCAGTAAATAAAGAAACTGACTCTTAATCCAGTGAGCTGCAGATGCTTTCTACTCTGTGTGAAGCCGAACATCTCTGAAGACCGAGTTCTGTATTCCCTTGGTTACTTTTTAATTACATTGCAATAAAATTGCAAGGAATCTAATTTTGCCAGACAAAACCCAGGGACTCTGTGGAAGGTGATGGGGGTCCAGCCATTTCACACACTAATTACACCAGCACAGGCCCTGAAATACTGCGCTATTTTTATTCATTCATGAAAAAAAAAAATCTCTCTTCTCTAGATCCGAGTGACTGCTATTTCATTCTCAAAAATAGTCAATGCACTCCTCATTTCTCAAAAAACAGCTGCCCTCTTCTGTTTCCAGGGAATATTACTACCTTTCAAAATCCTAATGCGTGTGCTGTTGAAATCAAAATAAAATTCCATTACTCTACCTGCTTCAAAACAACAACCCAATCTCAATAAAGCACTGCCACCTTCCTTAAAACCTCTGAAAAGGGGGCAATATTAAACAAGAGCTTGAAATATGGGTCTAAGGAGGGAGTTGTTCCGGATTTCTAAAAGTATGTCTGCAGTGCCATCAGGAGGTGTGATCACAGCATAGGAAAGCCGGGCTGAGCTGAGCCAGTACAGCCAGCAGGACAGACGGACACTGGAGCATGGATGTGGGGAGAGGCATCCCACGTGCACCTTTCCAGGGATAACAGCATCCTGAGAGCTCCAGGCACCTGCAAGGGTCACCTCAAGGTGTTGCCACCTCTGTCACACCTCTCTGGCTGCAGCCAGAACTTCAGAGCCTCGACCCAGCTGAGGGCTGGTGGGAATTCTGCATCCAGGAGGCTCAAACACATGGAAGCACGCAGTCTTCTAAGGGGCTACAACACTTTTGGTTTCTTCTCTTGATTTTCTGGAAGCCAATTAGCAAACCCCAGCCTGAATCCGCCGTGGGTGAGAGGCTGGTCAGTGCTGCACAAGCAGCACATCACAGCCCACAGCAAAGCTGCTGGGACTGCAGGGAGGTGGCAAAACTGGAGCCTGGGAAGGTGGATACCAACTAATACGAGTTATTTTTGAGTTATAAATTACTGTGACCCATTTCCTCCAAAACTGGCCTCAGTTCTCTATTGTTCTCACTTTTCCAGCTACCAAAGCCATCCCTCCAGGGAATAAAGATTAAACGCTTGTTAGAGAATTTCAGGAGGGTGACTCGTCCCCTCACACTGTGATTGCTCATTTATCTCCTTGGCCCCATAAAATGCATCATAAAAATGCCTTCTTTACTGCCTAGTAAAGAAGGTTCAAGTGCATCACTGCATTTACATGAACGTTCAGGACAGCCAGATTTGCCACTTATGTATTACACCTAGAATACTATTTATTGCCTTGAAATAGGAATGAATCCAGTCATCCCACACTTGCTCTTTCCCCAGAGAGACAGGCAAGATTCCACTGAGACAGAAAAACATAATGATTTCACCAAGGTCCCATTAAAAAAAAAAAAAGCAGTGGATCAAATAGGTGAAAGTGGAGCAAACAGCTGTTCCCTGTCCTATGCTCTGTAGGAAATCTGGGCATGAGGATCCTGATTAAAACTGGTGTCTTCTTGTGCAAGTGGAAATCTTTTCCCAGTAATAAAGCCTGCCTGGACTTAGGGCACCTGGCCTTGTACATGTGCTCCAGATGAACAAGATTGCCCCCAAAATACTGCATCTCGTGGCCAGTTTAACTTCACAGCAAGAACCTCCAGTGCAGCTGGTGATTTGGGTTTAGAAAGGTAATAACAAAAAGTTAGAAAAAAGGGGAGAGAAGCCAGGTGGCTGCAGTCCTCCCCAGCTTGGCTCTGGACTGGCACAGCCCTGGCACCTCACATGTTTTGTTTTGGTTTTCCTCCCATGGGCTCTCCATCCACACCACTTAACTTTCCACATTTCCCTGTCAGCAATACATTTCCATGCTTTGAGGATGTAAAAGTTAAACACTTTGGAAAGAGCCTCAAAGAACACAAAGCAGATGAAGAGCTAACACTCATTTAGCCCTTCAATGGCCTAATTTCTGCAAGGTGACAGTTTGCTTTGGTCATACAGCAAGTCTGTGGAAACAAAATGCTGCAGACGGGATTTTTTCACAGCTGTACCAGCTGTATTGGGTTAAAGGCAGCACTTCCAACATAGATAAGTCATTTCTAATAAACAGAAATTGGAAAAGCCTCCAGCATTGAAAAAATATTAAAGATTGAATCCTTCTGGGAAAGACATGCGATATTTGTCTGGCAAAATTGCTGCCAGCCATTCGACACTGTAATTGTGGAACATTAAGTTTCATCCCAAACGCCAAGCATTAAGTGATGCTCCTGCATGATGTGACTTTCCTTCTGGAGGAAATCTAGATCAAATTCAGTGGCACCTGCTGAGCACAGGGTGACCTCAACCAGTCTCCAGAAAGACACTCAAATATTTGCAGTTTGACTGTGGCACTGCAGCATTGAGGTGATGGGTTTCTGTATGGAACATGGAGCTTGACACTGGAACCAGAAATGTACCCCAGCAGCAATAGGGGACTGCTGTCCTTAATTTTGGTGTAGGCAGTTCAGGCAACTCCAGCTCTCTCCAGGGAATCACCTTGGAGAGTTCTAGCCAGGCTTAAAGGCAACAACTGCACCCACTGCAGTTGCACAACCACATTCTGATCACTCTCCTTGTAGGATTAAATTCTGTAAAAGACTAACTCACTTTGGGGTTTAAGCCTTGTTTTCAAAGACAGCTTGCAACCAGATTTACAAAAACGCTACAGCAATTTAAAACATCTGCTGGGTCTGTTGATGAAAAGACCCAAGCAGATTAAGGTGCCAAATGTTTTTAAATATTACTCATGACCTATGCTGGTCTTGTGTCCCAGGGTTGGCAGGATCACCCAGGGGAACTTCAGATTTTCTCTTTGCTTCTATTCTTGTTTCTTCCATTGCTTATTACCTTCCCTTCTGGGATGTGTACGTAACATTATCTTTTAAGTACAACAGCCTGTGAGCTGGACCCAAGGTGTATCTTTGGGTGCTGATATTTTAGGGACACCTGCTCTGATTTGGAAGACCTGTCCTGTATTCACTGTGGAAATATTATGTTGTATGCCAATGACAATAAATGCTGGCTGGCATTTTCCAGCCTCAAAGCTCTCACGAACCATTGCAGGGAGCTTGGCTGCTCATCCATTTACCACAGTTTGTTAAGTGGGCAGCTTGACAGTGGCAGCACCACAGCTTCATTTTCTCCTAACAGCTTTAGGACAGCATTTCTTAAATCAAGACAAAGCCTTTGAAGTCAGTGAGTGGAGAAGGCAGCGCTGGCTTTGTTACAGCAATCAGAAATGCAAGTTGAAAGCGTGTATGCTAATTGCCAAGACTACTGCCATATAATTAGCATATACAGTCTGTACCCAAATTAAGAACTCCCTTGAAAGCTTATTATGCCCTAATATATCCCCAGTATGTCCATACATAAAGCTGTGCTCTGCCCCACCTTTGTGTTTCTCAGCAGCTGTGAGGAGCTGTGTGAACATCAGTGCTAACCTAGCTTAACAAGATGTCTGCAGAAACCTGTCCCATGTGTTAGACACTGGGCAGTGCATGAAAGGACTCCAGGCTGATGTGACTGTCTGTCAAGAAGCCTGCTAAGAGGAGAGATGCTGCTCCATGCACCCACCCTGACCTCCCAGCACCTCTCTTGGTGTTCTGCTCACACGCAGCCTTCGATGCTTCAAGGGTCCAGGTGTGTGGCTCCATCTTCCATTTTAATAATGGTTGTCATGTCTTCTGTGCTGACACCAGGCCAACAACAGCCCATCCCAAGGACAAGGGCTTTACCCAGCCTGCTGCCCTTGGCCTTCGCGGGAAGAGAGGGCAGAGGAAGGCACAGCTGCCCGGCTCTGTGGAACACTCCCAACCCTCCTGCATCTGCCTCTTGCCTGCAGCTGCAGATCAGCCTCAAGGAAAGGCTAATTCAAATGGTCAGCAGTGCACCTTGGATTTTATCACTTTATTTCAAGGGTATAATTGCAAGGACGGCACTTGGGACTGTGAGACTGGCGAAAGACAGTTTGGAACTATCCACTGCCCATTCCTACCTCCTCACTTCTGTGTGCCCAGGATCACCACAGCCTTGAAAATCTCTCTCATTTTTATTTATATTCTTCTTCTGTTAACACTTTTCTTCGTACTTTTCAGTAATATCCACCAGAAATCGGGGTTTGCATAATAAAAATCTGTGCTTCACGCAAGCAAACGTTAAATGGAGGAGGTGTCCTGCGTACTGCACTTTGGTGACCGTGACAAGGTAAACCAAAGACAGGCTGGTCAAAAACAGACCCTCAAAGACACAGTCACTAAGAGCAGTCACAACAGGAGGCATGAGAAGCATTCAGCCCTCGTGCCTGGGTACCTTGGTGCCCACTGAAGACCAGCAGAATGTATGGCAGCCCACAACCCCACCCGACACAAATAAACGCAATATCCTGAAGAGGAACGGCATCGTTCCTCTGTCCGAATTCAGAGCTGCTAATCCAAACATGCTCCGAGCATCACCAGCTTTTACAAACAGAAGCTACTTGTCCAAGATCTCATGTATGGGGTGCTTTGGCCATTTCCTAATTGAGCTGCTGTTGAGATGCTGCCAAGTGTTAGAGGAAGCTGCAGTAAGGAGCTACTGCAAAAGGATCTTTAATAATTAGTGGACAATACCAAGGAGGAAGGGTCCTTAAAGGGAGGTGCAAGCACATACATGGCAGAACCTGCTCCTGGAGGCCACTGAGACCACGGCCCTGCCTCGCACAGGAGCCTCCCCCTTGGCTGAAACAATCCCCACCTACACAGGTTCACACAGAGCAAAAGGACGTCATAAATGACATCTCAGCCCCCAAACTCTCCAGTCAGCTGCAATCAGAGATTTTTGGCATCATTACATTGTTTTTACAAGTCCCTTAACTCTGAAGTATTGTTTCCAGACTCCTCAAAATATCAGGTGTTAATCTATATGTCCTCATCTCTTCTGGTGCACAGGGATTTGGCCATTTGACTTTCCTCTTTTTTCATACCTGTTTCAACTTTTGTGTTTTTCACATTATTGGTCATGTTGCACTTAGTTAAGTCCATAGTCTGGCTTCTTCAGTTAATTCCTGCACAAAATTCCACAGACACACCAAAGGCAGCCTATTTTATTTATCATGCAACTGCACTCATTTCTTCTCAGAACCCTACACCTCATTCTTCCACTCACAGTACCTTCGTACCTCGATAACTGCAAAACGAGCCTTAGATTAATACTTCTTTAACATCTTTATACTGTACTGCAAACGCCTGCCACATTCCCTAGTCTCAGATAATACACTGTGGGTAATCTCCCTGTCTCTCTTTACCCTCATGTAATTCCAGTGACTTTACACAGCTCCGCTCCTGTTTCACACAGGTAGAGAGGTGAAGGAAGCCCAGTGGAATAAGGCCAGTTGAGAGCACATCATTCCCTGAAGGATAGGCCAATGAATCCTTGATACTATGATAATAGCCCATTACTATTCCAAAACAGAGAAGCAGCCTTCAATCCAAATGCTTTAGGAGAACTAGAAGTAGGAATAAAGAGAATTGATGTGAAGGGGGCATCAGTGAATACAGAAGAGCCTCCAAACCTGTGCTTTGCAAACCTGCACCCTTTACAATCCTCCTAAAAGCTGCTGTTTTTCCTCATCTCCACTAATGTTTAATGGCAGAAGCAATATTGGAAGATCTCTCTGCCAGGATTCATTATTTTTAAACCACATGCTAAAGTCCTAATGCTTTATAAAGCCACTACATGAACAATGAAAATCCAACTATTATTAATCACTTTGGTTTTAAAATCCAGTCATTTTCATCATTCTGGGCGCAGGGAGGCTGGATGGACAGGAGGCAGGGACAGCAGATTGGTATTTAAAAGCCTTGAGTTCAATCTTCCATTTTAGCCATAGACTTTCTGGACAATTCACTTTTTCCCCCCCCAGATTTTACTTCCTCAATTCTAAAATGTTGCAGGACAACCATGTGAAATCCTTAGACACCAGGGTAATTGCAGAAGCAGATGGAGGGCTATTTATGCTCTCAAATTATACATTTAGTCTTTGATTTTCATTTCTTTTTTATAGTACTTTATTTACTGAGTAATTCAGCAAATGCCTGTGACTCTCAAACAGGTTGCCCAGGTATCTGCATGTCACTATGCTTTTTGGCTGTACCAAATTGCTACAGAATTGATATAAAATAAAACTACCACATGTAAGTATTAAAAAGGCAGTGCTTTAACAGCTGATAATGAGGACGAGCTGCTTTGTAGGGGGTTGGTTTCCAGGATGACCAAACATAACACAGCCTGGATGAACATAAACAGCGAAGGGCTGGGGTGAGATTTAACATTAAACTGCACTTACAAGTTTTTATGACTCTATTTACTCTAAGTGAGAACACATAAAGCCTCCAGCATCTCTTTGTTAGCACAGAAGAAGTCACCTAAGCGCTGAGGCAGCTCTCATCCCAAATGGTAAATCAGGATAATTCCACCAGTGTCAGGGTTCTCTGTAAGGGTCCAATGCCTTGAATAAGAGAGGATAGGGGAGTGCAGGGACACATCCCTGTTCACAGCTGCTTTTACATCCAGAGCTGTGCCCCAGCAGCAGTCACACTCCCAAATGTCTTTGGTGTGCCCCCAGGACACCGCCCTTGAGGTCAACAGCTCACTGCACCAACAGCATGGCTGCACAGAAGGGCTGTGCTTTGCTCTTACCTGAGTTGAACTTAAAAACCCTGGATCTTCTCTGCTTCCAAGGCTCCACTCAGAACGTCCTTTCTGTTTGGAAAGTCATTTGTGCTGCATAAGCATATGCTCTTCTGGAGCCCTCAAGTAATGAAAGGGGGAAACCGCACTCTGGTAAAAAAAAATGTGTTAATGTAAGGATCCGGCTCAGCTTGTCCCCATCTTTTCACAGTCAGAGCTGAAAGTCAGTCCGTGGTTCAGCCTGGGGCTGGTGCAGAGCTTGTGATGTCCACTCAAGGGGAAAGCACAGACAGAAACTGAGTCTTTTGTGTCCCTCCTGGCTCCCGTCCGGCCAGACACTGAGCACTCCCAACGCCTCCTGAAGCCAAGACAGCTCTCAGCTGGCTTTCAGTAATAGCTGGAAATACCCTGACCCTCCTCCAGAGTAACACATTCTACCCTGAATTATACTCCTTTATCAGTGTGTGAAAACATGTTCATGTAGCTGCGATCAGTGCTGGGCTAAAATCAACTCAGTCATGCCCAGTCCAGCCACAAGCAGTGGCAATACCAAACATTAGGGCTGTACAACGGTAAGAGCAAGATGGTTTATTATATAATGAAGAAGAAAAAAATTCATTTTCATCAAGTATTCCCTCACAAGGGTCAGTACAATATAAAGGAAATAAGGAAAAATGTACAAAACAACCTGACAAAAAGGCTCTAGATGAAACATGTTCAAAGCTTTTGCAAATGATGTTGCTGGACAGATGCAGAAGGAAATTAAATCCAGTAATTTTTCCCCTGCAAAACACAGACTGAAAAACTGATTTTATTTTCAAAAATTCAATTCTGTCTTTACCTGCAGATATTTCAGGTAAGACGACACAATTTTAGCTGTGATACATTTGTTAAAAGGAGAGATTCCCAGAACTACTATTAAACCACATTTATTTCAAAGTGGATTTTATTTTCCCTTCCAACTTTATGCAGGTGGCACCTCAAAATAAAAGAAGTTTAGCCACGAACTTCAAAGAAACCAGGTCCATACTTCTCCATTTTCTTTTATCCTTCGGCAACCCTGGCATTTGTTTTTCCACAATCAGCAACAGATCTCCATCTCATCCAGAGAATCCTTGTAAATGTGGTTGTAAAATTTAAAAAAAATAAAAATTAAAAAGATCACAAAACAAAAAACACATATAAAACATCAGCAGTGAGAAATTCCTGAAGGTTTTCAAGGCTTGCTCCTAACTCAGCTAAAGTCAACGTACTTCAAACTATTCTAGCTGGAGCAAGACCAAATCCTTACAGAACCAGATACACAGTCCTCAAAAAGCAAAACTGTAAGAGTGTTGTAATCCAGATGGAGGAGTAAAAGACAAATTTTAGCAATGTACCTTGCCTGGCCCCAGCCAACAGAATATCTTTGCCTTGGGTATTTAATTTACTCCTGACCCAGGCAAGATTCCCATTGGTTACAGTGAGAGCATCACTAAAGGAATGCAGCAAAAGGACATCATGCATTAGTAAGCTAAAATATGAAACCATGCTTATGGCAATAGCTTTCCCTTCTAATGCCCTATAATGGGCATCTAGGAAAGGAAATAAGCAGTTTTACAGAAAAAAATCTGCGTTTTGTTACGTTGATGACCATCCTAAGCAACTCCACAGAAGTTTTCAGAGTTCCTTTTAATGTGCATGAAGAAAGCAAAAAGTCAAAAATAGACCAATGTTAGGCAAGATTATAACAGATTTACTCATTAGTGCAGAATGCAAAACAACAGCTAATGCCTAATACAAACAAAGTAGTATCACTTTCATCCTCCTCACAAATTCATGGATTCCACGTGGTTTACTTCCTTGCCTTAAAAGAAATGTTTAAATGAAGCATGAACTTTGTGTCTCTAAAAATAACATCCCGAGTTAGCAAAGGAATCACTGGAGGAAAAAGAAATTGGAAATGGACATTTAATTACAAGTTGCAAGGAAATCCCCATTTTGCTTAGCATGAAAAGAAACAAAGATCCACGGGTTGGATTTGATTGGGGGTTTTTTGGGTTTGGGGTGGGTTTCTGTTTGGGTTTGGTGGTTGGGTGTTTTGCATCAAGGGAAAGAAAACAATAGCTATGTGGGAGGAAAAACATTTTCACAAATATAATAAATAACTGTTCTGATTCAAAAGCAAAGTGCGATGTAGAATTTTTCCACTTAAACAAAAACAACCTACAGCATAACGCCTTAAATATTAACAAATCAATTAGTGGTCAGCACAGTAAAATAAATACGAACAATATTGATTTACATTTTGTTTCTAGCAGCAAAGGTCATTAACCTACTGGCCAATGTGACAGCTTCACAGAAGTCCTGTTTCTTGGGCTTGGTACTTGGTTTGACATGAAAAAAAGTTTAATTGGGTCTGGAAAATGGCACTTCAGCTGGACAGTGTTCTCCCCAGCCCACCTACGTCAAAAAGGTTTGCCCAGGATGTGTTCTCAGTATTTTTTGAACAGTGATTTGGAGAACACCTTTCACAAAAAGAAATTAAATCAGGATCCACTCGGGATCCAATGCTGAAAAGTATGAGTTTGGATTGTCCTGAACCCTAAGGATAATGGGGAGGTTGGGTGTTTTCTCTTTGCAGTCAGCAGCTTCCTATGCTGAAGGGGGAGTGGGAGGATCACAAGCCATTAAGCACTGCTGAAGAGGGAGAGGAAAGCCTTGGTCGCTTGTAGGAAGGGCCACAACAGAGCACTGGGGCAAAGTGAGTCTCAGCTGCCTTTCCCAGCAAGACATCTTTCCTTCCATGGAGGAAATCTGTCCTGTCTTGTCACTTGAGTCCCACTGTCCGCTGTACACTTGCTCTACAAGCCACCACTCTGAAATCACCAGCATGACCGCATTCACTTGTACTCTCTTGAACAGAACAAAGCAGATTCAGGCCTCTCTGTTCAGGGCAGACTGAAGCCACCACTCCAAACCAGACTCAGCCCCAAGCAGAGAGGAGCCTGCAAGAACAGCCCCCTGCACGTCCCTCGCACACCCTCCCAAAAGCACCAGCACACGGCTGTGCTGTGGCACATCTGCACAGCTGGAGCAAACCAGGGTTTGACACCTCCAGCAGCCACTGGAAATGCCAAATGAGGAGCAGATGGCTGGGCTGGAAGCAGGAGCAGCAACCAAAGCTAAGTGGTGAACAGCTGATTTTTGGGACACACGAAGGCAAGCAAAAATGCCTCCTCGACCCTAGCAATCAGCCAGACAGCATCAGTACCTACAGCTCCTCCAGCTCGTGTTTCACAAAGGGTTGCTTTTCTGCTACTAATTGCAGCCTGTGGGAAATGCCATGCTATAATTTACAGCCAGAGGGATGCTTAGCCATAATGCAGGGATCACTGTGCTGAAGCACATTGTGGTAAGGCTCATCCAACTCCCTCTGTCCCTCTGGACAGTGGTGTCAGACTGGCAAACCAAACGACAGGACACAAAGAGAAAACCAGAGCCCTTCTGTCAATGCAAACGACGAGGGGGAAAGGCTGATGAGAGATTTTGGAAAGGCAAATGTTCTTCAAGGCTACACCGAGGGCGAGGCAGGGGCAGGAAAGCACAGAATAAACAGACTTACAAAGCTGTCAGAACTATTCAGTGAGTGCTCTACAACCTGGGCACCTGCTCTACCTTCTCACGTGCTCCAGGGCACAAACCCTATTTAACTGAGCTTTGCACAAGGAGGGGAGGGGATCCCATTCATGAGGACATCCATTGCTCTGCCTGTATCTGCAGAGCAAGGATCAGCATGGAATGATCTAGGGAGTTGCTTTCCACTACTTTGCAAGTGCTCACCTTGCCTGGATGTAGGAAGGCTGCATTCAGGTTGTATGGCTCCCTGATGCTCACTCAGGTAGCTGAAGAAAACAATACTCAATTTCTGAGGAGCAGCCAAGTGCAACAAACATTTTGAAGGCGGACTAGAAAGATGAATAAAGACTATCTGGATTTTTTTTTTTAGTTTACTCATTCTTCATTTATTAAGGCAAGCAGAAAGTCCTTCTGGAATGCAAGAGGCAGGATCAGAATGGCAATAAAAGGAGGTGGGGGAGTTACCTTCAACACTATGCACTAGGTACAATTTATCCCTGGTAAAATCCTACTGAAACTAATGGAGCTGCATCCAATTCCAGCTGCCTGAAGAGGGGTGAGAGATGAGCCATGGTGCTTCCTTGGCCCTCTCTCTGCACCTGCCACTGAAGTCAGTGAAGCTACACCAGTGCACAGCTCCAGCAGCAGTGGGGGATCAGGTCCAACAAAAGCCAGTTATGTGCTGCACTTGCCACTGGAGACCATGTTTTAATGACACTGTGAACTGGACTCCAAACACAGCTCCTCACATCTACCCTAACAAGCAGAAGAATAAATGTCAGCCCTGCTTCTGCTTTTTATCCCCTTCCTACTTTTGCTAAGGAATATCAGAACAAACACACACACCTTTTGAGTTGTCTACAATTAAAAAGCTGCTTAACAAGTTTCTTGAATACTTCCATGTGGCCAAAAAGCTGTTACTCAAACAACCATCACCCCCAACATTTAAATCCTACATAACTTTGGATTTTTTGATGGTCCCTAGAACAGTCAAGTTCACATCAAGCAATGGAATTAAAACCCATCCTGAGACGGAAAAAGAAAGAGGGGGGGGGAAAGTCATCCAATATTGGTAGCTCTAGTTCAAAGGAGCATTTAATCTTTGCTCTATAAACACCCATCAGGCTTTGCCCAGGGAATGGCATGGAAGTGGGACACACCAGTATCTGCTACCCACAGTCCAGGCAGCCCTGTTCTTCCAGAGCAAGGACTGCAAACCCAGAGACCAACGCTTGCTCTCTTCTACATCAATATGCAAAGACGTTACAGCTGACAGCTCCTTCCATCTATTCTCAACCTGACTCAGTCTAAGGCAGAATCAGAGCACAGCACATCTCACCTGAGCAGGTTTGCTTTCCAGTTCACTTCATTAAGCTGCTGAGATCCCCAGAGACTCTCTTCAGGGAGATGAGCTACACCCATGGTATATTAAGGTGTCCAGGCAACAATATCAAGAGTAGAAGAGTATTTCTGAATGGGGCTAATCAGCTGAAATCCATGTCAGATGTTCAGAATGGAACCTGCACTGCAGAGGAAGCAGGAAGAGGCAAGACCCTCCAAGGAGGAGAGGTACGCACAGCCTTTCTACACAGATGTGGAAAGAACCTACTCTGGACTGTAATGGGGGCCAGAAGCAGCAAAGTGTGGACAAGTACACCACCTAATTCACACATTCACAGGCCCTACTCCTGCCCCTCTTTTACAAGCTGCCCACAGATTGAGTCTGCTGTAGGGAGGCATTCTGGAGCACTGCTCTGTGGTGTGCCAGGAGGGGAGCGGGCTTTGCACATGGTCCACCCACGTGGTAGAACCACAGAAGTTCCCAGCACTTCTTGGGCTTTGCATATTCATGCAGAAGGCTGGGGAGAAGACACGGTTCCTCCCCGCCACTCAACACAATGAAGAGCCTTAGATAATTAGCAAACAAACACCAAAAACACTTCATGTCCTGCACAGCGTCATCCTGCCGACTATGATAGAAAAAAAATCTAACCATACCAGTAAGTTTGCAGGTGTTACATGTACAGCTCGAGAGCATACTCCTACCCAATGGAGCACAAAGCAGGGCATGTGGCAAACAGCAGGCGAGAGACAAGCTGCTCTAGTTGCAAACTACTACCGAGGGTGGCGCGTCATTGGACATAGCCCAGGTTCTCCATCTCGTTCCTGTACCGCTGCTCGGACACTTTGCTCTTGTGCTGTTTGCTCTCCAGGTGCTGCCTGAACTCCATCTCCTCGCTGGCGCCCGCGTTGCACATGGAGCAGTAGAACTGGCCGCTGGGCGTCACACACATGGCCAGGTCACGGGGGATCCTCTGGCGCGAGCGGGGGTTGAAGTAGGGACCTGGGGAGTCAACACAAAAGCCTGGTTTATCTGTAAGAAATCAAAGCTTGAGGCAGCTCAGTGACAACGCCTAAATCCAATGAATGATTGAAAAGCAGACAAAGATTTGCTTCTTTAACTGATTAGAGTCAACCCTTATTTTAACAACAACTGCTCTGCTGATTTACAGATTTGCAGAGGTGCAGCACACAAGACAGCTCTTGGAATTTTATAAAGTAGTAGAGTGGGCTTAGTGACCCAGTCTTATTGAAAATCAGGAGTCTAATTTAAGTAATGAATCAATTCTTTCTTTTCTTAACAATCTAATTCCAGAATTAGAATAGTCTTTTGATTAGAATAAGCTGCCTCAGTTTAAAACTCACAAAATGATATTTAATAGAACTTTAAAAGATTTATCTTTTCCACATGACAGTGATTAGAATGACATGATTAAACCAAGTTTCACCAGGAATCACGGTTTCAGCTAATGTGTGCTTGTAAAACAACTTAAAATGAAAAAGAGAAATAGATGCCTGGCTGGAGACTGTAATACACTCTTTAAATCATAGTAAAGAGGCAAAGTTAGTATCTAACACCTGAGGAAGGACTCTATGCTAGGAACAGATGGTCTTAGAGGGAGGCTAACATGCTCTCTCATTCTGGTCATGGGAGTGCAAGTACAGGTTGATGTGCCACAGTAGGAGTCAAAGCACCTGGCCACCTGCCAAAAAAATAAAGCAGGAAAATTGTCACCACTTAGAGCAGCCTTAGAGACAGGCAGATGGTAAATTAAGTTACAAACTGAGAAAAAGAACTAACAAGCAAGCTGACAAAACAAAGCAACTTTGGCAGCTGGGAAAAAAAAACATGCAGACATGAAGGATCAGCAGAGCTTGGACCAGCTCCTTTCACAACCAGACTCTGCTAAAACAGACCTCAGAAACAGAAGAAAAACAAGTCTGTTTATTATTAATTACTATTCCAATGACAGAATAGATGCAAGCTCCAAGTTACCTGTGTTGTTCTGAACCGTATATGTGTTTCTTCTGTTCTGCATCATCTTATATTCATTCCCTTCTTTCCTTGCCCTTCGTTTGCCTAGTTCTGACGCATCCCTGCAGATTAAACAAATGTGAACAGCTGCAATTCAGAGTTTTCTGACAAAAGGACTGCCCGAGACACTGCCACACGCTTTCAGCCTGAGCATGAGGTTGAACAATACCTACGAGAATGAGTTATTCTGTGCCTCTGCAAGACGCAGCCGCTTGGCGTGATTTTTCCCTTGGTAGTGAGCCTGTGCCACAGCCGGAGAACTAAATGAGGCATCACAAAGCTTGCAGTAATCATTCTCTGTAGCCAAGATCACTCGGCCACCTGGTTTACTGGATCCCATCTAGCAGCAAAGGGAGAGATAGCATGTGAAACACAGGAAGGTTAAATTGCTGAAACATTTCAGCCACAGGGACTGAGACCAGCGTCGTCTTCATCAGACAGCAGGAGAGCTGGAATTTTAAAGCGCATGGATTAGGACACTCTCAAGGTCTCCCCAAATTGTTCTTACAAGAACTCCATTTTTCCTGCCTCAGTCTCCAAGAGAGCCTGCAAATTCCTGGCCTGAGGTGGAGAGAAAAGCAATCTGAACAAACAGCTCTGCAATAGCCACAGAGGCTTGTTTACATCACAGCAATGATGTAAAGTAAGCAACTCCTCCTGGCTGCTGGGAGCTGATGAACAGTGACTTTCACACTGAGGAATACCCACTGAAAGGTAGAGGTGCTCCTCTCTCCTATTTACAGTCCGCCTAATCTCTCCACAGTACCCTGTCTTTACACAGCTCCCTGACCACAGCAAGAGGAAAAAAAAACAGCAGCGAAGCTGCCAAACCTCTGATCCTTAACCTTCAGGTAGGAGGACACCTGGATCCAGACTTCAAAGGAAGGAGCCAGTCTCACATGAGTAGCTCCCGCTATATGAAGGACACCTTGTCTGTGGAGTCAGACCACATACAGTGACCCAGGCAGGAACCATGTGTCCTCAGCATGTAACAATCCAGGGAACAGTGTTTTGTAAATAGTGATTCATGCAGCCATGTCACTGCAGCACTTGATAAGCCGACTTTCTTTCACATCTCCTTTGCCAGTGCTCAGACCTAGAGACACTGGCACACAATTCTGACTTCTAGCTTACAACGTGAACCCTCATGTGGCCTCAGAGTGGTATTTTTATTGCCGTGGGCCATTTCCTCCATTAAAAAACACACCATCAGATACCCTGGCAGGTACAGCAGCCACTTCCCAGTGCCCCGGGCTGGACCCCACCCCATCCCAGTTCACATCTGTGAGCTGCAAAGCCAATTCACACAGGGCCAAGTCTCCCTCTGGTGGCTGCGGCAGCGCCTGGAACAATCTGCCACTCTGCAAATGCTCTCTGCTTCCCTACAGACAACACAGGCTCAATGTTGTGGGAACTGACAGGCACAGCCTCAATCCCCGTGGCCCAGCTGTGCTTCCCTGCACAGTCACAGGCAAAAGCCAGGTTAGCTGTCACATCCCATGACAAACCCAAGGGATGAATTCTAGAAGGAGAAAGCAAAAACCATCTCTTTTGCCTCTAATATGCCCAAAACAGAATTAATCTGGATCACTGAGGGAACAATCCATTCACTCCAAACACAGGAATGAGCACTTCAAAAGGAGCAACAAAAGAGGAATTAGCTAACAGCCCTGGGCAATGGGTGTAGGAGCACCAAAGCACTTTTTCCATGTAGGCTTCCCTCACACAACAGAGGGATGATTGTGCAGGGCGGATGCCACACCCTCACATCCAAATCCAGTTCCAGCGATGCTGTTTTATACCTGCCCTTAAACAGATATAATCAGCAGCACATCGGACTTACCTAGGAATCAAAGTATTTGCCAGGCAGAAATAGAACATTTGAAGTCCAATATTGTGCTGCAAGGGCAGATCAATATCTGCATCTTCAAAGGAAAGCAAACAGCTCACAACAGGCCATTTCCACCATCCTGTGCCATCACAAGGAAAATTCTTTCCCAACTCCTGTGGTAATCCTCAAAGCCTGAGATGTGGTTATTCTTACTGGGGGTTAGGTGACAAGAAAGCATGATCTCAGTCCCCTTCCCATGCCTTACCTGAGTTGGAAGGGAGACAACCTGAGGTGGGGCAGGCTCAACAGAATTACTCATCCTGGCAGGTGCCGGACAGCTGTTGGCAGCATAGTAATTCCGAAGTTTCTTACTGTGGTTTTTACCCTGCAAAGATAACCCAGATTAATCACTGTCCTAATAATAGTATCTTGCTCTGAAAGACAAAGGATCCAGAGACTGAAATGAGAAAGTGCCCATGAAGGTGGCAGCTCAGGTAAAGGAGCTGTCACTCAGAAAATAACAGCTTTGAATTTAAGAGATGCAGGCATTCCTCTCTTTCTCCAAAATACTCATCACCTAGAAGGACCGGGCCTCATCTTCAGCTGATTTTCTCAATAAGGTTACAATTAGCTTCTCAATCTGTTTGCCATTTCACTTAAAACCAGCATTTGGTATTTTAAGCATATCAACTGCTTTGCACAGTTTCTTGATAAGCCTGAACACACACACAGATTTCATGAGACTGCAAGCTTGAGTTAAAACATGAGATTGAACATAAAAACCCACTTCATACTTTATTTTCTCTTGAAAAACATATACCATAGTTCTTTTTGGTGTTCTGAAAACCTGACAGAGCATCATGAGACTATGTATATGCATTGTGGATGCAAGTTATGTACAAATTCACTTCTGCCCCCTCATGGCAGAAATTCTGCAGCAATAATATGTTAAAAGTGTAACATCAATTCAACCTACTCCTTCACTAGCAGGATACCACTTTTTTAGGGCCAACAACAATTCTGAAATCTGGGTCTGGTGTCCTGAGGATATGGACAACCACCCTTTTGCATTCACTTGTGGAGAAAGTCACTATCTCCAATGCTCATGCAAATACAGCACTAGGCAGAGAGGGTGTAGGAAAATGGGGTAATGCAAGACTGACATGTTCTATCTCTCAGCAGGAAGCATATGCAAAGAGTCCCTACCCTATTTCAGACAAGTCAACAAGATCAGCTCAAACAAAATTTATTTCATCTGAGCCAACCCAGCTGATGAGAGTGTTTGCATAAAAGGCCTCACCAGACCAGTAGCGTGCATAGCCTCAGAAAGGAGACCCTGATAAACACATGGCAGCAGCCTCTTTCCTAATGGCACAGCTGGATCCAGCAGAAAACATCTGTCAAGGCCTCACAAAATCCTGGCTGGAATCAGAAGACTGATTTTACTGAACTAGTGTAGATGTGAAATACAGGTTGCATAAGATAAAGGAAAAATCACAAGTGTCTGCTTTTTCACTCATGGCATCACTTCTCTGTCCCTGTGGACAGAGTTTTTGCAAAAAGCTCCAGTAATAACATCTTAAATGAAAGCACTGCAGCATGTCTGGACAACCAGAAAATCCAAGAAGGGTGAAGATATGTCTACAGAGTAGTTCCAGTCCATGAGGTGGTGCAGAGGTTGCTCCAGATGAGCAACTTGAATGCTGCTGCTGGTGTGCAGCACTCAAAACCCCCTCGAGAAGCTGAGTTAGTCCTCCTGCATTAGCCCACACTTCCCTCTGTGCTACCACAGCAACGGTGCTGGCAGTGCTCATGCTGGCACAGGAACGTCTCCACAAGCTGCAGATGCAGCAGCCCCAAAAGCTGAGCCTCCTGCTGCTCTCCTTACCTGGTAATGAGCCTGGGCTTGCTGGGCCGAATTCAGAGTGACATTGCAAAGCTTACAGCACAGGGGCTTACATAGTTCCTCCAGCATAGGGTCCTGCTCCACCACCTTGGCAAGTTCCTCTTCTTGTGTGTGATGAAAGGAAGGCCCCAGTCCAAGAGACTTTGGTGGGGACAGTGGTGAGCTGGCTCTTGGCCTTGTAGCCACTGACATAGGAAGGGATGAAGGCTTCTCAGGATGAGGAAGAAGTCCTGCTTGCTGTAGAAGAATCATTGGCCAGGAAGACAGTGGGCATGCTACTGCTGAAGGAGGAGGAGTCTTCGTCAGATCTAGACCAGAAAGACACAAATGCTGAAACAAGCAACAAGAACAGGAACATCAAGGATCCAGGGGCAACTCCTGCAACTCCACTGCCTCTCCTTCATGCCTTCTCAAAATGCCAAGCAGGATATAGTCAGTTTGCAACACTTCACCACCCACGGGAACGGCAGCATCCCAGACAACCAGGGCCAGAGCACACAATGCTTGTGTAAGAAGTGGGTCCCCTGGCACCCTCCTGGCAGGTGAAGATTCCTAACCACCCACAGCACCTGACAGCAGCACACATCCCCTCCATGACCACAAGAAGTGGGGAGACACAACATGCACAGCACACAAGGCTGTCTCAGTGGGGTGATACAACCTCTATCCACATCCCCCTTTGGAAGCCCAAGGACAAGCTCACCCTCCAAGAACTAAACAAATATTGCAGTGGATTACTGCAATGAACACTTAAAAAAGAAACTAAATACTTCAGAGCAGATTTATTGTATATAGGTAGATACAAAATACATAAAGACATCTATCCCTCAAATACTCACAAAGACTTTCCTGAGGAAAAGCTTTTCTCCAGGAAGTCAGCGAAAGAGAAAGAGTGGGAATGAGCTCGAGCACACCTTGTTGTACACAGTCAGCTCCCAAGGGCTCTCTGTCATGGTCTTCTTGAATGACCTTGAGCTATTTTTCACATTTCCATTACTAACTACAACTAATGCAACATTTAAAGCTACATCTTCTTCTGCAAAATGGAGAATTTATCTCATATTAACCTTTATTCAATTATTTCTCAGTTAATTCAAGTTATTAGAACTAGCCTTACATTTCCAACAAGAGGTTCTGAGAGATTTATTTAATTAAAGTTTATAAATCACATCTACAGCCCAGATGAACATCCCTAGAATAATGCAGAGCAGTCACATTATGAATTAAGGCACAGCTACTTTTGTTAATGTCTTATTAGCTTCTTATCATAACAAATCCTGTTCAGTGCCACACTGGGATCAAGAGAAGCATTATCTTGGCCTTTGCAGATCACTCCCAGCTAGGGCTGTATTGGCAGCGACCATGTTTATGCTCTGGGCTTTGTTCATTTGTTTAAGCAAATAATGAGACACATCTGCATTTTAAAACAACACTTGTGGAAAATCAGGGAAAAGTACATGAAATGCCACCAAGGAATTTTGTCCCTGAGTCGCTTTTGAAAATATGGACTTCACAGGCATTTAGGAACCTGGAGAAGCAGATAGCATTTATCTGTGATAACTTCCTGGATTTTCTATCTGCTAAAATTAGCTGAAGATAAATACCTTCTACACTCAAGCCATGGAAAATCCCAGTTGACGCTTGCAGTTTTAGGTACTGTATTATCTTTGGATCTCTCTTCCCAGAGAGATCTATGTTCTATTAGGAAAAAAAAAATTAAGAAAAAAAGAAACTCAGCAGGACTAAAGCATTCTAGTGACAAAATCATTTCTGAAATGTTTATCTCAAACCCAAACTTACACTAATACAAGACTGGAGGCAGTTCAGTTATTACTAGTAACTACAGGTAGGGAAAAAATTAAAAATTATTAAAAAAAAAAAAAAAAGAACAGCATGCACTAGCTTGGGGACAATGTTTTAAGGCAGTAACAGAGCCACCAGGAGTTTTCATGTTTGTAATAGTCCTCCACCACCAAGGCTCTGCAAAATTTCAGACCTGGAATCCACCACAAAGAAGGAAGAGGACACACAGGAATGGTGCTGCAAATCATCCATCAGCAGTGTAAATTCTGTAGTGTTACCTAACCCCTCTCCTACTCTCAGCACACATGACCCTGGTTAAACAGAACTGAAGACAACTTTTTTATCTTTATTTTCCTCAACTAGGACTCTGTAGACAGTCTAATTCATTTCTGTGGGACTACAGATGGAACAAGTTCATATCCATGTTGGTTAAATACATCATAACACGGGCCTATCAAGGCAGTTTAAATCAACTATGCAAGCAGGTAAGCATGCCAGCTAATTTCAGAGTTTTATTACACGAGTATAATGGGCCTCTTACTTTAAAATGAGAGTAAATTATAGCCAAATACTTCATAGAGCAACATAAAGAGATGTACATTAAACAGCAATTGAGATTCATCTGCTTAATTTTGCATGAGCGTTTGTTGCATCACATTTTCTTGCAACTGTCACAAATGGGATTTGGCATATACAAGAGGACACAGTGCTCACAGGATCTGTATCTACAGGGGGAAAGGTATAATGTAATATTCTTAGAAAATCTTCAATTGTAAGGTCATTTAGTGTTTCTTAAAGGAAGCAGTTGTCTGAAGATAAAATTACGGCTGCATGAGCAATTTCAATAGTAGGACTTCTTGATTTGGCTTATGCAATATATGTAATACTGATCTTCCCCTGACAGCGACCTTTAATCATTGAAATTGCTCAAATTATGTTCATTTCTCTCTTACTGATATTATTTATAAGAAAAAAGAAATCACTCATATTCAGCTTATTTACAGGCCCCTTTAATCCTCCACTGCTGGTTGTTACAGCCACCCTGCCCAGGAGAAGGAAAAGGGACATTTTTAACTCCTCCTTTCCCTTCACATGAGAAGCTGTAAACTCTTTACCCTACGACACAGCAAAGGAACAAGGCACATCCCTCACCAAGGACCCCAACCAGCACAGCCCGAGGCTGGGTAAGGACCTGCAGCTCTCCAGGGTGAGCTGAGGAGCCAGTCTGCCTCAAGACAGCACCTCTCAGAGCTCAGCCATGCCTCCTCTGCCATGCCAGGATACACTTCCATCCGATGCCAGTTGTCCTTGAGTGGATGAAAGCGGGACAGGTGCACAGCCCTTCTCCCTCCTTTCAGCTGGGGCATCCCAAGGGCAGCGCTGAAGGAGGAGACCCAGCCTCCATGCCACGAGTACCACAGCCTGGTACTGCCCAGGTAACCGGGAGCAACCTCCCCAGCTGACAACAGCACGGGGCTGGGAAAGGAGCTGGTCTGCCCTCAAATCTAAGGATGGAGAAGGCACAGAGTGACTTTCCTTGGTGAAAAGCATAAACCACAGCAAGAAACCTATGTGTTCTCACCAGAACTGTTTTTTAAATGCAGCTGAGGCAACTAATAACAGTGATGAAATCTGCAGAAATGATGAACAAGCTGTGAGTTTCACTGCTGTGTCTTCAAGACAGGAAGCGTTTCTTCTCAAGTTCACTTGCCTATCAATAGATGGACATCCCTTAATGTAATTGTGCCAGAAAGTTTCCTTTGGCCACGGACTGGGCCTACACCCTTCACCCTGAAAGGCAGGCTGTTTTGTAACGCTGCAGGCACTGAAGGCAGCACCAAACACACATCATGCACAGCTCTACCTTAAGGTGCACTAACCCTCCGCTGAGGAGGATACACATTTAGCAACTCAGAACCATCCCTTACGTCAACGGGGGTATCAGAAACCACGGTGCAAATCCCGACTCCTCGCAAGCATTCCTGCGAAGCCGCTTGCCTTGTAGTCTGGGGGATGGAGAGCAAGGGAAAAAAAAATCAACCCCTGCTACCTTACTGCCTGGGAATCACTGCAAGCTCACGGCACCACCGCACCATTCCGGGAAGGCACAGACCACAGCGGAGAGGCAGGGACAGACATCCGCATCTCCCGAGCGGCTCGGAACGCGGCGGCGGCAGCAGGGCG
>VXBT01006740.1:1711651-1759685 GCA_013400235.1 Oriolus oriolus
GGCTGGTGAGTGAGGCGAGCGCGGCGGGGGTCGTGGGGGCCGCTCCCGGAGCGCCGCTCGCTGAGGGGGCTCCGGCAGCAGCGCGGGGCTGAGGGGCCGCGGGGCTGCGCCCGGCCGGGAGAGCTTCCCCCGCCGCATCCCGCGTTCTGGGTGCTCGCAGGGACGTGACCCGGGAGAGGAAGAATAGCGGCTTGTTGTTTTCCAGCGTGGGTGCCTCCACCCCTGGAGTGGAGCTGTTCGCTGTGAATGTGCTCCGGCAGTCCTGGGCATGGGGCTGGCTGATGCCTGTGGGAGCAGAGCCTCTCCCGATGGGTGTGTGTGTGTGGATCCTGGCACACAACCTCCTGCTTCCAGAGGCACTCGGCTGACAGCAGCAGTGTCTCATCCCTGCTACCTGTAAAACCTTCTTTCCTGTTTCATGCTACCCAGAGATCGGTTTGTACTGATGTTAACTATGAAACTGCTATTTCTTACTGGTATTTGTGTCTTTTCTGGTAGACTCCATATTAGCAAAACTTTGGCCAAACTAACACAAACTGCCTGTTTGTTTTGCTTTGCGAGTTTTGTGGCTGTTTTCAGTATTCTTTAAGTTATTAAGATATCAGGTCAGTTACTTCTGTTGCTGTTATGGGTATGTCTCTAATTTTTATAATTTTTGTCTGTATTTCTTTTCTTGTTGACTAAATATCTGATTGAACAAAGGTTACTTTATAAGCAGTGCCTGTTAAGAATAAGCAGGAGGCAAGTATATATACTTTAAAAGTAGACAGTAGGGAGTATGAAGCTTTTCTTTATTTAATTCTGCAACAAACTTGTAAAGGAGTGGTAAATTGGATTCTGAGTCTGGATTTTGTAGAACTTAATGGAAAAAATCTGTTCTGTCCTGTTAGTTATTTGTACCTTCACATCCCTGCTTTGAGCTATACCAGGCATTCAGATTTTTCCCATTGGATAAAGTTAAAAACTTTCCCATCGTGGTCTGACTCATTCTTTAGTTTCTTCCACCTCACAGTGAATTTATAGAGGTGTAGAGCTTGTTGCTTCCATGCTGCAATTCTATAATGCAATGTAATATTCAAAGTCCACTTCTCGTGTGTAAACTTTGTTAGTTCCTAGCAATAGTCCAGTACTCGGAGTGATGGGATTTAATGGTTTGTCTGCTATGAGGAACTGACTGGATAAGCTGTTCTAAAATAAAGCCCCATGTGAACTTAAAGCTTCACAATAAGTAACTTTATTCTCAAACAATAGCATTGGAAAACGTTTTCAGAGTTGTTACTTATTTAGAAGCATATTTTAGCCAATGCAGACAAACCACGCATCAACCAAGCTCACAGTGTTCACAGGGGAATTTATGAAACCACACAATTTCTATGGGATCCGTGAAATAGTCCACTTTTTCATTAGGACAGTAAATGCAGGAACTCCAGGCTGCAGTTGGAATTTGGCTGGTGAGATGCCTTGCATTTCCTAGGTGTTAACTTGGTGCCGTTCTTAGCAACCTGGAGACAGCATTTCGTGTTTTTTCAGGGCAGGCGAATCCCAGCCTACAAATCCATGCCAAAGTGTTCTAATTGTTTGGCTGCTCCAAACTGTCATTCCATATCAATGACAAATTTGTGCTGTTTCTTGTTGCAGTTTACTGTGTGAATGATGGCTCTGAGAGGGTTTCTTTGGGTTTTGTTTCTTTTTTGTTTTTTTTTTTCTTCTTTCTCGAGTATTCTTTGGGGAAGGGGGTGTAGCTGATTTGTTTACAAAGCAATTGTGCTTTATTGGAAGTCATAAAGTGGTTCAATACTTAGTTAACTGTTTCTCTGATAATCAGGCTATTCCTGCTTTCTTTGAGCAAATGGGGGATACTTTTTCCTGGATAACTCACTTTTTAAAAGTTGCTGAAAGCTTTAGAATATGAATTTCTGCAACCAGCACGGAGTTCATGCTTTACCCTTGTGCTGTCTCACAAGACCAACTGAGTAACCTCACAAGAAGTTTCCAGTTATTGGAAGAAAATCACACCTTTAAAAGGTGTTGTGAGATAAGGAATGGACTTCCTGATCCACGGATCCTCAGATTTCAGTGTGTGGTGTGCTTTCTAATGGCTTCCTCATGCATAATACAACTTCGAACAGCCTCAATGATCATCATAACTTTAATTTCTTTCTGAGTTAAAACTATCTGTAGATGACTAGACAACAAGCCTAAGCTGTCTGCAAAAACTGCTTTCTTATGTTTTGTACATAAGAAGTCAACTCATTATGTAATCTTTGAAATTTCTGGTGCAGATTCTCTGGATGTCAGGAACACCCTGAACACCTTGCAAATATCACTTAACTTCCAAACAGAAGATTGTTGCTATTGGTTTTGTTTACCTGTTTGAGGGGAGAGAAAATTGGGCTGATAATACATTAGTTCCAGATCACTCAAGAAATAATAGCACCTCTTGATTGGTATCATGTAGCTTTGCTTTGCCCAGTTGAGTGCACTAATGAAGGTTAACAAAGACTGTAGTTAATAGGACATTTGAGGAATATTGTGAGGGGAACTCACCCCTTTTTTGTTTTAACTTCAGTACTGATTTTGTTGTTTATAACTGGACAAAAATAATACTGCAAAACTAGTCTTTCTAGTTCAGTCTTCAAATACCATTAGAAAACTAAGTTTTGTCTTACTGGTTTGTAATTACTGAAAAATATGTGAGATCTAATAAATCCTCCCCACTGAGAAAAAGTGGGCCATATGTGCATTTTTTGTGTGTGTGATGGAGTTGGAGCGGGGGCAGTTGGAGGGAAAGGATAAGAGTTTGCACTTCAGCTAACTGGAGAACAGATGTGCCTTCTAGTGTGAGCTAAGGTTTGGGGTTTTTGCAGCTTTTTATGCATTGCATTCCATGCTTGTGGGAGTTTTGTCTCATCCTTTTAAAAAGCCAGACATCCAGCTGCTCCAAGGGGATGATGCCTGTCTGTAGCTATGACTAGAAGAGGCCACAAAAATATTTATGCTAAAACTGGATGGGAATCTTCTTTTGCTCTTGGAGTTGAATGTGTCATAGCAAAGAATTCTGTTACAATTGTCTCTTTGTAGTATCCTAATCCAAATGGGAGCAGTGGAGAGAATACATTTGTTTCTCTCTATATTTAATTGGACAACAAATGTATGTGATTTGTTTTGATTATGGAGTTGGTCATGATAACCTCCAGAGGTTCCTCCCAACTGAATTTGCTCTACAGATCTATTTCTGAATGGTTAATGAAGTGTTAAATGAACCAGAAATAATACTCTGAGTATTAACTGGTGGGTTGGTTTTTTTCCCCTTTTGCAGCACTGGTATAGTATTAACTTCAACAAAATCAAAACAAACAAACCCACTCAGTCAATCAAACAGACAAACAAAAAATCCAGCACAAAACCAGGCCCAGCTAGGGGGTAGAGGGAATTAAACTGGTTTTAAAAAGGAAAAAAAAGCATTTTTATAAATCCTGTACATTAATTTGTAGTCGTATGGAAATACAGTAGACTGAGTACAGTTTATGTAATTCTGGATCTGACTTCTCAGTCTAAGCAATACTTAATGGTTTTGCAGCACATAAGTTGTTTTATGTGGCATGTATTTACACTTGAATTCTAGGAAGTATTTTTCTGGTTAATTCTGCGCACAGATTTTGTGCAAGGCAGTCTAAGATGCCTGTGTGTTTCAAAGAAGAAATGTGAGGGACAGTAGACATCGTCACTTGTTCTCTATTTCCAGTGTTCTTAAAGCCAGCAAAGCAGGGGATAAAAGCACTTGGTCAATTGTGCCTGCTGAGTAAACTCCCTGGCAATGTTTATAGTCTGGCTTTGGAAAACTATGCTCACATACCTGAGCTTCAGAAATGTAAAAACTAAATTCTAAGAGGCCAGCTTACCTTTGTCAAGTTGAATGGGAAAAATTATGGAGCTGATGAAGCTTTTGCTTGACTTGCAGCAGTAGAAGTGGCAGCTTCAGTCTAGTTTAAGAACAAACAGTGGGGTCAAACATACAGCTTTAGGTTCAGAGATCTCTGGTTTTGAGCCTTGTTGCTTTTTACCAGTAGAAGGTTAGATAAATCCCAGAGGCTGGGTTTTGTTGTTTGGGACTTTTGTCTGCTCGTTAGCACATTTCCTTTCATTAACTTACCTTCATGGATTTTTGTGGAGAAAAGCTTTGGCAGTTTTGCCTATACCTTCTGATTAAAGAAACGTTTGCAAATGTAGCTTTTGAGGGTTGTGAACCACAGAGCATATTTGTTGAACACAGGAGACTTACTGGATTGACTAAGACCGACTGTAAATTCCCTGAAATTTCGAGACAGCTGAGTCACATTTATTGACTGTATATTCTGACACTTTTCTAAGGCAAAGAAATGTAGAGAAACATCCCTTGGGTTATTTTCTCTCCAATAGAAAAGAGAGAAAGCTGGATGATTGCCTCCTAGATTGTACAACATGTCAAAAAACTTATCTGTCATTACGACTTCACTGTTTTTCTTTTTTCCATACTCGTTAGTCAGTCTTTTGCCAATACTTAATCTAGCAGTTAATGGTGATGAATGACTCTTGCCCAATATGTTCCAAGATTGTTCCTGATTTTTAACTCTTGCTGTTAAATTGGGTCATGCTCCTTTCATGGATTTTGTGCTGAAATTCCATTTGTTGACATGGAAAACTGTCTTAAACCGTCATCTTCTTGCAGAGGACACCAAACTGGTGAATAAAAAATTACTCCTTGTTGCAACTTTATTCCTCCTCCTAGCTGTTAGCAGTCAACAAAGAAACAAATCCTTGAACATCCTCAAAATGCAAGAAACTTTGAATGTTACTGAAAGGAAAATATACAAGATTCAGCATTTCGTCTTAGACTAATGAGCCATAAGTAGAAATACATGCCTGTTATGTGATCTGAATCTAATAGAACAACATTTCCAGTACCTTGGGGCTTTGACATCTGACTTGCTGGATAAGTGAGGAGATTGATCTCTGCAAAGACGTTGGCAAACTAAATATGGAATGCTTGAAAATACAAGTGCAAAAGAGGGAGAATGAGCAGAAGGTAAAGGCTTGTTTACCAGGCAAGCAGAGTGGAGAGGCGTTGTTTCTTTCTCAAACTCAATAAATGTGCTTTCTGTGACGAGGAATGTTATGATCCAGCTTCAGTGCTTGTGCCATTAAGATACTTCTCATCAAAGCTGGAAGACACTTAACTTGACTCTTGACTGCAGGCACAGCTTGAAAGATTGAAGTTAATAGTGCTAGCATAAGAGGTTTCTAGATAGAGCTAACTTCCTTTGGGAAAAGGGAAGTCAAAACTGTCAGTCCAAATACTCCAAAATATGCCTGTGATGTCATTAAACTGCTTAGATTATAAAACGTACCACTTATTCTTCATTTTTTAAATTTATATTCCCAGCTCTTTACAGAATAGCCAGGAAATGCTGTGGCTGGACTATGAAAGTGGAAGTGATACTAATAATGCTGAAAATTGCTCTTCTGCCTTTGTGGATGTTGCACAACCAGTTCCACTTACCAGTTTATCAAGGCAGTCTCCACTGGTGGGAGGGAAGTGATTAATATATTGTATTTTATCTTCTTGCAGTTTCATGCTGTCACCTCTGAAATCTTCAATTTTAAGGTGTTAAGTACTGTAAAAGAGCACTTGTCCCAAGAACGCCTCTGGTGTTTGAGAGCTAATTTTTAAGCAGCAACCAGACATCTAGTATAGTCTTGATTGTGGTGTATAATTGAGGATGTGCCTGTGAGTTCCACTGCCAGTCTAGCAAGTTTTTTACAGAGATTGATTTATGATAAATTACATTTGTATTTTGGTGTAAAATGGTAATATGTGAAATTGTAATGCTGTCATTGGAGAGGATAAATTGATACAGTTACATGAAGTTTTGGATAAGAGATTGCTGGTTAAAAGAAAGGGCTTAAATTGATTTTAACATTTTATTTGAGAAGGTAGAGATTAACTCTTTTGCTCTTGTTCAACCAAGGTTGAACATGTAGAATACTAATAACTTGCCTTCCTCCTCATCTTGCTCTGAAATGGAGGATAAAGCACTGATGTTGTTATCGCTGCTCAGCAGCACTCCCTTGATCTTAGATAGCTCCAGCTTGGAATGTTTTGACGGTTTGGGAGCGATGGCAAAACTACCACTGAGAGATAAAGATGGAAACAGAAGCCAACGAGCAATAAAATGGCTGAGTTTATACGTGAAGGAAAGGGTAGCAAAACTTATGCCTAACTATGGAAACTCTTCTTAAACATGTTGTCAAATTGCTTTGTAATCCAGCTCTTCAGGTCTTCTTTCATCACCTCTTTTCCAGGCTTTTCATTGTACGTCAGCAGATAGCACAGTATCACCAGCAACTTCAGGGTGATATGAGAAGTGTAACCATGACTGTAGACCTGATATGTGAGCAGGTTATTTATTTAATCAACAAAAAAGATGTTTTGCAAAACAGGTATGCCTCCCTAATTGGTGTTTTTTTATGGGTGCAAATTAAATCCAAAACATCTGAGCTTTTGTGGTCTTCTGGTCTACTCCAGGGTTAAACTTCACCAGGCTGAAAACTGATTTCAGTCTTTTTGAATATACACACCTCTGAAAACACTAATGAAATGTTTCCAAAGAACCATCCATGCATTTAAAAAATACTTCCTTGTTTGTGCAGATCTGTAAAGTTCTCTCAATAGCAGTGACTGATTACTACGAGTATCTTTTTGGCTTTTTAAAAATAAAGACCTTTCAATTTAATATATCCCTCTTACAGAGCTCTGATTGTAGTAGCTGCACGTGCCTTAGTCTCAGAGCATTTAATCTGGATATGAAAGTGACTTTCTAAACTGGGAAGCTGGGAAATCCTTTAACTACTGCAGAGATGTGACTGATAGTCACTGCTTAAATACCTATGAGCTTATGTCACTTCTTTGGGAAGTTCATGTTCACTACAAACATCATCTATTTAGACAAACACTAGCCATTTCTTTCTGATGCATCAACCACAAATTGCTGGTACTCTGACCTTGTTAGAGAAACAATTTGGGTTACAGCTTGAAGTGGAGGAAAAGGAGATGTGCAGCACACAGCTTCATGTCTCAGCAGCCCCCACCCTTACCATGCCTGTGTTGCATAACATGGTTTGCAAAGCAGATGTCGTTAGGAAGGGGTTAATAATATTTGCAGCATGTGACTTAAACACTTGCTCAGTGGTGAAGCTTGCTGCAGAAACACCACAGCTGCCTCTGCAGAAGCCACAAAAAGGAACATTTTCAGTTCTGACCAAAACGCGATGCTTTTTACAGCAGCACTCCATTGTGGTGTGTTACAGAACAGGTGTGTACCTGCACAAGCCAAGGAGCGGGGTCACAAAGAGGACACTTGGTTTTGGGGGGTGTGTGCCTTGTACGACCCCCAGAGCAGACCCTTAATGACCACCACGATAAGACCTGACCACGTGCCGTGGTGAGGCCATGCTGACTCTCACCTCTCATGCTAATGAGGAACCAGAAACCACTCCCACTCTCACATCCCGTGCTAATGAGGAACCAAAACCCAATCCCACTCATGCTTCTCATGCTAATGAGGGATGGTATAAAAGTGACTGGGAGTGAGCCACGTGGGATTCTACCACCACTGCGAAAATGCCCAGGGCACTGACAGACCAACAGGACGCCACAGGATCCATGGTGGTGACTATCTCCTGCTTGCACTCTCTCTTCCCTTTCTCTTATATGCTTAATGCGACAGAATAATGTTGGTATTGTTGAACAGGCATTTGATCTCATTTGCAGCCTAACTTGTGCAGGGGACTTTAACATCAAATTGTAACAGATGCTTCTAACAGTCATGTACAGGAATGATAAACATTTGATTAAAGACGCTGAAGAACCGTGTCCCAGTTTAGCAGAGCTGGTTTTGTGCTTCAGGCTGGAGCATGCAGGACCTACTGACACACGCAGTCACAGTGAATCATGTTTGTTTGCACTTGTTGAACACAAATGCAAATGTGGAGACGTCTTGAGCATCGTGATTGTGGTATCCAGCCTGTAAGTGCAGAGGAAAGTGCTGTTCAACCAGGGCCAACAGCTAGAACAAGAATAAACACTCCTTAAGGTTTCGGAGAAACTTTGTTTTCTTTGCAACTTACACGAAGCAGTCAGATAAGTTTACAAAATCAGAAATTTAGCCTTGCAGTGTTGTTTCAAAAAGAAGGCCCATTTTTCCTATGTGCTTAGGTGCAATACATCCCATGTGATCTGTGACCTTTATGGAGATGAAGCCTGATGGGAGCAATGAGTAGTGCCACGTTCTTTGCAGATGAATATTGTCCCCACTTGGTGTGGGGGGGTTGGCAGGACAATCTTGGTCTGTTGAAAATATTTTATGGAAAACTGTTGCTGTTTACTTTTCAGCAGGGTCATCATCTACTGCTAAATAAATATTTGGTTAATCACCATTGACTGTATCACAAACAAGTGATAGAGAAGGACTTCATTTCTGACTGACCCTTGAAAAGCTGTGGTATTTTCCTGTTGTGATTATAGCTGGTGTGGAAGTGGACAACAGCTTCCACAGGGCAGGGCTTGCACGGAACCAGCTTTGTTTGCTGCTGTCTTATTCCATGTGTCTTTGTATAGGATAACCTGCTAAGAACTGTGTGAGCTTCAGCTGTTTATAGGACAAATGGATTTAGCTGCAGAGTTGAATTTTTTCATTGCAGTGGCTGTGCCTTTGTGTTAACTCTGCCACAAACTTCCTTCTCTCAACAAATGGTTTTGAAAAGGGAGCTGAGGAGTAGCTCAGTGGAGAAAGCATTGTTTTAGTTTTTCAGTTTAGGAGTTTAAACAAAGAGAAAAATAAAACAACCTACTTCCATGGCTTTTGCTGAGGCGTGTGGTTCCTTACAAATCCTCTAACAAAAATGAAGTTGAATGCTATCCTCTGTTTGCCAGTAAATAAAAGATAATGATTCCTGCTAACTGAATTCAGTAAGTCCATGCAGACTAAACCCATACTCCTGTTAAGTACTATTTGGCTACAGAAGTCTGTAAAGATAGAATAAATGGAAAGCTAATTTATATTTTGATTAAGAACTGAAAATTCAGTTCCAGTTCATTGTTCTAGGCTTACTGTTAAAAGTCTGTGAAGATGCAAGAATAGTGCTATCCACTGCCACTCCAAAAACTTTTTCTGGTTTTACATGTTAGCTGCTTTCAGGGTCTGGAGTAACTTTGTACAGCAGAAACACTTTATCTCAATTTAAGGTTGCTGCCAGACTGCATACTAAGAAATGTTACATGGGAAGTAAACAAGATACTGTAAGTCAGTCTGAGTCTGATGTCTCTTTCAGCTGCTTCTTAAGTAAGGGGCTCACAGGGGTGACTATTCTGTGTAAAGATGAACGTAAATTAATAATTGAACCCTCTTGATACTGTTGATTGCGTTAGGCAAGTGTAGCTGTGTGAGGTCTGCAGTTCCTCCAGAGTTTTATTGCAGTTCTTTCCCTGCCTTTCTGGGTAGGGACAGTGGGAGAGGAAATCTTTCCCCTTCCTCAATGCAGCTGGAGGTTCATCGTGCTGCAGCGGTTACTTCTAAAAGCCGAGGTGAGAGATCTGAGGAGATCAGCACTGGGAAGGGCCCTGGATCTGAGTTACAGGTCTGCTACACAGCTGCTCGTGTTGGGTGGGGATTCAGCGTAGAAGGGAGCGCAGAACACCTGGAATAACTCTGCTCTGGTTCCTTGTCTGTGTGCCAGCACTTCCTGTTTTTAAAGATCCTGTTTACTGTCTGCATTCCAAATATCCCAGGAAGGTGGGAGGATGGGAAGAAACATGGAAAGAAAAGTAAACAGCATTATTTGAGGTGGAATTTTTATATTTTTTAGGTATATAATCAGCATTTGTTACTTTTCAAACCCGGTTTCATTAATTACATTCTAGAGTAAGCTTTTGTTTACATCGTCTTGCACTAATTTCCAAAAGCAGAACTGCATGGGAAAGCTGACATTGAAACCATTAATATTTGCAGCAAGGAGCAGAGTAAGGTTTTGTGGCGTGCTTTGGCTTTGTGTTCTTCCTGATGTTCACATAAAACAATGTTTGTCAGCCATATGAAATAGAGTATTAAACAAAAATATGTAATCAGAGGGAAACCTTATTTCTGTGGGTACAAAATGGCATGTTGCTCTGATTTTGTTGCCAAACTTTAAAGCTCTGGATTTAAACAGCTTGAAAGAATTTGGGTGCTGCTCACTGACCTTCAGAGCTCACATCTTACTGTGGAGGAACAGCTCCAACCAGCACAGAGCCAGGTGGGAAGGTGATTCTCATCCTGCTACACTACAAGCCAAGCTAATTGCTGAAATAATGAGTAAGCAGATATGTGAAGTGTAAATAGATGATAATGTTGCTTTTCTAATTCTTTGTTGTGCTTTATGACTACTAGTCCTCTATAAATAACAAAATCCTGTCCTTTGAGGTGGAGCTAGAGATGGAATTACTGAATGATTTTGGATTAAAAAGGAAAATTTAATTCCAGGCTTTCCTTTGTTTAACAAAGAGAAAAAAAATCTGCCTTTAGCTGGAAGAAAATGTTCTAGGACAGATATTCTGCCTTTGGTATGTCATGGGATCCCTAGGGAGAAGGCTCAGTCGTAGTGGGAGTTCTGGAGGTCACAGGCAACTTGAAAATGCTTCTTTCTCGTGATCCTGTTTTCATGGCTCCCAGACAGTGAGGGAAGCTGTAAACACTATGCCTGCGTGGATGGGGGAGGGCAAGCAAGGGGATTTGAGAATAAGAATTCACAAAGGTCTTTTGGGTTCACTTGGAGAGGAAAAAAATACTCCAGCAATAGTAAATCTTTTTAAACTGATCATCTTGGGTTTTTCAGCTGTTTGATCCTGTGGTTTTTTCAGCAACATAACACACATAGTTCCTCTTGGGGAATACTCTGTAGTGAGTTCTTCTTTTTTCAGGATGACCTCACCATTAATTTTATTCATAGTATCTGAAAGTCACTAGGAGAATATTGTATTCTAAAAAAAAAAAAAACCTGTATGTAAGATAGCTTTAAAGAGAGCAGCTCTGAAATGTAGCCACCCCATACGGCTTTTCACTAATTCCTAGTGAGGTTTTGCATTCACAGGAAAGAACACTCTTGTATTTCTGCTGTACTATTATTCTACAGATGTTGCCAATAATTTAGGGGGCTTTAGCTCTGTCTAGAGCAAATGTACTTAGCACTGTTTTTGAAGGGCGGGAGAAGTAGTTACTACAAATAAAATTGGTAGTGTTTGGAAATACTTGCCTGTTTCAGAAGGAAACTAAATGCTCAGATGTTTTTGACAGTGTTAAATCCTCCTGTTTGCTTCCCTTGGGCTGCTGTTTGTGATCAGATAAGGAGTTCCCAGTATCTGCACATTTTCTGGGAAATAAGGACGAAAGCAATACGTATGAAATAAGACATGACTGCAGTGCAACAGTCTGCTCTTTTCTATTCTGAACAAAGTAATATTTTTACGGGTTAAATCTGTGTATAATAATGTTTTCATGGAGGACGGTCTCAGACATCTTTGTAGTAGTCTTCCTGGATTCTGGAAAAGTGCCAGCTTGGCAAACAGGAAGAACAAAAGGACAGTACTGAAAATATCTAGTCTGGGGCAGTCTTACTGTCGCCACACAGCAGGTTTGGACAGCAGCAGAATTAGACAGACAGCTCTGCCCAGTTCTCTTCATGTTTTAGAGTGCCTGATTTGTCTGATGGTGAGAATAAAACATTTTGGCATTTAGAAAGGTTGAAATGTCTCTTGCACTCTGAAAAGTGTTGTTCTTGTTCCAGGAACTCTTTTATGTGCTGAAATTCACAGCTTCTGTTTTGGGGATTCCACAGTACTTTATAAAAGCTTACTTGGGGTCATACCTGTAATTGATACTTCTGACAGTTTGACAGAGAATCAGGAAAATCATTTAACCTACACATGAGTGTACAGTAAATCAGAATGATAAACAGTTGGATTGTTTAAAGAGTAGGAAGCAATGCTAGGAGTCTAGAGGAAACTTGTACCTGGAAAAGAAATCAAATCCGGACACAAATCCTAATGAGCAGCTCTCTGATACCAAAGATGCCACAAATTATTATAAAACATTGCTACATCCTGTCTATAAAAACAGTGTAATGGGATTTGTCTTGTGACTGGAAAAACTAATGGACTTCAATTAAAGTGTAGCAGTTTACTGAATGACTCATTCAATTTCAAATGTGGGCTGATAAAATTGTATCGAGTGTTTAGTCTGTCCTTTTGAATGGGTTTTGAAACCCTGGCAGTGTATAGCAGTGCAGATTATTCAGTTCTCAGTCACTGGGATGTGTGTACCTCTTTGCATGAGCACCCCGTACTTCGTACTTCAATACAGTGTTCCAGCACAGCACGCTTCTTGCTTCATTGTATGCTTGCTGCATTTCTTGCTGGTTGGTACTTTAGAGATGGAAGAACTTCAGTGTGGAGCCTGAAGAGTAACTGTAGGTGCTTGTGCTGATGATAAACAGGCTTCACTATAAGTCTGCTAAAGTGAACAATAATATTTTTCCCCCTGGATTGCCCCCCTGACATGCAGAGCATCTCTTCATCTGTGAGGCAATAAAACTGTCATAGTTTACTGAAACCAAATTTTCTACATTTGGTATCTCATATTCTTAATAAAGGACTATATCAGCTATATCAGATGATAGCTAATTTCTCTCCTATAAAAAATAGGTTATATAAATTACCAATTCATATGGTAAGTGTATCTGGAAGCAAGTAGGAATCTGTATTATGGAAGGTATGTTGTTTATCTTCCTGCTGTCTTCCCTCATGTATGCTTATTCTTTTGGAATGGAATCTCAAAACTAGAGATTGTTTTGCGCAACTCCAGGTGTCCCAAAGCTTTTGGCAGGGGAAAAATGTTTAAGGTGCTTTAAGAAGGTCAGGGATTGCAGGTGTGATGAAGTGTCCATTTGAAGTGTTTGCATGTCCCCTTAGTTTGATTTAAATAACATCTCTCTAGAATTCCCTTAAAATTACAGTCCTTTTACTGTCGAAGAACATAATTGATTCTATTTATTCCAGGCAGCCTTCCAGATTTGAAAGTGTACACAGAAACACAAGCTGCCAGCTATACTTCAAAACTGTTTCTGTTTACATTCTTGCTTTCCAAATCCAAACCCTGGAGGCGTGCTTACATGTGCAAGTGAAATGAATGTGCACACAGAGTGACTGCATGCACCGTTCCAGCACATGCCTCTATCCCAGCTTAAAACAAAAGCCGCTGTCTTGGTGCAGTTGCTCTAAAAAATTGTAAGTTTTGGCATGTCACATTGAACTAATTGCAGGTTTTTAAAGAAAAGATATTGAGTTGTCATTTAACATTTGAATTCCTTAAGGAAGCCAAGGTTGACATTTATTTTGAAGAGATGCTTGGCTAAAAGGATTTACATTTTTGATGTATGTGTGTCCCCCACTCCTGCCTCTGTTTCTTTGTTGGCAGTTGCTGGTGGGGAGGGAGGAAAGCTTGCAGTGGAACGAGGCACCATCCTTGCAGCTGCTCTTGCCCGGCACTGCTGCAGTCAGGCAGCCCCCAGTGCAGGTCTGCATTAGGCTGACTCCATGGGGATCTCAGGAAGGAGCTAAAGCAACAGAAGGCAGCACAAGAAAGGGAAAGTGAGTTGTTCTGTGCCTCTTTCATGCATCTGACCTGTAACCAGCTGGCTCAGGGAGCCCCAGTGCCAGCAGGGTGAGGAGTGAGAACACGCCCCTTGGGCAGGGCAAAAATGGACTCTTGCAGTTCAGAGGAGCCTCAGCAGGATGGTGGAACTGAAATTAAAAGGCTGATGGTATAAACTCAGTCTGTGTTGTGAATATTTAATTTGGTTGTGATCCATCTATGCTATCATTGTGTGCGTGTGGACAGGAAACTCGTATGACTGCAAATTCTTGTTTGTTTGGGGGCTTTGTGCTGGTTTGTGCCGTAACAGTGATGTGCTTCTGCCTGTGTTTGCAGTTAAGAAATGTAAATAGGCATGTGATTAAGTGATATGGAGAGAGAGCCTCATTTGTGCTTTGCCTGATCAAAAAGATGCCATTTAATTTGTGTATTTCTTTTTATCTGTGAGCTGAGCATAGTTATCCGTGGTTTAGAACCCTCCAAGTTACTCTAAATGGTGTTATTTGGGTTCACTGGTAAGGTTTTGTAATTGGTAAGCTTCCCAAGTTTGTCTCTGTAAATACACTGTGTGTGCTGAGAACTTTCCATTTCAGCATCCGCTCGCTGAGGCTATTACAATGATGAGGGAAATAAAACAGCTTCTTTAAGCTCTTTCTTAAAAAGAAGTCAGTTGCAAAGCGTTTCTAAATATGCATGAGGTGTTAGTGGAAAAGCATTTTTCTAAATCTGCAGTGGCACTTCAGTACTTTCGTGGATATTTTTAAAAGCCCAAACTACAACTACAAAGGCAGGATTAAAAAAGACAACCCTATTGCTACTCAGAGTTGCTTAGGAAGTAGTGGATTTGGGAAAACATCATTTTCATTCTAATGTTTCTTTGTAAGAACTGAAGTGTGGCAAAAGCAGGTACTGGATGTACTTGGAAGAAAACCTTTTTACAAAAGAAATGCTATAAGAGAGGATCACTTTATTTTTTTACTTATATATAAAATGTTATATATGAGTTTTATATGTACTTAATTAATATATTCAAAAATACTTTTTATATAAATACATATTTTTAAAATTTGCGGAGCAAAGGGCAAGCATAGCATCCATTGCTTTTTCACAGTAAGAGCTTTCAGAAAGTTGATCCAACAGAAGAGATGTGAAGCTGTTGGTTTGTGGGTTTCCCTTCCTTTCTGTTGTTAAGAAAACTGAGATACAGGGGCAGTCTTAAGAGGGTTTGTGACTGTAGTGATAGGACAAGGAGTAATGGGTACAAACTGAATGAGGGTAAATTTAGGCTGGGTAGATATGAGGAAGAAATTCTTGACTGTGAGGGTGGAGAGGCCCTGGCACAGAGTGCCCAGAGAAGCTGTAGCTGCCCCATCCCTGAAGTGTCCAAGCTGGGTTGGACAGAGCTTGGAGCAACCTGGGATAGTGGAAGGTGTCCCTGCCCATGGCTGGGGAGTTGGAATGAGATGGCCTTTAAGATCTCTTCCAACCCTTAACATTCTATGATTCTGTGATGGATCTCTCCAAAATTAAGAGTGATGAATGCAGAGATAAACAACATTGTTTCATTACAAAAAAATCCTGGATACTACGTGAAAGTATCAGGCTTCCAGTAAAAGAGGACCAAATGTTTTGTAACTTGAAATGTTCTTCAGTCTTGTGGTAGGATGCCAGCAGTTTGTGTGTGAAAACATTCTGAACCAACTGGATTTCTTTCGCAAATACACCAATATTGCCTCTGGTTAAGGAAATTAAAAATAGGTAGGGCTTAAGAGTGTTTATTGGTGAAATGTCACTGTGTGCCTGCCATGTAGTTCTGCTCTCTTTTTGGCATCTGCCCTCTCCCACTGGGCTATAAAACATCTCTGCTCTGTCCAGAGTCTGGTTTTCTCATACTCTGCCGCATTCTCATTTTCGCTCTTTCTCATACTCATTTCCTCTGCTCCGAGATGGCATGAGCAGCACAGATAGAAGGTCACACGTGTGCCCCTCCTTTCCTTTGGCTTGGCAGAGATATTCATGCAGCTGCCAAAGGGAACTGGATCAGGGCATTGGCACTAAATAAAACAAGCCCAACTGCTAAGTGTTAGTGAGGCTCAATTCTTCTGTCCCATTCATGGAAAAAAGGGTTTGTTGTTGGTGTAAGTAGCTTATACTGATCTGAAACAGCTATGGCCAAGCCTTGCCTGTACGTGGATTCTTAAAATCAAGTTTAGAGGTTTCAGTAAACATTTTTAACTATTATGTAAGTGTTGTTTGGATATTTTAGAGGTTTGAGATGAGAAAAAAAAGTTAAATTTTGGAAGCATTGGTTTAGCTAAACTTAAAAGCTGATGGTTTGTATCATCCAAATGATAACAAATGCTTCACTTCCCAAATTAAAACTGTGGAGAACTTGGCTTGAGATTTGGTTAAAAATTTCTGTAATAATTTGAGTATTAGATATTTTCATCCCCCCTGCTATTGAAGTGTTCTACTCATGAGTTATAAAGTTCAGATTAAAAATAATCCTCTACTTCTAGTATATTGGCATTTTTTCCAAAGTAGTGTGATTCTATTAACTGTTTTGTTTGAGTAGATATTTAGATTCAAATACAAGTTCTCAGGCTTAGTTTTATCAAGTCTTTTTTATGAATGTAAAACATAGCCATGAACATTCATCTACAATTGTAAGCGGCGTTTGAACCATTTTATCTGAAGTTCCTGGTGATGTTTGTGTTTCAAATTTTGACGTTTAAATTTCTGATTTTTACTCAGGTTTACACGTACGAATCACTGCTCGAAAAGCTTGAAGTACAAAGTTATCCGAAGATTTAAAAATGCCTCCGCGGCCGTCATCTGGCGAACTATGGGGCATCCACTTGATGCCCCCCAGGATCCTGGTGGAGTGTCTCCTCCCCAATGGAATGATAGTGACTCTAGAATGCCTCCGTGAGGCCACCTTACTGACTATTAAACATGAACTTTTTAAAGAAGCGAGGAAGTACCCTCTCTATCAGCTCCTTCAAGATGAATCTTCTTACATTTTTGTAAGTGTCACACAAGAAGCGGAAAGAGAAGAGTTTTTTGATGAAACACGGAGACTTTGTGACCTGCGACTGTTTCAGCCTTTCTTAAAAGTTATTGAACCTGTAGGTAACAGAGAAGAAAAGATTCTTAATAGAGAAATAGGTGAGATTATCTTTTTTTTAAAACGTAGTCTGTTTAACTGATTATCCTCTCCAAATATAAAGAATTGAAATGGGTCACGTTTGTCACCTGTATCTGTCATGTTTTATAACTGCCAGCTGTTGCATGGAATGTCCAAAGATGCTGATCATAGGAAAGCCTATATTTATAAACAGTGAGTTAAACTTCTTTTTTCTGGTCTGTTTCGTTCACTTTGGCTTTGTAAAATGTATTTGTAGTTGCCTGTGGGTTAGAGGGTATCTTTTCACTTATCTCTTATTAGCAGCATGTCATGTTATTACAAAGCAGCACCTGTCCTATTGTTTGGGAAATCATCTATAATTTATTTTGAACTTTATAGAATTGTAAATTCTAGATTTAACTGCAAATTTTAAACCTATTTGTAGACACACATTTTAATACTGCTCTAACTTGCTTAGAAAGTCAAATTTCAGAAATGACGTTTTTTCACCTGTCCCATTCCCCCTTCTGACAAAAGAGCATCGGGAGATGAGGGGAAAAAAACACCTAAGGCTGGAGATGTGGCGGGGAGACAAATTCTGATGTTTTGAATAATCTTTGGAGTAGCTTCTCATTTTCCATGATCCATTGAGGAAACACAGGGAATCTGGCATTTTTTCCAACATCTTGGTTAAGTATTAAATTGAGGCAGTACAAACATACCCACTCCTGTTTCATTGCTAATAAATGTGTAGTGCAGTGGCAGAGACTTGTCAACTGGAAATACTTCTTCTGAGGTACTACTAATTGTTAAATGATTTAATTGTGATGAATGCATCATAAGTAAATTACTTCTGTTCTGTAAAGCTTGACGTGTTCAGGACGTGGGGAGAGCAGGGGTTAGGTAACCATGCAACACGACAATTGAAAGTTTCCATTTGAACCCTCATGCATAAATGATGATTTATCCAAGTAATCTCATTAAAGTAAATGGAATTACATCTGAGACTGAGGACCTGAAAGAAATGCACTGTTATGATATGAATCTGTGTCAAAGAGCTTAAGTTCAGTGTCTCTTGGAGTGCTTGTTGCAGTTCTTAAATAATGTAGGTCATTTAAAAAAAAAAATTAATAGCTGTCATTCAGTTGTAAGCAAAGTTGATTATGGTCCTAATAGCTACCAATAATCCTGCCAGGGTTTGAGAAAAAATCAGATTTCACAGCTCCTCTGGTCCCCTTAGGAAACTCTGTGCTGACTTCAAAGGAAGTTTAGTCCTGGTCCTTTTCCTCTAGGAAGAATGTTGGCTGTGAGAGCGGTGATTTAAGGCTTCCAGGATCTTCAGAGAATGTACACCTGTTTTCTAAACTTTTCTGTGTCTGCTGAGTGCACTTAACTTTAGAACTGTGTAGTTCTTGAATGACATAAAGCAATTATGTATACAAGTAGAAGCCAGCAAATATTTTAGTCTGTGTTTTGCTTAAAGTCGGCTTTTTTTTGTGACCGATTGAAGAAATCTTTAGCTCTACTTGTCAGTTACAATTATTTCCTCATGCTGCTCCAATGCTGTAGGTTTTGCTATTGGCATGCCTGTCTGTGAGTTTGACATGGTCAAGGATCCAGAAGTACAAGACTTCAGAAGAAACATCCTTAATGTCTGTAAAGAAGCCGTGGATCTGCGAGATGCCAATGCACCACACAGCAGAGCACTGTACGTCTATCCTCCCAATGTAGAGTCCTCAGCTGAACTCCCCAAACACATATACAACAAACTAGACAAAGGTAAGGGCAATATTTACAGCAGGAACATAATGTATTTTCAGTGTTTGAAATCAAAGAGTACAGCTGTTGACTTAGGCAAATCACTGTTTTATGTGCTGTGTTTATATATATACTCCAGCAGTATCTTTACACCTTAAATTTTTCAGAATAATTTTCTTGATGGACTGTACATTCAAAAGGATATTTAAAATTGCACTACTCTAACTGAATTTTGAAATATAACTCAGTAAATAGAGGTGACTTTTTTAGTGGATGGGAACAGCTTGTTGGATTTGCAGTTTTCTATGGCATTCAGATATCTGGAATTAAACGATGCTGAATCACTGACTTACCTTGCAGTCCTCAAATATGAAAGAGTTGCTGCTGTTTTCTTGAAGGCCAAACAGTCAGTAGTATTCAGTTAATAAAAATACTCTTAACCTCAGGGCTGAAAGTTTGAATTTACACTAGAGTCAAAAATAAACTTAATGCATCTAGTTCCTTGCAAAAGTTGTAAACCCTCTCTCAGTTTGGGCAATGAGTCTTGTTTACATCTTCTTTTAATACTAAAAGCAAATCTCTCTGTTGGGGAGGCATGGGAGTTTTTTGGTTTGGGGGTTATTTTGGGTTTGTGCTTTTTGCTTGGAAACTGCATTGGACAGGATAGGCCTAACATTATTTTACATTTATTCCAGGGCAAATTATAGTGGTGATCTGGGTAATAGTCTCACCAAACAATGATAAGCAGAAATACACCCTAAAAATCAATCATGACTGTGTGCCTGAGCAAGTTATTGCTGAAGCAATTAGGAAGAAAACTCGAAGTATGTTGCTGTCATCTGAACAACTGAAACTTTGTGTCTTGGAGTACCAGGGCAAATATATTTTAAAAGTCTGTGGCTGTGATGAATACTTGCTAGAAAAATGTCCACTGAGCCAGTATAAGGTGAGTAAAATAAAGGATTTCTTTTGAACTACACTAAAATAATCTAAATTTGTGGGGGAGAAAGACAATGAGGATTAGGTCTGGCTTTTTCATTAAATTAATCCGAAACATAGGAAGTGACAGTGTGTGCACCTTTAAACAAATTGGCTGATCCATGTGCTTCAAAAGGGAGACAGGGGAGAAAAGGTAGTTTGAACTAGAATTTGTATCACTACTGTAATTTTTCTTCTTTGAATGTTTCCCTCTAACATTAGTGCTAAATCAGAGGTAGGGACTTTCAGAAATATCCTAGATTTTTGATGGCAAGAGATGAGCTGTGTTTGAATGGTGCTGATGTGACGAAACAGGAAATTCGATCAGATTGTAAATTACGAAACAACCATTGCTACTGTAAATCCTGTCCTATAAAGGGGTGGTAAGAGAGAAAACTCTTTTCCTGTTACATCTTTATCGTTACTTTAATAAGATAAAAAATGTAGACTTCCAGCACTACAGAAATCATTGCTGAGCCTTCCTTGTGTCCTTCTGTCTTTCACTGCCTGGGTTTGTTAGTGCTGGGAGCGTGAGACAGAACATGATGGGACAAAAGAGCATCTGAGCAGCCCTCTCTGGAGCAGACAAGAAATCTACCCTGTAGATTTCCTGACAGGCTGCTGCTGCTTCCTCTTGGAGGAATGTATTGTTGTAATAAACTGCTCCCATTCCTTTGGCTAAAATGGTTGACAGTCTGATCTTCAGAGCAGTGGAGGAGAGGAGGGGTGGGGGATGCTGAGTAATGGGAAAAGTATCTGTATTCTCTGGGAGCTGGGGAACAAGTGCAGGCATACATGAATAATTTTGCAGAGTCATCTGAAGATCAAACACCAGCCCTATTTGATCTAGCGTGGTTTCTTCAGAAGCATCTGGTCTGCCTTTGCTGTGCCCCAGCAGAGCTTGCTCATTAACTCCAGGGCTGGACCTGTCCTAACACACTGTATTTTGTGGTAGTGTTGCCAGACTAAATGCTCACAGCACTCAGACCTGAATGGACAGGTGAAGTGTGTCAGGATCAGTGCTGAGTGTAAGGTAATGAGCACAACTGAACCAAAAATGAGCGTGAGTGCTGCTTACCTTGTGCTCCCTGCCTGGGACTGGCAGTATCAGTCACCTGTGCCGCACTGCAGGCTGGTACAGCCCTTGCTGTTCCAAAACAGCTCAATTGCTTCCAGAAACAGCTCAAATCCATCTGCTCTGTGCTACGCTGTGCTGGGGCTAAGGAGCTCTGCAAGAAACCAAGTTTTTGCCAGCTCCCTTCTCTCTCTCCACTTCAGCCTTCCACTGTTGTAGATGTTCACATCTCAAAATCTTGAAGTGTGGCTGTGTGACCCTACCCAGCAACATGTTCAAACTGCTGGATGCTGTACCTGTTATCACTGTACAGGGTGTGCATGCAGGACATGATAAGCTCTTTCAGTAGGCTTTCACTGTCCTGTCTTCCCGAGTATCTCTGGGTTTACATTCCCAAAAGTGTAGGCTCTGAAAAGACAAAGCATCTTGGTTGTTTTTCCCTGCAGTACATAAGGAGCTGTATCATGCTTGGCCGCATGCCCAACCTGATGCTGATGGCAAAGGAGAGCCTGTACACCCAGCTGCCCCTGGACACCTTCACCATGCCATCCTACTCCAGGCGCATCTCCACAGCCACGCCCTACATGAATGGAGAAGCTACAACCAAATCCCTCTGGACTATAAACAGTGCTCTCAGAATAAGGATCCTCTGTGCCACCTATGTGAATGTGAACATTAGAGACATAGACAAGGTATGGCATCACACGTGGCTTTTCAGCAGCTCGTGGTCTCTCTCCTGAGTGTTCTGTTCTGTGTTGACCTTGGAAAAGAATTGTTATTTAACACGTTGGAAAATGATACCACTGTTTTACTTAAATTGGAGTGTTTGATTCTAAAGAGCATACCCATGTTTTAGCATCTGGCAACTTTTGTATACTGCTTAAAAAGTGTGAAGTGTGGTAATTAGCTAAATATTCTGCCTGCTAGGAGCAGGACTCAGTTTGCATTGCACTTCAGCAGAGTATGTAATGGGCAGAAAAAGAAAACACGTGTTGTTATCTGTTTTCTAAGTAATTATGTTTAAGAATGTATTGCAGTAATTGAGAGCGCTTTTGATGAGGGAATGCTGTCTTTGTGAAAATAAAGGAGGCAAAAGGCAGGTGTAGGGTTCAATCCCATTGAAGACATCTACAACCCTGCCTCTCTTTCCTCAGAAATTCTTTCACAAGACCTCGGCACAGGAAGAATTGAGACTAAATTCCAGGGGGTTTTTATAGCGTTCATTTCAAGTTTGTTACTGTATTTTTTAAGAACTGGTTTTGCAATTAATGAAGAGAAAGACCAAAACACTTTTTCTAGAAGGATATACTTATAAACTGTGCTTCACACTTGACAGAGCATGAATTAATTTGTGCTGGGGAGTGGTGGGGCTGTTTGGTTTTCAGTTTTGTTTTTGTTTTTCACTTGCTGAAAGTGAAAAGATAATGTGTTGTAATCATGGTATGTGTTGTTTGCAATGAAAAAGTTTGTTTCTAGTAACGTTTCAAAGACTAATATGGATGTTGTTTTCAGATCTATGTTAGAACAGGTATCTATCATGGAGGGGAGCCTTTGTGTGACAATGTGAATACTCAGAGGGTACCTTGTTCGAATCCCAGGTAAGATGAATACCTGAGTGACTGTAGAGAACCTGACTTTCAGGGCATCATAAATGATAGCACTGAAGGAGTAAAAGCTCCAGTTAGCCATTACTCAGGTAGAGCTCCTTGCTGGGAATCCTTTATCTTAAGTTTCGTAAAAATATATTACATAACGCTATATATATAAATAGCAGTAATTTAACTCAAACACAAGCATTTTGTCTTGCACATAATAGTATCATTTCTTTACTGAACAGATCTTTTCTACACGTGCATTTACATTGCTGGAACAACAATATAATTCATATATATAAAATATAATTCATCATTCACACATCAATACGGGGAAATCAGCAGAGCTCTAGGCAACTGAGCTCTGGTTTTGACTGTGCACCAACATTGCACACAGTGTTGCAGTTGCAGGTCCAGGTTTCAGTTTCAGCATGAGGCAGTGTGATGTCCTGGAACCTGCAGATTGGTTTTGGTGGGGGTCCTTCTACACGAGAACCGCTGAATGTGGAGAGAGGGTCTCACCTGCTACCATGGAAATGACTGCCAGATCTGGGCCGATTATTTTCAGGATGTTTGACAAACAATCAATATTACCTGGACAAATAAATCGCCTGAACTTACAAGTGCAAAAAGAAGTTTTATATGAGCATATGAAAACACTGGGGACATCTTTTAGCCACCTGTTTGCATGACTTTAACTAATGAAGAGGTGTGAAATTTAAGCACCTGCTAAATTAGATGCAAAGTATGTGTGCAGAAGTAATTCTTTGCTTGCATTTTCTGACTTTGTCTTTAATAATAATTTTTGAAACTCTTATTTTTATCTGTACATTTTCTATGAATATGATTAGGTTTTATAATTAAAGGACTAATAATATACATAGTTGGTGAAAAATAGGCTCTCCTTCTGAGTTGCCCCGAATACAGCTGTACTTGAACTGATAGTTTAAACTCTTTTAGAGAGAAAATCTTGGAAAGGTGGTGAAGGTTATGCCTTGAAATCATGGATATAATCACACAGATCTGTATTATATGAAATGAACACATAAGAAAAGTGAATTAAAGTTTATCTGCCAATTTTTTTATTCTTAGAGAAGGGCTTCCACAGTTATTTCTTTGTAAAATTGCTTTCAGTAGCTACAGATACACTTAAAAATTAATGCTGTCCTCAGAAGCTGCTGTCTCTTTCAGCTGAGAAAATTCTGTATCCCAATCCGCTTAGGGGAAGAAACTGGATTCAGAAGTTTCTCTTCAAAAGCACAGTTCTACCAACTGAGAGCTAAATTCTACTTAGGGAAGTTCATGAAAACAAAATCAAAGTATTCCTGTAGAACCAATCTGTGCTATTATTACTACTGTAAATAGAAAAATATTTGAGTTAGGAATATTGCTTTGGATTTCCAAGTTCTACCCCCATCTTGCAGTTATCTTTTTATGTTCCGGCAGTTCAAGTTTAGTTTGGTTTTGAAAGCTTTTTCCCAGTTGCCTTTTTGCCCTGAAGGGAAAACTGTTTCACAAGCTAAACCTTACATCAGAGTAGCATATATGCAAATCCATTATCTTCAGGTTGCAGGAATTGAACCGAACATGACTTTTTAAACAGTGTTGGGGCTAGAAGGCTGTTGGGGAAGTTTCCATTCCCACAAGCAGTGGATGTGACCAAATGCATGTATGGAAACCCTTCTTCAGTAAGAAAGTGTGCTCTGTATGCAAATACAGAGTTTAGGAATATAACAAATGCCTTTTGGTTGAGTGAATGATGGGTCCACGCTCTCCTTTAACCTGGTTCAATTCTGCCTTTTGACTCTTTCAGGTGGAATGAATGGCTGCTGTATGACATGTACATCCCTGATCTCCCACGTGCTGCTCGGCTCTGCCTTTCCATCTGCTCTGTCAAAGGCCGGAAGGGTGCTAAGGAGGTAAAACACCTCATGGGTTTGTTACACTGATGAGCCAAAGCTACTTAAATCAAGTTTGGGAAGATATTTGGTAAATGCTGTCCTGGCAATGAGTCTCAGTGCAATGTTGATTTGAATCTGATTAAAATAGGAACCTTTCTTTTCTTATGGGTTTCTTTTTGTGTTTGGAAATTAAGAAACACAGAAAAAAGCTTATCAGTTCAGCACTTGAAATCATGTCTGTGCTGGATTGCCAGACACAAAGACCAGTGTTAGTGTTTTGAGGTGGAAGTGCTTTTAAAATTAACTTTCTAAACCCATATTACTAACCTATTTTTTTTAAAGGGCAATATTTTTACCTTCAGAGTTGAATTTTCAGGTAAAGAAAATCTGTATGCCTTTAGCATTTGGTGCAAGATCTCAAACAGTAATTTTTAAAAATCTACATGCAACATTTAATTTTAGCCAGGAGCATCGTTGCACTCTGGGTTTGAGTGTGTGTCACAGGTAACACATAGAGGGTTTTGTCTATGAGCAAGTTTATGAACCTTACAGAATGATTTGGGTTAGGGGGGATCTTTAAAGATCATCCAGTTCCACCTCCCTTCTGCTAGCCCAGGTTGCTCCAAGCCCCATCCAACCTGGCCTTGAACACTTCCAGGGATGGGGCAGCCACAGCTTCTCTGGGCGTCCTGTGCCAGTGTCTGACTACCCTTATCATAAAAAAATCCTAATTCTTATGTCTACTCTAAAAATATTGTCTTTAAGTTTAAAACTGTTGGCCCTTGTTCTGTCACTGCAGGCCTTGGTAAAAAAATCTTTGTCAAAAAAACTTTTCCCATCATCGTGACTTGCTGTGGTGTGAGGAAGATACGTACGTGTGTACAATTCTTTTGGTATTATTTTGTAAAATGACTGCCATGACAGCCATTCATAGAAGAATATGGTACAGCTTCCACAACTTGCTTTCTGCTAATCTGGGAATGTAACTTGATCTGGGGTGAAAGTGTTATTTTTCCTGACTTGCTCTTCAGTAATCCATAGATGACACTGAAAAAATCATATTTTAATCTCTTTAAGGAGCACTGTCCATTGGCTTGGGGAAATATAAACATGTTCGATTACACAGACACTCTTGTATCTGGGAAAATGGCTTTGAATCTTTGGGCAGTACCTCATGGGCTGGAGGATTTGTTGAATCCTATTGGTGTTACTGGATCAAATCCAAATAAGGTATTTGCATGCCAGCTTCCCTCTTAAGAGTACATCTTCAGAATATGCTGTATTCTGGTTGCAGCAGAAAGAGTAATTTGAATTCCCTTTCCTAGGAAACTCCATGCTTAGAGCTGGAATTTGATTGGTTTAGCAACCCTGTAAAGTTCCCAGATATGACAGTGATTGAAGAACATGCAAACTGGACAATTTCACGGGAGCTGGGGTTCAACTACAGCTATGCAGGGCAGGTAAGGCAAACTCTCCCTCCAGGCTTAGCTATTCAAATATGTAAGTATTATTTACTACTTTATTTTGCTCAGTGTGTTGGTGACAAAACTTCTTTTTTATGTCCTCATTTATTGTAAAATCAAGAAATCAGTGTTTTGTTGTGTGTTTAGTAAAATGGGCAATATATTCATTCTGCTTTCTTTATATTATCAGTGAAGTGACCTAATACTGCACTGACCAACCAAAACACGCCAAAGAGAAACTTTGTGTTTTGGACATTTGTATCACTAATCCGGGTGTTAAGCTACTTAGTTTAACTTTTCAAAACTTGTGCTTCTCCTCCAATGATAGTGTTTTTCTTTGTTGCAGTTTCGTGTTTATTGGTAGGCTTTCCCGTGTAACCCAAGGATGCTTAGAACTCTTTCCTATCTGTTTTATGGGCTAGTTATGACCACAAGTGCAGGGAATTTTAAGGGAATTGATGGACACACACATGGGTGTAGTCCTTTATCTCCCTTTTTCCACAAACAGAACTTGTGCATTACAATTGGCTTTTTGGTGAGGCTTGGAGCTTTCTTCAAAGCACTTGTTTGGATGATCAAAAGAAGTGAAAACAGAAAAGCAGTAAAGCTAAGAATGCTCTGTATTTAAAGCCAAGGCTGTGAAATTGGTTGGTGTGTTTTACTTTTATTTTCTTCTGGAGGCTGGTTCAAAGCCTTGGGTTTGCCTGGGAGAGCTCCGTGGTCTGTGTGAAGAAGAGCCTTGTGGTGGGAGTTTCGCTGTGCCAGAGAGCGCGTAGGTGGCAGTGAGCTCCCAGTTTGGGAATCCTGGGGTTATTTATAACAGCCCTGTCCCAGTGTACCCTCAACAACGGCTTGTGGGCACTGGACTTGACACTCAGCAGGAAGTCCATCACAGAGTAGCATTTCTGCTGTTTATGCTGTAACTGAGCAGGACTCTTAATAAATGCTTAAGGACAGCTGTCTTCTTGGTAAATAACATTCCCCAGCCTCTTACCTGGGCTTCTACATGCTCAGCTCATTGCTTTGTTCCATCTGGCAAAAATAAAAAATGGTGAGGAGGATAAACTCACTTCACTGACAACACAGTGATCTTTACAATTTAATAAAAAAAAAAAGCAGAGGCATGATAAGGTCTCAAATTATTATCTTGTCTTTTTTTTTAGAATAAAGTCAAAGTAGTTAAATATGGAAAAGCTTATTTACATCAGTGATGATGTTGTCAGGGAAACAAACTATGTATCACTGCTTTGGTCTCCCTCTCTCATTGTTCATGCTGCTTTTCTTTCAGCCCCACCTTGCTGTCTGCCAAAATCCTCGTTACTTACCCTTTTGTAAATCATAGCTCATTAAATGTGTGGTTAGTTTGAACATCACTGGTTATCTCTTAGTATTGTATTTGTCTCACTTGTCTGTCACTGTGGGATATGTTCAGGTCTGAAGCCAAATTTTCTACGTTCAGGTACCACACATATTTATAGCTGTTTGTATATTGGCTGTGTCTAGGGAGTTAAAAGGCAATGTGTTTTTATCCATTCAAAAATTGGATACCAGTTTGCTCTGTATCATTTCCCATGTCTGAAAGAGTTAAAAATTCCTTGTCTGAAATGGTCTAAATCAGCAAAGCAGTCACAGAGATACAGTTTTGATATAATATTTTTGTTATGATACAAAGAACATAACTTGTTATTCGTCTCAAAAAGCATTACACTGCATTTAAAATTAATCAATACCTAAGAGATCATTTATAGGTCCATTAACATCTCAAATATGAAAAAATTGACAAATATTAAATTAATTTACTATCCCACAATTCATAGAATTCCTAGGTTTTGGTGTTGACCACATGCATTTTCCTTCTGGGTTTAATCTAAACTGTAATCTTTCCGACCCACTATGCAGGTATATTTTTTTAACTTCTTTGACTTTCACTTACTATTTAGGATGACTCTGAAAGAGTCAAGGTGAATGTGTATAATTAATCACTTGTTCAATAAGAACTATTTGACCATGTGTCAGGAGTAGGGTGATTATAACGTCATTTATCCATTAATTTTCCTCACAGAATTACTCTGGCTTTTCTACTTGCACTGTATCCAGTACTCAAATATTTAAGAATGTGCTAAAAAATTTTTTTTCTGTGCCACATGGAGAGCAGTCCTGAATAATTTCCCCTCACTTTGATGTGCAGTCCATGTGTTTTAGAACAGTGATAAGAAACCACATTGGTGCACTAAGATCTCATGCTATCACCCTGCCAACAGGGAAGGGCACTAAAAATCCTGTGAGGTGGTGGATTCATACCTCAGTGGTAGATGTGAGCTTCGAGGTCAGAACAGTCTCGTCCCATATAGTAGTGAATCCATCAGGAGAGAATACCTAATCTGTGTAATTAAAGGTAAATGTAAAACAGAGAGCTTTGAAGTAGATATCATATCCAGTAGATATCATGCCAGGTAAAGCCTGGCAACTGTTTCTTTATGTGCAATACTCCACGTTTTAAAGGGTGGCTTGATCTCCTACCTGGATATTTCTGATTGCTCTTTTCTTCAGCCTTTTTTTCTGTCAACAAAACTGGCAGACAAAGCTCAGTTCGTTCTTGCTTATTATCTTATTTCATGTGCTCAGTAGAAATTACGCGGGGAAAGAGAGAACAAGAGAGCAAATACTGTGGTTCTGCAGTTGAAACATTTTGAAATTTGAGAGGAGTGGTCTTACTTTTTTTGTAGTAGTAGGTATTATACAGATATGAAAATAGGAATTCACTATAAAAATGCTGTTCAACTCCTGCAGAATATTTGGGATAGCTTCATCTTAAATGCTTATTGCCGTTGTATTTTAGACTAAAGTCAGTAATACAAGCTGATTAAGGTTTCTCTTTCTTTGCAGTGCAATTGATTCTGTATGGAAAGCCTCAGAAACTGCCTCATTTCATATGTTGCTTTGTGAAAAACACATTAAGCAAACTAAGAAATGGAAAGTATAGGAACAAAAGTGAACTTGGCACATGAGCTGTGAAAAATGGAGTAGAAGTTGTTTCAATACCTCTGCCATTGTTCTAAACTGTAATGAAGTCTTAAACAAAATTAATTTTTGCTTGTAGCAGTTCTGGTTTTTGCGCTCTTTGGGAAATGTCTTACACTAACTGTGATTTAATATCTTCCAGTCTTTCTGTTACTCAGGCTTTCCTACAGCAATCTACCGCTTATTTCCCTATTTTCATCCCCCGTGTTCTGCTTTTTCAGTTCTGAGTCTTTCATACTCTTTTCAGCAGCTCTCAGCAGTCTCATGCTAGGGTCAGAAATGACCAGTCTCAGAAATGACCAGTCTCACTTTGTGCTGCATTGTGTTGTTCGTCAGATGTCAACTGCTGCTATTTCTCCACACAGCTGATTTATTTGAAATGTACTTCTTCTTGTCCCAGTAGTGACTAAAAGCAGTTGCAGAGATCAAAGGCCTACTCTTTCATCTCTCTTTCTAAATTTTAAGCTCTCAGTTATAACAGGTGGATACAAGAAGATAGTATTGCGTGACATAGGCTGTAGTGGTTGCTGTGCTGTTAAAATACCGTATTTCATGTGTGTGGTTTGGCAACAGAAGGAGTTGTGTGGAGGGCTAATGTGCCACTGTCTCTGCAGAGTAACAGAATAGCTCGGGATAGTGAATTGACAGAGAGTGACAAGGAACAACTGCGAGCCATTTGTACCCGAGACCCCTTGTCTGAAATCACTGAGCAAGAGAAGGACTTCCTCTGGAGACACAGGTACTGCAAATCAAAAACCAAACCAAAGAAAAACCCTTCTTGGCGTAACCAAACTTCACCTCGTTCACTCCAAATTTGTCATGGGTTTTGCTCCCTCTTCTTCCGTGTTATGGAGTTGGTGTTTTGGACAACGCTTCTAAAGCATTCTGCATTGTGTGGTTTGGTTATGATCCTGTGGAGAAAAGTAAGTTGTTGAAGGAGTTCCCATTTTCCTTATTGCTGCAGTTTTACCTGCATGGATGGATCCTGAGAGCACCTTCCTGACAAAGGAAGAAAAAGGTGCAAGGCTGTGGGGACACAGCTGACGGTTATCAAAGCAAAAGTGATGTTTTGAGCATGTAACTTTTTCCTCTTTTGCAGACACTACTGCGTGAATACTCCAGAAATTCTACCCAAATTACTTTTGTCTGTCAAGTGGAATTCTAGAGATGAAGTGGCCCAGGTAACATAAAGCACTGAAGAAGTTTTAAGTTTTGAAGAATCTTTAAAATACGCTATTTCAAAGGAAACTTCTGGAAGTTAAAAACATGTTATGTGTGCATGATACATTGATTGAGTACTTAGAGTTGCTGCTATGATTGACATGTGTCTCTGGTCTGTAGTTCTTGTTCTTTAGCTCAGTCTGGGTCTTAAGATTTCCTCTTGCTGGCATTACTTAAATCCCTCTTACGTTGCCAACTTGTCAATTACAGTTAAGTGTGAGGTTTTGTTTTCATTCTTTTTAGACTGGTTAAAACACCAAAGTCAATTGGCAGCTAATACCAGATTGTTGATTGAGAGGACCAGCAAGTAGAGAGCTCCTACTCAGATGTAGTTTGTGTCTGAGATACCTTCTAATGACTGTGTTACAGCTTCTTCCTAACCAGTGCAAAGGTGTAACCTGCTTGGATTGTTGCCCACAGATGTACTGTTTGGTAAAGGACTGGCCCTCAATCAAGCCAGAGCAAGCCATGGAGCTCCTGGACTGCAATTACCCAGACCCAATGGTGCGAGCTTTTGCAGTTCGGTGTCTGGAGAAGTCCTTGACAGACGACAAACTGTCTCAGTATCTAATCCAGCTGGTACAGGTACAGAACGTATTTTGGCATGTTTGTTGTCTTGTGTGTATTCAGTGATCACAGAGGCTTAAAATACAGCAAAAGTTAAGTTGTTGTGGAAGAGAGGTCATCAAAAGAATGTTTGCTTTGCAGATTATTTAGGAGGACATGAAATGTTAATTTTTCTGTAATGCTGTGGTTTTGCTTGTTGGTACTAAATGCCAGAATTCTGCAAAGATGCAAAACTGTTCTACCAACTGGAACAGGCAGCTATTTCAGCTGTGCTAACATATGGGAAAGGATGAGCAGAAGCATCTTCTCAAAATTTTGAGCAAGTTGAGGCTAAAATATTTGGTAACAGTAAAGCAAGCATCAGATGGTAAGTTCCTGAAATAGAGGCAGCCAGTGCACAGTTGGCATATATTGGTCAAAGCCTAACACATGCAAGTATTAATACCAAGATCAGTCTTTCTAGAAAAAAATAATGTAAAACATATATGGCTTTTTATTTAACTACCTTTAATCTGTATATTGTTCATAGAAATAATAACTGCATCTGATTTTTTAAAATTTTCTCTTTATCCTTAACTAGGTTCTGAAATATGAGCAGTATTTAGATAATCAGCTTGTGAGATTTTTACTCAAGAAGGCACTGACCAATCAAAGGATAGGACACTTCTTCTTTTGGCATTTAAAGTAAGCTTAATGTCGTGTTAAGGGGTGGTGGGCTTCCTATTAGCTGTAAACAATTAGTTGTTGTAAAGATTTGACATACTAAACATCCTTTTTTAGAAAAATATTACCACTTAAAATAAAGATTGGGTTATATTGGTTAAGAGTTTGAATACATAGTTTGGTGATAGAAATCATACCTTGCAGTTTCAAAAGCTACTTAATAGTACTAAGACTTGTACTTCTTTTTATCTAATGATTATTATTCTAAAAACAGGATTGTCTGAGATTGCTGAAAGCCTCCCATATTGTTAGCTGCCCAATTCCCCATCAGGTTTTCCATAAAACTTTACAAATATATGAGGCCTAAAGAAAGCCACGCAATTCAACAAGGTAAAGCTTTGAAAAAGACTAGTAAAAACTTTATTTTTACTTCCTTATTAAAGGCTTGTTATAGAGCTTGATAGCTTAGTCTACAACATACTGGGTTGTAGCTAGAGGTCACCTAAAAATTCTGTTCTAAGCTGGTGTAATCAGACACAGAAATAGATGCAAAGCATCTTTGTTGTGCTCTCAGTTTTCTGCTTGCCTTGGTGTCATCAAGGATAAGGGAGGAGATTGTTTGAGGGGATGTATTTTAGGACTGTATGAAAATATCACCAGTATAGCTTCATTTTGGCACCTCTAAGTGGTCTTATCTCTAAGCTGTAACTGTTCTTCCTCCCTGTGCAGGTCTGAGATGCACAACAAAACTGTTAGTCAGAGGTTTGGTTTACTTCTGGAGTCCTACTGTCGAGCATGTGGAATGTACCTGAAGCATCTGAGCAGGCAGGTGGAGGCTATGGAGAAGTTGATTAACCTCACAGATATTCTCAAGCAGGAAAAAAAGGATGAGACCCAGAAGGTATCAAAAGCCATCCTTACATCAAAACTGTTGCTGTTGAGTCACAGGAATTACTTGGAACTGTTCTATTTGATTAACTAGGAAAGTGTTAATGCTAATTTCAGTGGGTGGTGTGTTGTGCTAGGAGCTGCAGTGTTTTCTGTGCAATGCCATTGTCTAACTCTAAAGGCAATAGAACTAAAGTTAGAGGTTTCAATTTGTGTAATATGTAGCTGAGCAAAGTTACTTACATTAGAACTGTGCAAAACCATGCTCGAAAACCAAAGCTAAAATCTGATACCTCCATTTACATGTAAATAGTGTTCTCAAGATCTGAATGTGTGTATTTATCAGGTACAGATGAAGTTTCTTGTTGAACAAATGAGACGACCAGATTTTATGGATGCCTTGCAAGGTTTTATCTCTCCTCTTAATCCTGCACATCAACTGGGAAACCTTCGGTATTGTATCCAGTTTTGAAGCTTGTCTAGATACTTAAGTAAATGTTTAGTAATGGTAACAATAACAGTGTTGAGGTTGAGTGTTAATTTGTTAAATGTTAGTATCTTCAAAGTTCACAGAATAGAATTTGTACCAGAGTAATCCATAAAGAGTACAGTCATTAACAAATCGGGAGGAACATGATCTTTAGCTGTTCCTTTAAGGTGCCAGGAACTGCAGTCATTTTTCCAGCTGTCAGGAGCTCATACTGCCAAAGGAATATTTACAATATTCCCTCAAACACAACTCTTCTGTCGGTCTTAGCAAATGGTTAATGTAGCACTTACTAATTTAAGTTTGAGTCTGAAAGTAAAAATGGTGGATTGTTAGTTAACTTGCATCTTTAATTTGGTTCTAGTTCAGAGTTTGAGAACTTAGAACAGGGAGAACTTAGCAGTATTAGAGAAACATGGTATAAGAATCAAATTATGCCTATTTCATAGAAATCTTATCTCTTTTAGGCTTGAGGAGTGCAGAATAATGTCATCAGCAAAAAGGCCGCTGTGGTTGAACTGGGAAAATCCAGATATTATGTCTGAATTGTTATTTCAGAACAATGAGATAATATTTAAAAATGGAGATGGTAAGGAAAGATAAGTAATTCAAAAGCTACATACCTGTTTATTTTCCTAATCTTTTACTTAGTGTTTTTTATAAGCATATAAAATACATATATAAAAAAATCAGCTGAGCGAAGCCATTTTCTTTTCCAGAAAAATTAAATATAGACAAATAAGTATCTCAGTCAAGTACAAATTTTATATGTTCTAAGATGCTTAGTCTGCCAAGGTGGAACATACTATTTAATTTTTGTTCTTTTTACTTGCAAATGTCTTCAAGATATTACACATGTGTAAATTGTGATTCCATTGTCCTAGTTTTAGTATTTGTTTTTAAAATCACCACAACAAGTTTATATTCATTTTTTGCTATTTAAAACCTGCTTTTCTCTACTGAGGGAATAAAACCTGCTCTAAACTATGCAAACCTCATTACCTTTAGATATATTTAGACGTAGTTGTGGGGGGAAAAGTAAAGTAAGGTCTAACCAAGGGTTCTGGTGTTAGAAAATCTGCAATCTTTATGTATTTGACTATTTCAGACTTGCGTCAGGACATGCTGACACTTCAGATAATTCGAATTATGGAAAACATCTGGCAAAATCAGGGTCTTGATCTTCGGTAAGCATTAGAGGTCATTCCCAAGCAATGCTGATCTTAATGGTTTTGGCATTGGTTTGTTCCCAGAGGTTGCTTCTGTTTTCCCGAGGGTAACAAATGAAATGCTATAAATAGACATTTTTGTGCATGTTAGAGCAATATTTAATTTTTTCAGTTAACTCAACTACTGGATTTAAGATGGTATTTGAAAAATATTTGAGTCTCATTCAAGTGGGTCTGAGTGAGCTGTGTGCCAGGAGTGGAGTGAGCTCTGTGCCAGGAGTGGATACAAGAGCTAAGGTGCAGTAGCCACACTGTGGCCAAGTGATTGTGTCTGTAGATTTGGCTTTGAACAAGGTGCCAAACCCTCAGCCCTACAACTCTTTGTAGTTGGTATCTTCCTTTCAGTCCACACAGTAGGTATTGCCCATTCTTCATGAGCTTCTCCACCTCCAGGCAGTCTGTGGCTGCAGCAGCTTCTGCAGGGCATTCGATATAAACTGTTCTGCTTCTGTAAAGCTGATCTTAGACAGGTTACACCTTCAAGTTTGTGTTTGCTATGTGGTACATTTTTAGGTGGGGACAAAGGAGCTGCCTCTGCACTGTCCAGAAACCCCCAGTTTTCATTTCCTAATCTAGACAAAAGGACCTGTTGCTCTGTGTTGTCTCTCATGGGTCACAGTTTTGTCTCCAGTACTGTAATGAGTGGCAGAATTATTAATTAGTGGACTAAGACTGTCCACTTTTTTTATGCCTTTGTCGAAGAATGGTTTGGAGAGTTACAGCTGCCCATGTCTTAGAGAGTACCCAGATACAGGAATCTGCAAAAATACATCCTCCCCCACCTCTTGCAGCCATTCTCTATAAAGGAAGAAAAAAACCCAATGAACCTTTGTCTTTCAGGATGTTGCCTTATGGTTGTTTGTCGATCGGTGACTGTGTGGGGCTCATCGAGGTCGTGAGGAGCTCTCACACCATCATGCAGATTCAGTGCAAAGGAGGCTTAAAAGGAGCACTGCAGTTCAACAGCCATACACTGCATCAGTGGCTCAAGGACAAGAACAAAGGAGACATGTGAGATTTCCCATCGCCTGTTTTTCTTGTCCACGTGTTTCTTTTTGATGGAAACTTCAGGAGAACTAAAGTTCATCAAGTGGGAGATTATGTCCATCTGGTTTTGGTTTTGTTTTCTTTTTTACCTGTCCTTGTTTGCCTGGTAGCTTTTTTTGCAAAAGAAAAATTTGCACTTCTGTGTTATTAGAATATCTGAGGAAAGTGTCTCCTTTTTTGTTTGAATAGGTATGATGCAGCTATTGACCTGTTTACACGTTCTTGTGCTGGCTACTGTGTTGCCACCTTTATCCTGGGCATTGGTGATCGCCACAACAGTAACATCATGGTCAAGGATGATGGACAAGTAAGAGACGTTTTCTAAAACCATACCCTGAGGTCATCCTCACTGTGGTATAAGTTTGTTTTGGAAAAAAAAAAAAAATCTATCAGAACTATAAGTAAATGATCAATTTTACTGTGGCTTCATTTGAACAAGGAGTTATTAATCTTAAAATACCTTTCTGTCTTTCCAAGCTGTTTCACATTGACTTTGGGCACTTCCTCGATCACAAGAAGAAAAAATTTGGTTACAAAAGAGAGCGTGTGCCATTTGTCTTAACACAAGACTTCTTAATAGTGATTAGTAAAGGAGCCCAAGAATGTACCAAAACAAGGGAGTTTGAAAGGTGAGCTTTCTTTTAAGCATTTAACCTCCAGAGTGTTTTGTACTTAAAATGAACTTTACTACTGGTGACGTTTAATAATTAGACCTTTTAACTGAAAAGTAGTATTTTAATTGGCTTGCAGTGGGTATGTTCTAGTTCTTCAGTTGAAGGCCAGCCATGCACTTGTAAATCAGTGGGGAATCTTAGCACTTACATGAACTTTGGTCCATGAAATCTCACTTGAGATTTGCAGGGTCAGCATACATGTGAATAAAGAGGGTAGTTTTTCAAACATCTGAAATTTCTTTGACTTAACACTTAAAATCCTCTTGAGACAGCAAAACTGCAGCTACTGAGAATTCTTAAATGTTGGGTGTTGTGTGCATCAGAGCATGCTGGTCATTCAGCTATACTTCTCTCCTATAGCTGCTCTGGTGTCAGCTCTTCAGCTGGCCTGTGTAGTTTGTGACAATGGCCAGAACCTGTTGAGAAAGAACTTTAAAATAATAACAGTAAAGAAATAAATCTCTTGCTGTAGTCATTCTTAATATCTCTTTCCAGCAATCCAGTCTTTGAGAGGTTTCAATTTTAATCTTAATTTTGTTATGTTGATGGCAAGGGAAGACAAATTTTGAATTATAGTGTCTGCCTGAATGCTGCAGTGAAGCTTTTTTGCGTTTTTTCCCTTAACCTGAGTATTTCTTATCCAGTGTGATATAGCAAAAGCCCATGTTTTCAATGCATTCTTCAGAGTATCTAAGGAGCAACAGCTGCTGCCCTCATAAAACTACAGGAGAAAAGCAACTCTGATGATAACCAGGAAAGCATTGACTTTAGCAATGTATCAGGAAATATCTTTTGAAATCTGAAATATCAGTAGCAGTGACAAAAATGGCTCTGTGAACTGGCATAAATTTGCGTTGAACAGTTGCATGAACTGCAAATGGGGTTTAAGACTAGAAAGCCTGTCTTTGGATGTTGTGTTAGTCTGACCACTACTAATTCTTACACCAGTGAAGATAAACTAAGTAGGACAATGAGTGCATCTTCTCAGCAACATTATGGTGTTCTTACTAGACTAAGACTGTCCACTTTTTTAGTGTCTGGTTACCTGTGAAACTGTTTTGGAGGTGAAGCAGTAATATGCATCCAGTAGGGAAATGCACTGAGCTTTTTTCCCATGGTCTCTTCCAGGTTTCAGGAGATGTGTTATAAGGCTTACCTAGCAATTCGGCAGCATGCCAATCTCTTCATCAATCTTTTCTCCATGATGCTTGGCTCAGGAATGCCAGAACTGCAGTCCTTTGATGATATAGCATACATTCGAAAGACCCTTGCATTGGACAAAACTGAGCAGGAGGCTCTTGAGTACTTCATGAAGCAAATGAATGATGCTCACCATGGTGGCTGGACAACAAAAATGGACTGGATCTTCCACACAATAAAGCAACACGCTTTGAACTGAACTGACAGCAAAGAAAACAAGAACTGATACCCCGCCTTGTGGGTACTGCACTGTTAATACCCGTTAGCAGCAAAGACTGGTTGCATAGGAATTGCACAAACCATGAACAGCGCTAGAATTTGTGGCAAGAAAAGAGATGAATTGTTCAGACAACTGTTGGAAAATAATGTAAAACAGGGTTTCAGATAGCACTAAAATTATACACTTCAAAAACTAAGCTTTAGTATGATGTGTGCAGAGAGACCTCGACAAATTAGAGAGATGGGCAATCACCGAGTGTGTAAAGTTTATCAAAGGCAAGTGCCGGATCCTGCACCTGGAACGGGGCAGTCCTGGTTGTGTGTATGGACTGGGGAATGAGAGGCTGCACAGCAGCTGCAGAAAGGGACCTGGGGGCCCTGGCTGAACATGAGCCAGCAGTGCCCTGCAGCCAGGAGGGCCAACCCTGTCCTGGGGGCATGAGGCACAGCATCGCCAGCCGAGCAAGGGAGGGCATTGTCCCGCTCTGCTCTGCACTGGGGTGGCCTCACCTTGAATATTGTGGGCAGTTTTGGGTGCCACAATATTAAAAAAACACTGAGCTATTAAAGAGTGTCCGAAGGAGGGCCACGAGGATGGTGAAGGGTCTGGAGGGGAAGCTGTATGAGGAGCAGCTGAGGTCACTTGGTCTGTTCAGCCTGGAGAAGAGGAGACTGAGGTCAGACCTCATTGGGGTCTGCAACTTCCTCATGAGGGGAAGTGGAGGGGCAGGTACCGATCTCTTCTCTCTGGTGACCAGTGACAGGATTTAAGGAAATGGCATGGAGTTGAGTCAGGGGAGGTTTAGGTTGGATATCAGGAAAAGGTTTTTCACCCAGAGGGTGGTTGGGCACTGAACAAGCTCCCAGGGAAGTGGTCAGAGCCCCAAGCCTGTGAACAGAGTTCAAGGAGTGTTTGGGATTCTTGGGGTGTCCTGTACACGGCCAGGAGCTGGACTCTGTGATCCTTGTGGGTCCCTTCCAACTCAGCATATTCTATGATTTGATGGTTCATGTTATGCCTTAAGCTGAAAAAGGTAAACTTGGAAGAATGTTTCCTTTTCTCATTTGATAGGATAAATTGGAAGGAAAAAGAAAATAGCGCTAGCGTGAACGTGAGAGTCCATCACATATTACCTTAGATCTGGTACAGCAGGTAGACACTATGCTGGATTGTGAAGAGTGGAAAGAGAATTCAAGTGATAGCAAATACTTAATAGCAGCATAGTTTAAAGGGAAGGAGTTTGAAGCTCAAAGATCTAAAAACAGTAGTGAAAGGACAGTGCCTTTTAAATGTGCTCAGAGGCATTAACATTTGCGGGGTTTGGGTGACCCTTCGATTTCTGGGTCCATCATCTGCACAGTTTCTGAAGGCAGTAGGAAACAGGCCCACTCAGTATGGTGTTTCTTCTGCTCAGTAATTCTAGGGGTGCAATTCATACTTTCACAAAGAAACTCCCTATCATCCCCAAAAACTGACTAACCTGGAAACTGAATGGTCAGAATTGGGTTTAGTGCAACAGAGAGCTGTAGTGTTCATCTTAGGTTTGCTTTAATCTAACTTGAACTGAATAGATTTTTTTCATACATGTTTTCCAGAACCTAAAGAAAGGTGAGTTATTAAAATTATTGAAAGATTATTTTTTTATAAAGGCTATTTATATAATAGGAACTATTATTAATATATATTCTTTATTTACATGATTTGTCCAATATTAACTCTCTTAATTTTGCAACCCAGTTCTATCTGTCCAAGACTCCCGTTTTCATTAACGTCACTGTAGGTGACCAGACATACTCCTAGGACCAAATTCAGCCCTAGTGAAAGAGGACACAAGTACCAGTGAAGTAGTGGGGATATACCCACTAAAGCCAGAGGTGAACTTGGCCTAAGTCTCTAAAAAAATTTTGGGAATCACTCTTCGCATTACTGAAGTGATATGCTGGCTATTCCAAGAACGCTCATTTAAACCCTCAAAGTTTGGGTCTACCATTTCTCCTCTTTCTTCCTCCTTTGGAAGTGGTTGTTGAATCCAGTAAGATACATCAGAAATAGCAATTTAGATTTTCGATATGATCAATAATTAGCAGTTCAACAGACAGATATGTTGGCTAGCTCAAAGCATGTGGAGTTACCAAACATTTTATAGCTTTGTCCGTTTTGTGCGTGTGTGTAATATATATTTGTAAATCTAGTTGTTGTCCTTTAACACAATTACAATGTGTGCAATCAATGAAATTGGCACCATGTTTTGAGACTGTTCAGAGTACCGAGGATTTCAGATTGCCCTTATGCACAACTTCAGGTAGGACTGTTTTTCTAATTCCTAAACAGGTTTTTTTAAGTTAGTGAAGCCCATAATAGTTCTGTGGGTGATGGTCACCCTAACATTTTAAACTTGCTAGATTGGCAGCACTTGAATTCCAAAGGTTTGGGGCTTTTGGGGGTTCAGCTTGTCCACTTGCAAACACGCACCGAGGTGCCACTCAGAAAGTGCAATACCACGTGTAATATAAAATATGCTGACAGTTGGTGTTAGATTAGAATATAAGCATATATAAATAAACTGTACTTCATGCAGGCTGTACTGATGAGGTAATGAGTGGTTGGCTTCATTTAGCAAATTGTAATATATTAAAAAAGTGCAATCAGTTACGTTATGAAAGACTTTGCGGATTGTAAAGTCAAGGCTTTGGTGTTTCAAGACACTTTCAAAGTCAGGATCCTGCAGCTGATTACTGCACGCGTGGATACTCAATGTTGTGGGGGGAAACCTGGTTTTGTGAATACTACAGAAGCTCCGGGAATAGTATGGGAAATGTGAAGTTTTGTTTCCTAAGTTCTACGAAATATTTTAGAGTAGTCCAACAGACTTCCCATCGCTCTTTTTATTGACTGTTACATATTCCTTTTTGTTCATATGAATATTTTAACTCCTGCTAAGCTTGGTTGTACTTTCTAGAGCAAAGTTACCCTTGTATCTCTTACTTTGCAGTCAACACGCACTAATGGTTTAGCTCTTAAAATGCGTTAATTTCAGTTTAAGTTTAGATCACAAAATCTGAAACCCTGTTGGCTATAATTCTTAATTTAACTGAGTAAAGATGTTGCACAAACATCACATTAGGTGCTATATTATCCATATTTATCTGGTGTTGAAACAATGATTTACCTCGTTTATCCAAGAAATGGTCAGCCTGTTCCAGCCAGGGTGAAAAGATCAGCTCAAATTTATTGGATGTTATGAGCCCAAATTTGTTTGTACTTTGCCCCTTCCTAGCCCTTCTGTAAATATGAATATAAATGTCTTTCAGTTCAAGCACAGTGTTCTGCACCCTTTTTGCCCAGACCGAGGTATGAGGAATCAGGCTCTGTTTCCAGAAGTTACTGCAATTAAATGTTGTGCATAAGCTGTAGAAGTTATTATGAGAATCAAACAGTGAAAGAAAGGAAACTTCAGAGTGGTACAGGCATAATACAGTTTGGGGTAATTGTAGCTTTTAAACAAAAATTTTTAAAAAGTAGGAGAAGCTCCTGGGCTTTAAGCAGTTCTTTGCATAACTACGATGGGCATTTGAAAAACATTCTGCCTGTGTTTCACAAAAAACAAAAATCCTTTTCTCAGCTTCAAAGTGTTGAACCCTAATTACTGTATCCTGTCACGGCAGTTCTGTGCTGATTTAACTTCACTGAGGATAGTGGAGGCACTGTTTGCTTACCCTGGTGGAAATGAGAGGATGTCATCTGCTTCAGTATCAGAAAGAAGATCTGCTTACAGACCATGAAAGCACTTGTAACTGAGTCCTAGATTTTTACAGAAATAGCTTGGAATTTGGCTTATTTTTAACTATTCCCACTTCACGGAGATTTGAAAATGCTCCCTTTGTGCTGGGAATCAGCTGCACAAAACACTAAAGTAGTTTATTTTGGGCTGGAATTGAATCTGGACACCCTGCTCCTGCAGAACTTCTTGTAAGACTGCCAGAGCAAGGAGCCCAGGACTTGGCCATGTGTTTTATCACAAAGCATTAAGAAATGGTGTTTTAGTGAAATAAAATTTAAAACTAGTAACTTTTTCAACTGTGAAACTGTGTTGGATTTAATGACAGAACAGGCTGCTGCTGCTGCTGCTTAGTTTTACTTAAAATTACATTCATTGCTTTCCTAAAGGCAGCAGAAAAAGTACCTGTACTGACTTTATATATGCATACTTCTCTCTCTGAAAGGGTGTATTAGTAGTTTCTTCATAGATGAAACAGACTTTCAGTATAAGTTTTAAAAATTTAAAAAAAGGCTTTTAAATGAAACCAAAATCGTAAGTGGTTTGGCATCTTATGGAAAAGATACGAGCCTGCATATTAAGGACAATATAGAAATTACCGGGTTTATAAGAACTTTGTATGTGATAACCCTGCTGGTGGTGGTTTGGTGAGTTGTTTGTAGATTTTTATGCCAACTTTCCTTTTTCTGTAAAGTATTAAATGCCCTTCAGTGGTCAGTAGCCCATGTTTGTTGACAATTTGAAGGTATTGTCTTTGCTTTGTCATTATATAACTGGCACGTTCAAACGTCTGTTCTTAATAGTAATTATGAATTCCTCCTGTTTTGCATGTCTGTACAGGTTGCAGACCTGGGCTGGACCCATTCAAAAAACAAGTATCAGAAAAGCCACTTGAAATTACTATTTTTGTTGATGTCTTTGACATCTTGAAAATACTTCAAGTTAATGAAAATGGTGTGGTATTACAGAAAGAATTGTAACTTGCTGCTTCTAGGATTTTTTTTAAACTTCTTTCTCTTGTTTTAGTTTTACTTGAATGGATGAACCACACTTGTTTTTTAAAAACAGAACATAGCTGTGGATGTTGTTGCAGATTGTTGAATCCCAATTTAATTTTGCAATACATGTTTCATACAAATAATGAATTTGCATCTTTTTATTTTGTGCTGGAAGTTGTCTCAGTTTAGGTAAGGCTCTATCTGTCCAAAATGATGTGTAGCTCACCACCCCTGCAGCTGGTTTTGGGGTTTTACTTTTTTTTTACATCTGTGTTAATGAAGGGAAGCCAACTGGAAACTGGCTATAGAAGTTCTCTATTTGCATACACTAACCAAACCTATAGTTTCTGCTCTTTGAGAAATTCTGATTTCACTTTATGCTGATACAACACTAACTTCATCAGAATTGCTCTGGATTCAGGACAGTATATGAAATCAGAATTCGGCTATACATATATCAATGTTCCAGATTATTTATTCCTATGATTCAGTATGAAAGGTTCTCATAAGGAGAGGAATGTTTACTAGCAGCCCTGATAAACACTTAATAATTTTACTTTGCAATAGTCTTTATTAACAAAGTAGCCTTTTCAGCTCTCCAAAAGTACACTAATCTTGTCTACAGTTTGTTTCATTCTTGAAACTTCCAATACTTCCGTTGCTTGCTGGCTTAAATGTTTCCTCTTCCTACTCTTTTGTAGCATACGGACTCGCTGAACCCACACTCAGGAAAAACCGTTGTTCTTCATTTGCCATACGGTGTTCTGGACTTCTGAGCTTTATGGGATAGACTCTGAAAAGTCTGAGGTCTTGCTGTGTTAGTGCTCCTGACTCTAGGCCAGAGGTGAATCCCTCTCTCTCTTCTCTTCTCTTCTCTCTCCAACACCCCTCTGGGACATGCCCAGAGCATAAGAACATCATAAAATATTTGTAAGAGATCAATTGAAGCAATGTTCTGCCTGTACTTTGAAGTTAGTGTCCCCACTGGTTTGTGTGTGTTTTAAGTGTCCTTACTGTCACTTCTGTATGTGATGCAATATTCCTGCAGCAGAAGGAAGGCAAAAAATACACTATTCTGTCTTGATTCTTTTTGAAATTCTGGTGCCTGATTCCCAGTAGTTATTAAATGGCTTCAGGAGACATTCAGTTCAGTGTAACTGCATCCATTTTGTTAGGGTCCTGTTCCAGTAATAAAATTAATCACGGCTAAACCTGACTTAATTGTATTGCTGAAGTTACTGGAAGCCTAATTCAGGCAGAAGCTGTTTCTTTCAAGAATCTTTGTCTGTTGTAGTTTAGTTAATTCTTGTGAGCCAAAATATGGATATTCATAGTTGGAATCTCATTCTGCCTTGTTTCTTTACTATTTTTAATCTATTCTCAGGCTTTATTAATAGTGTTCTATATCCTGAATTATCAACTGCCCCAGGCTGTCCAAAGTTGTCTTACTGTTTCATTTGAGGCTGAGAAAAGAAAAGGAATAGATTAATCTTCTTGTCTTATAGCAGCTGTGTTCCAAATTCTTTTTTCTTGTGAAGATAAATGTGTAATTCATTATCTGGGAGTATCATCCTTTCTCTTTGCCCCCTTGCACCTCTTCAAGTTTTAACTATGGATATCCACTGCACTATCAAAATCTACTTCCCTGGTGGAGAAAAGGGCTTTAAATATATATGGCTGCAGTCTGGTGTCCTGGATTCTTGGGTTTGAAATTTTGTAAGTATTGTTGTCATTGTAAATGGCAACACAACTGCAGAATTTTCACAGAACCGTTGGGGTTGGCAAAGACCTTTGGTGGTCATTTAGCCCAGACACCCTGTTCAAAGCAGGGTCAGCAGCAGAACAGGATGCTCAGGACATCGTCCAGCTGGGTTTAGAATCTGTCTGAGAAAGAGGAATCCACAGTCAATTTTTTTTTAATAATATTTATACGAAATATCTTCTATTTCATTGCTTGATGTCTTTTCAGTGGGCAGCACTAAGAAAAGCCTTGCCTGTCTTTATTCCTCCCTATCAAGTATTTATGTACATTGACCAGGATAACAATCCCAGCTCTCTCAGCCTCCTCTCCTATCCATCACCTTTATAGCCCTTTGTGGACCCATTCCAATACCTCCACATCAGCACCTCCACATCGTACTGAGAACCCCAGTGCTCCAGGTGTGGCCTCACCAGTGCTGAGCAGAGGGGCAGGGTGAAGGCTCACCTCCCTTGACCTGCTCTTCCTAAGGCAGCCCAGGATCCTGTCGGCATTTTGGGTAAATAGAGCCCAGGAAGGTGTCAGCTCTCGATGCCTCTGTGTTACTTCATTGAAGCTGGGAGCAGCTACATGTCTGCGTCAAAGGGAGAGTATAAACACCCACCAGTGCTTCAAATATCTCTTAAAAATGAGACAATTACCTTTGAAATAACCACTACTGGGGCAGGGGGGGATGTTGCCGTGTGTGTGTCATTCTGTGATAAAGGTCTGTGGTAAAGTAGGTAGAAAGCAAGACATTTTTAGTAATAATGGGCCAAAAAGTATTTAAGATGCAGCAAGATGCATGTGTTGTCATACTGAGAATAGTCTTGCAGTACTTTAAATAAAAACAAACCACAACCCCTTTTTTAACCCTTCTGCTGTGCTACTCAAGTAACAGAAGTTTGGCCTGTGATACTTATTGTAGTTCATGTTCATGGGAAACTGTAAAAAGTCTGCTTTTTATTTATCTTTGCGGTCTGTATCATGCTGTTTATTAAAAAAAAACTACTTTTGTTTGGTTTTTATCACACTTTTGAGTGTTAATGTATATACTAACAACTAAATTAAAATGATATGGTTGGTACACTTGTGAATTCTGAAGTGAGACTTTAAGGAATATTCAGTCTTGATGTGTGATTTGGTGTTGCAGCTCTGCCTTCGAAAAAGGCTAGAAGAAAGGAGATGGAAACTGCATACCTCAGTTAATTTGGGAGGAACAGAAATAGAATTTGCATTATTTAGGGGTGAAAAGTCCAAGGTGCATGTGGTATTTGTTCTTGTAAATGCTGATCCTCAAAATAAGTAATTTTATTTTAGTTTTGGACGTGGGCTGTAAAAAGCTGTGACAAGAAAGATGATGTTATTGAAGTGTTTCAGCTGGATGGTTTACAGTCCCTGCTAAATCAATCTGGTTTTGAAAAATTGCTTCATGCTTTCATTACCAAAATTATATTTTAAAAAAACAAACAAAGTTATATTTTTGTATCCAACAATAATTTTGAAAGAGTGACAAACATGTTTGGGGCAATTACTCACTGGCATTATAAGAGCATGAGGCTGCAAAGGAATTCCTTCTGTGGACATGTTGGCCTACTTTGGACTCCAGTTGCTAACAAACTGGGAGGGATTTGAGTTCTCTTGCTGAGGATTTCACTTTTTTTTGGAGGGATGAAGCAAGTGTCAGGGTTTTTAATCAGGCCCCTTCTAAACACTTTCGTCCCCAGTCAGCTCTAGACTTTGTGCACTGGTCAGTTCTGTTCCAGGTCACACTGCCCAGCTTTGCTGTGTTTCAGCAGGTGCTCAGTCTGTGCTGGATCAACTCCATAATAAAAGATGGACATTGTCATCCTTGCATTTATTTTGAAGCTTCAGCAGAGCTCTGGTCTGAAAAGTATGGCTGAGGGTTTGGAAGTAGCTACTTCAGTAACCTGAACAGGTTAAACTTGTGTTTATCATACATAAGGTGCGTTTTACCTTTCCTAATAACTATGAAATGATTGTGAGTGGCTACAACTGTGTGTTAATTGCACAGGACGCTTCAGGAAAAGGGGATCATCAGCTCTTGTTCAAATACAGATTTTAGACTTTACTGCCATTTAGTGCCAGGGTGTGATTTTTGTGGTAGTTCTAAGTCTAAACATGAAAAAATCCCAGAAAATTTGCAAAATAATGCTGGTGAAACAAGAAAGATTTGCAATGTAGGCAGTTTGCCTTAGCGTGGAAATCTCAGTGAGCCCTCCTGATTTTATGCTCAGAGATCAGTCTGTTTTCCAACCTGCCTTGCAAAGACTCGATCTAGTCTGAACCCATGTAACAAAAGAGCAAAGAACCTGATGCTAGACAAGATATCTCAGGTAACCTCCTAAATGTCCTTTTAAACACTAATGAATCTATCTCCAGTGAAGGTTATCCTCATGAGCTATGCTAACTACTTTCACTGAAGAAAGGGTTTAGTCCATTCTTATTTTGGTCAGAACACATCCCCACTAATGGAAATGAGCATCAGCTATGTTGCCCGTTTAAACAAGAATGTGGAGATCACATGGGCTCTTCTGTATTTCCAGCTGGAATCTGTTCTGAGTGATTCAAACCTCACCCAGAGCTCTCTCAACACCCCAAGCACATGGTGGTTTAGGCTTTTCTGTCTAAAGCAGTGATAGCTCTGTTTGATGCATGTGACTTTGAACTGGATCTGCAGCTTCAAAGGGGATCATCCTCAGATGTTTTTCTTTCCCTTAAAGCCTTGTCCTTTTATCTAACATAAGTGGTGTTGGGCTGTGCTGCTTTGGGTGGAGAATAAATCAGTCAAAAGGTACAGAAGATGCTTTGGTCCGTCTGAGTTTGCCTCACAAGCAGGAGTGAATTCAAAGCAAAGGCTTGGGCTTGGGTTTGGTTTTTTTTTTCCTCTCCCTTGGCAAAGTGTGGATTTTACGTTCTCATCACTGCCCTCCGCTGGGAACTGCGGAAAGTGCTTTTCTGGAACACTTGTATGGAAAACCTTTTGGTGAATAGAAGAAGTATGTGGGCATCCACCCGTTTGGGTGGCTATAGCAAATTTATGAGAGCTTTAACACGAGCTGTCCTGGGGAAACCTCAGCAACCATGGCTGGAATAAAAAGCAGAGACTCAACTGAACTGGGATACCAGGATCTTGTTTGGTAACTCAGTGCAGGAGATCGTAGACATACAACATTTAATTTCTCAGGGCTCAGCAGTGTGCCAGCAAAAGGACACCTTTAGTTCTGTTTTGCTGCTTACCACCAAAACTCCTGTGTGATCACAGGATGAAGCTCTTTCCATCTGGCTCTAAGCAAATCACATTACCCTAAAGGCATGTTTCCAGCCTCAGGACAAAGGCTAAAGGTAGGATTTTATAGACAGAGTAAGTCCAGTTTCCTCTGCCAGCTAATGAATAAAACTAGGGCCAGAAGCAGAGTATAATTTCTTTTTTTACTAATCAGTGGAGCAACACCATTAGGGATATTGTGGATTCTCTGCTAATTCAAAACTTTTTCTTAGAACTAGGTAAATTCAGGCTAAGCCAGAGCAAAACAATTCAATGAATGAAATGCTTAGCAAAATTCCATAGGCTGTTTTAAGTCTTCAAAATTAATGAGGAATTTTTCAAAATAGTAAGATGCTGTTTGAAATGTTCTATTTTGTGAACAAATACAGCTTGGTGCTTTTTCCTGTGGCATGATAAAAAGTGAAGATGAAATCAGCAAAAAGGGATGTGATTATAAATTTTGAAAAGGGAGAGTCATTTTTTTTTTTAATTTTCAAACCCTTATTTATACATTTTTCATGGAATCATGGAATTGGTAGGGTCTGAAGGGACCTCTGGAAATCATCCAGTCCAAGGCATGGTTACCTGGAGCAGGTAACACAGGAACACGTCCAGGTTTGGAATGTCTCCAGAGAGGGAGACTCCATGACCTCCCTGGGCAGCTGTTCCAGTGCTCTGCCACCCTCAGTGTGAGGAAGTTTTTCCTCACATTGAGGTAAAACTTCTTGTGTTTTAGTTTATGGTCATTGCTCCTCATCGTGTTGCTGGGCAACACCGAAAAGAGTCTGGCACCATCTTCTGGCCCCTGCCTTTGAAATATTCGTGTGCATTGATGAGATCCTCTGTCAGTCTTTTCTCCTCCAGACTAACCAGGCCCAGTCCCAGAGTCTCTCCTCACAAGAGATGCTTCAGACCCCCCCTCACTTTGTGCCTCCACTGGACCCTCTCCAATAGCTCCTTGTCTTTCTTGTATGTATTTATTTCTTTCTTGTATTGTATATGCTGATAATGCACTTTGTATTTATTCTCCTATACAGTAGCTCTAAGAGACAGCTTCTACATTGACACAAAATGTCAAGTGGAGCTTTTTGAGGTTCCGGCTTTGACATCACCCTCTCATTTGCATAAAATCAGAACATCTGTGTGCTGACACTGCTCTGAAGCAGGCTTACAAGCTGCCAGCTAGCCTTACAGCCCCTGGACGAGGCCTGTAGATGAAAACGTGGGCTGTGCTGACGGTGTCGGGTACAGATGAAACATACATTAAAGGTTTATTTAGGCCCCCTCGCCGTTGCTACGGCGACGGGCGGGGTGCGGAGGCGGCCGTGGCCGGCAGAGGGCGCTGCGGGAGGCGGCCGCTCGCCGCTTTCCCGCCCCTTGCCCGCGGAGCGGCCGGGCC
>VXBT01006740.1:1759782-1819519 GCA_013400235.1 Oriolus oriolus
GGGCGGAGCGGTACCTTTGCCGCGCTCCCGCCACGGGTTCCCCGTGCGGCCTCCGCGCAGGCCGCGCCGCCCCGGGACCGATCGGAATCCCGGCTCTCGGGGCCCGGATCCCGCTTTTCAGGGCCAGGGAAAGCCGCTGGAATAAAACAACCCGCCCTGCTGCCCCGCGGTCCGATCCGCGGAGAAAAGATTGAGGTTTTCAAGCGCATTACCTGGGGTGAGACTTGCGGTGTCAGTGCGCTGTCGGTTCTTCCCTTGCAATCACAGAAAACGGTGAGGGTACTGATCCTTCTAGATCGTGATATAACGTTAAAATCCATTATTTTCTCATCCCTTGAAATAAAATTTTAGTTCAGAAAATATTTAATCGCAGGAGAACACAGTTGACTTGATCAGGGTCCCTTTTTTCCCTCCTTTCACCTCTGGTGCATGGCACTGCAGAAGATCCTGGGCCCGCAAGTGCTCCTCAGTTATGGCAACCCACATCACATTCGTTGTTTGCAGCCTTCTTCAAGACTGTTTGTCCCGGATATAGCTCAAGTATTTTTGTTTCGTTTCCAAATATTTTTCTGCTCTCAGGAGCTGCCAAGTGCAGTGAAAGCCAACTAGCCTGAGACAAAAGAAAAAGAAATACACTGGTGCATCCACCTTACTAATTTTGATGCTCTAAACTGAAATTAATATCAACTTCTTATGTTGCTTTCTAGCTTCAGTTTCCATAGATTCTTCTTTGCAGTACTTGTATCTCTTGTATGTGATTCTGTGTTTTTTCTATTTTGTGCTAAAGTTTTAAGTGGTCTAAAATACTGTCACTCCGTAGGTGAAAATCTTCTTGAGTTGATGCATTCACTACATTTGGAAGTTGTACTGCCATCAGCTTCTTAGCTGCTCTGCTTCCTGATACTGAAGAGTCTAGGGTTTTTGGTAAGAAAGCACGACTGTGTTAGTATTTTAAACATTAAAACTTGAAGGGCTCTTCCTCAGAATGTCCTGTCTCTGACAAAAATGGTGGTGGAGAGCAGGCTTGTAGATGGCCCTGAGTGCTGGAGTACCTGGAGTTCTGAGTTGTCTGTCTTTATGGTAAACCTTCTTTTGCTCCAGGGAAGGAATGTGAAGCTGGACTTGAGCAGTTGTGTGCACTTAATGGGTTCTTAACTGTATCAAAATGGGCTGGGGGGCAAGAAGGGGGAGGAGGAAAAAACTTTTGTATTTGATTTGCAGGTTTTCAAAATGCTTGTATTGGTCCATAAGGTCCTGAAAGATAAACTGGATACCAACAAGTCTAATTCTTTAATGTTTTTACTTTACAGTTCATTTAGGCTATTCAAAATGAACGAACATCCTAAAAAGAGGAAAAGGAAGACTCTGCATCCGTCTCGTTACTCAGGTCAGTCTAGAGCTTGAGTTATGTACACTTGAGTAAGTTAATCTTTTTTCTCAGAATAATAACTTTACATGAAGGGACCACGTGTGCCAATACATGGAAAAGCAGTGACATAAAGGGTGGGATAAGAAGTCTTGGCTTGAATGGGCAGCACCCACGCTGTGGGCTCCCTTGTTGGGCCACTTTGAGCCAATGCACCTGAACGGTTTGTTCTGTACTCCCTGCACACTGGGGGAACTGGCTGAAGCTGCAAATGAAGGTGATTCTACCTCCACAGAGCGGAGGAATTCTGTAAAAGTTTGGGTGGGGGTAGACAGAAGTGTTCAGCACTGAATGGACAATGCACTGCCCTCAGTGGCAGCAGAGACCTGATACTCCAAACCAGCAGGGCAGCAGCTAGAAGGTGTAAATCACAACAGGAACTCTCAAAACAGCAAGTAGAAATGGGAAAATAATTTTGTTGAACATGAAATACGTCTGTAGCTACACCAAGCCGTTAGTATTTAAACTTTTTTTGTTGATGTTTTGGTTTAGATTCTTCAGGTGCAAGCAGATACATAGACAACAGTGGAATTTTTTCTGACCACTGCTATAGTGTCTGTTCCATGAGACAGCCAGATGTAAACAGAGGTAAGACTATGTTTTGGGGTCTTGTTCTGCAATTCTTTAATGTGTCACATTTCTATTCATAGAAGCAAATATAATGCACAATATATAGCAGGTGATTTCTGAGCGTCCTTGTGATCTGATGTGCCTTAAACTGGTGGAAGGTTGTTCAATTGTTACAACTGAAATACAGTTTTCAAAGTAGAAACAATGACAACAAAAAGACCCTTCAATTTTACATCTATAATGTAATGATTAAACTACTTCCAATAGTCACTACCTAGGTAACAGAGTTGATGAGTTCAGATGGAAATTACCAGCAGTTGCATTGAATTGTACTTGTACCTGGGAAAACAAAATGCCTTTTTATAAAACATCCAATAGTGGGTGCAAAGTTAGCAGAGCAAATGTGATGGTGGATTTTTAGTCTATTTATTTTTCTTTTCACTTTAATAACTTAACCAACAAGTCTGCAGAAGTCTTAGAAAGTACAATATTTAAAAATGCAATGTCCAGAAATATTGAAGAATATTTTTTAAAGTTGTGTCTTTTAAATGTAACATTTCATTTAAGGATTTTAAGTTTTTTCAGTATAATCAGCTGACTATTTTCTGCTGAAATATTAAATACAGAGTTGCTACTTTTTGAATTCTTTTGTTTTCCTCTGCATGTATGGAAATAATTTTTAAGGTATTTATTGTTATTTTTTTTTAAATGTAGGTTATGATGTGCTTAGTATATAAAGATAAATTTATGCAAGTAGAATAAATAAATAGTAAATAAGATCTATAACTAAATCAAGGAATCAGTACGATGCTAGTATGGACAAATGATGACAAGGAAATGCTTCCCTTCCCGTTGCAGGTAGATTCCACAGTCCTGTGCAGAGCCTGGACACGGATGATGACGGGAGTCCGGTGCATGCCGGGAGCTCTCACTGGGGCGGGGCACATTCAAATGTTGGGATGCACTGTACAGACCCTAAAAAGAAGGATAAAGGTAAAGGTCAGTGTGTTTGCAGCTGAGGTGCTGGGAGGTTGGAGAGCACAGCTGCTTCTGGCTTTTCATGTAACTTCCTTGCTTCGACAGAAGAGGTGAAGGATTTATAGTTTCTGGTATTGATTTGTTAGCTGAAAATACAGTATACTCTGGCAGCGGAAAAATAAGTGGTTTTGGCATTTGAAAGCTGCTGCAGCTGACTGAAAAGTTAAAAATGGGCCCAAGTGTTTTGTAGTGATTTTTTTTAAACCTTCTATTATGTATTTCCTCCTGCAGATAAAGGTACTAACAATGGAATGTGCAGAGACTTATGCGACTCACCTATATTCAGTGACAGCCCCACAGAAGAAGAGAAACCTCTAGATATCCAAACTGTAGAAATTTCTACAACAGAAGTGAATGCTGTAGAAGTTCACGATATAGAAACACAGACTGTGTCACCAGAGAAGCTGGAAGCTGAGGACCTGGAGGAAATCCCTCTGGAGACCTGTAAAATCTTTGAGAAGAACCAGGCTTTGAATATCACAGCTCAACAGAAATGGCCCTTGCTGAGAGCCAACAGCAGTGGCTTGTACAAGTGTGAGCTCTGTGAGTTCAACAGCAAGTACTTCTCTGATCTAAAGCAGCACATGATCCTGAAGCATAAGACATGTACAGACACTCATGTCTGTAAAGTTTGTAAAGAAAGCTTCTCCAGCAAAGTGCAGCTCATTGAACACGTCAAACTACACGAGGAGGATCCATACATCTGTAAATACTGCGATTACAAAACGGTGATTTTTGAGAACCTGAGTCAGCACATAGCAGACACTCACTTCAACGACCACCTTTACTGGTGTGAGCAGTGTGATGTGCAGTTCTCCTCCAGCAGCGAGCTGTACCTGCACTTCCAGGAGCACAGCTGTGACGAGCAGTACCTGTGTCAGTTCTGTGAGCACGAGACAAATGACCCCGAGGATCTGCACAGCCACGTGGTGAACGAGCACGCGTGCCGGCTCATCGAGCTGAGCGACAGCTACAACAACAAGGAGCGTGGCCAGTACAGCCTCATCAACAAAATCAGTTTTGACAAATGCAAAAACTTCTTTGTGTGCCAGGTGTGCGGCTTTAGGAGCAGGCTGCATACAAATGTCAACAGGCACGTAGCTATTGAGCACACCAAAATATTCCCTCATGTTTGTGATGACTGTGGGAAGGGATTTTCAGGTATGTTGGAATATTGCAAGCACCTAAGCTCTCATTTATCTGAAGGGATTTATTTGTGTCAATACTGTGAATATTCAACGGGACAGATTGAAGACCTTAAAACTCATTTGGATTTCAGGCATTCAGCAGATTTGCCTCATAAATGTACTGATTGTTTAATGAGGTTTGGGAATGAAAAAGATCTTTTAAGTCATCTTCAGATACATGAGACAGTGTGATTGCTTTCTTTCCCTGTAATCAGTTTGTTAGAAATGGAATTACTTTCCAGTCACTGGAATGTGATATTAAATACAATTTTAACAGCAATGGTACATTTCTAATGTTTTCATCTTTATATCAGCATAGCATGTGTACTGCTTGGTGGTGTGAATTTCCTTGTCTAGGGGTTTCAGTAGGAATAATCACATTTATAGTGTGATGGATCAGATTTTGGGGGGAGGGACAGTGGGAGTAATTGCCTGTTGTGATACCAGTTCTGATGGTCATCCCGTTCTTTCATGTCTAGTCTACAGGACCAGCTCTCTTGAATTTAAAGAGGCACAAAAACAAAGCAAATACCTAATTCCATGCTTAAATAACCCAATACTGGTCTCAGTTTCATATCCAGCTCATGTTACCTTCTGGCAGCAGGTCATTGCACTGGAGTTCAGCAATAGCACTGGCCTGCCAAAGATGAGGGTGTTCCAAAAGTTCACAGGCATGGACATCTCCAAATTCACATACCAGCCTTCATTTCCCACCTCATGCTCCTGATAAGCTTTTTTAATTGTCCTGTTTTTCTCTTGGGGTACCTTCCTGACCTCATGGTTCGCTTTGTTCCACGTTTAAGTCCCATCTGTGGGACTGTCAGCACATGTACAACACACTCTTCCACACATGTACTACATGACTCCCACATGATATTCCCTTTATTTACCTTCAGTTCTTGTCTTTTAATGCACTGAGGAGACACTCATTGCTTGGGTTTAGATTGGATCATGCTCTAAAGAGTAATTGCAAAAGGAATTCGTAGTGATCCTGCTGAGAATGTACAAAATTAATTTCTTACATAAAATCCTAATTTATATCTCACTGAAATTACGTATGTCACCAACCTCTGACTAGAGCAAACCTCTAGTATCCTATATTGTTGTAATAATTCTGTATATTTATAATTAGCTTTCCACCACTAGTAACATGAGGAATGTTATTTTAACTTTGTAAATTTTAAACTTTTATTTACAGGCTTAAAACACTGGTACATTACAAAATTTCTATTAATGACTCTCAAATTATTTCACACATTTGTTTGTATTATATATAGCACTGTCCGGCCATTGTAATCATTGGAAGTGAATTTTTCCAGTTCATTCTGTAGCTCTATTTCCGAGTGGATACTTGGACAGATAAAAACAAGAGTTTCACTTAGATTATGCTAGATATCATGGTGAAAACACCCATAAATTACTGGTGGAGTTTACATTTCTTCCTGCATTTATTGTAAATTTGTAATGTAAGATTGTCTAATGCAACCTTTTTATAGAGGTAATTGATGTATCAAACATTTCATGATCAGTGAGATGTGCTGTTATCAGCTTCAAGGCATGCAAGGGTCTTGGATTTGATTTTTAAAGCTAAGGATAAAACTTGGCTGAATGTTACTAATTAATGGAAGTTCTGATTTCCAGAGAAGTACTTCTGGAAAGTCTACGAACTTGTTAGTGGATATTTTGTTGTAGGAGGCAAGACCATTTCTGTCACTTTGAAATGCTGATGTACTACTAAATCTTGTGTTTTGTCATTGAAAAGGGCAACCTGAGGGTGTTCTGCTGTATTTTATTAGTCCCTTGTACAGTATCTGTGGTAGAATTTCTGATTTCCTATTTTGAGCACATTCTTCCTGGCTGGCTTAAAATAGTAGCAATAATACAGTTAACAAAACACTAAGATGAATTATTTTATATATGGAAAGTTAATTTTGCTCATATAGTTGAAAGGGGGAATGCTGGTTCTCTGAAAACTCTGCTCCTGTGATGGCACAGAGGTGGAATGGCACAGCTGAGCTCCGGAAAGAAAGCTGCTCCAGGAGACAGTGACAAGAAGTGGAAAAAAGGCATTAAAGAAACCCCCAAAATAAATAAGGGAGCTTAAGAAGTGTGTATATTTGTGTAGACCAGCATTGTGTCCCCAGCAGGAAAGGTGGTGTCCTGTGCCAGCACAGAGCCCTGTGACACCACAAATTTGCTTGTTGACATGAATAACTTCATGGCTGTCTCTGAGTTATTTCTAGTCTCTAAACTGGGAATCAAAACAATACCCCACAGGAATGTTGTGAAGCCAAATCATTCCAAACTAAAATGGAGTGTCTAAACAGGAAATGTATCCAAGGTCGTCTAAGGTTGGATTTTATAAATGAGGGACTAATGTTAGCATTTTCTTTTTAATATCTATCAGGGAGTAAATGGAAGTGTACAGGAGTAGCATGTCTCATTTTAAAATTTTAAAAGGGAACAGAAGTACACTGCTGGCTTACACATGATCTGCATGTTAAAGCAAGAAAGTTACTAAGTAGTAGGAAAAATAGGTAATGAGTCTGCCTAGAATGTGGAAGGCTGAAAGGCATGGCTGAGCATGCCCAAGGACAGCGTGGTGTTCCCAGCAAAGGGAGAACATTTGGGTGAAGCATGTTAAGTGGAAGGTGAGTGCTCTGGCCCGAGTGCAGCTGCTGTGGTACTGCCACAGATCTGTCACCCTGCCGCCTGAGCAGCTCATCTCGGTCTGGAATGGCAGAAATGAACTGAAGGAACCAGGACTGTGCCAGTATTTTATTATTTTTCTCCAAGGAAGTAAGTATCAAATTCTAGTTGTTCACTGGTATCTACAAGGTTCAGCTGTTTCAGGAACAGAATTGCAAGCAGAAGCTGTGCAAAATCATGAGATTGGTTTTGGTAGTGTCTTGTATTTGTGAGGAATCTGTATTTGATTCTTTGCTTTTCAGATTTTTGAACCCTTAGTTTCGATGTGTGACTCGATTTTAGGGGTATTTTCCAACCTTAACAAGTCTCTGTGTGTCAGATGCCTGGATCATGTTTCTTATTGAGAAAAAGAACTTTTTTATGTGAAAGATTGTTGACGTCAAAGTTTATATCCCACAAATTAATGCAAGATCTTAAAATACAGCGGATTAGTAATCCTCAAATAACGTGTTCTCGAGAATGCTGTTGTCGCCGATTTTCATTGTGATTCTCATTCCCTAATGCTCCTGTATCAAATGCATGAGGTATCAGTGCGCTTTAACTCCTGAACGCCCTCCGCGCTGTCGCTTTGGCAGACTTTGATTAAACCGTGCTGCCGTGGATGAACCCCGGGGGATGGTCCCGGAGCTGCCGTGGATGAACCCCGGGGGATGGTCCCGGAGCTGCCGTGGATGAACCCCGGGGGATGGTCCCGGAGCTGCCCGGCCTCTGCCCGGCTCCATTTCGCGACCTGCCCGCGCTCAAGATGGCGGCGCCCGCCCTCAGCCCGCACTGAACATGGCGGTGCCCGGGCGCGCGCCGAGCGAGGTCACAGGAGGAGGAAGGGGAAGTGACGCCCCGCCCTGTCCCGGCGGTGGTGGTGACGGGCACGGCCGGGGCCAGCGGGGCTCCGTGAGGGACAGGGGCCGGGACCGGCAGCTCCGTGAGAGACCGGGGCGAGCGGGAGCTTAGTGAGGGACCGGGGCTATGCCAGGGCTCCGTGAGAGACCGGGACGAGCGGGGGTTCCGTGAGGCACCGGGGCTGAGCCGGGGCTTCATGCGGGACCGGGGCCGAGCCAGAGCTCCGTGAGGGAGCACGGCCGAGTGAGGCTCCGTAAGGGACCGGGGCCGCCACGGCCCGTCGGCCTGACCCCGCCGAGCCGGGGCTCCGTGAGGGAGCGGGGCCCGTCCTCGCTGGCCGGCGGGACAGCCCTGACCCGCGGGCGGTGGGGAGGCGAGAGCCGCGTCTGATGAGGGGAAAGCCGCGTGTTTCCGGGACAGATACCACCACATCTGTTCGAACCTGTCCCCGAGTTTCGCCAGCCGCTCTTGGCGCTTGTGGTGAGGGGAGGAGATCGGAGTAAACAGCGCAAACTGAGCTTACTGCCCTTTGGAGTTTGGAGCTTTGTTTTGGGCCTTTGGGCGCTTTTGTTTTGTTTCGGTTTGTTTTGTTTTTTAATGAGTGCGTGAGCTGTGTATGAGTTTTAATTAGCTGGGTGTACCGAGTGTTTGGTCACTTCTATGCACCTTCCGTTGCAGCTGCAGCATGGCAGAAGCCTCTGTCTCTCCACTGAAGCACTTTGTGCTGGCCAAAAAGACTATCACTGCCATCTTCGACCAGCTGCTGGACTATGTCACTGAGGGAGCGGCATTTGTAGAAGGTGAGCTTGCCTCTTAAACACCAGGGTCTTGTCGTTTGCTTTGAGTATGTTTTACAGCAGTGTAATGTACATGATGATATCTGTTACTGTGCTGTTTGTATAAACACGGACCTTGAGAAATAGTCACGTTTTGCATTTGACACTGGGGTTTTTTTCAGCTTGTGCTGGAAGGAATGCCTGGTATGGCTACATACCTGAAAAGCTGATTAAGTCACTTGGATTGGCTGCCTGGCCTGCTTTCCATGAGGGTGTAGGCTTCACCACTCTGGCCTTACAGTTCTGTGGTGGTTTCTTTTGTATAGAAGGAAGGACAAACAGGTCCTCCCATTTTTCAGCAGAAAGGTGCATCAGTGATGCAATGCAAGGAAGCACTGGTCACACCCTCAGAGGTTTTAGCAGCGTGGAATATGTGTGGCCACACAGAGTTGGTTGCTCATCAGCCCACTGAGTTCTGCAGGGGGAAAACAGCCTAGCTTAGCTGATGTATCCGTGAGAGATCCTGGCTTTCTGAAGGAAGCAGGTGTCCCAGGGAGCTGGGCAAGTGAGGCCAGCAGGCCATGTTCACAGGGTTAGTGGATCAGCAGTTGGATTGGTGATTGATCTGAAGTGATTTACATCATGATTTCACCAGTGCTTGTGGCAGAGCTGTCAAATGATAAGGCCTGCTATCAGTGTCTGTAGTGGGGTTTTGCTTGTTTAGTTTTACCACTGTAATTAAAATTTGCAGTTGGCCTGTTAAGTACTGATTACTTCACACCTTGTATCACGGAGCACGTTCTCTGTATGTGATTGCTTTTATGTTTGTCGTTTCTGTGCATAGCCACATACAAGAATCCAGAGCTTGAGCATGTAGCAACAGAAGATGAACTAGCAAAAATACAAGCATATAAAAACAAGTTGGCAGTCATTGGAGAGGTGCTCTCACGGAGGCACATGAAAGTGGCATTTTTTGGCAGGTAATGAACAAAATTACTAGTACTTAATGTCTTTTTTTTTTTGACGTGGGAAGGTGTGAAGTTGTCATCTTCTCCAGAATGGCTTTTTGGGTTTTTTTAAGATGGTGGTTTTGTTTGTTTAATGTATTTTTTACTGTTCCTGCTGAGGACTTTTCTTTGTATTTGATCAGAAGTGCTGAAGAACTAAACTTGGAGCTGTTCATGTTTCTGTCTATAAGCAACTGAAGAGAAACAGAGATGGTTGCCTCGTTGGTTGTAACATCAATCTGATAGATCTGTGTGATGATTTTAAGGACAGCAGTAACAATGTGGTCTGCTAGTCCACTTTGCCTCAGGGAGATTGATTTTTCTGTGCTTACATTTAAACGTGGTTACATATTTTTGGAGTGTGAATCTTCATGGTTGAGTTCTAAAAGTTCTGTAATAGTATTGGATAAAACGTGTACAGCAGTGGTCTTGCCTTCATTTTGCCAAAACTAGTTTAGTTATTTCAAGAAAAACTATAAAAGGTTCTGGAATAAAGATATTAGTCATATCTCATGCATGATATTTCAAGAAGTTAAAAGTTGAATACAAGCTGTGATGTGTGATAAAAGTTGCTTTTGCAAAGGGAAAAAGTTCAGAGCAGGAAAAAGAGAACTCAACTCTCCCTCTGGCATTTTCAGTAAATTTGTGAACTGTTGTACAGTGAGTGCTGAACTTTTTCTGGAAGCAGCTCAAAAACCAGTTACAGTCTACATAACTTCATGCTGTTGTGTAATAGTTAAACCTCAGATATTTAGGGGTGAGGGGTAGAGGGTTAGTGCAAAGCAGGACACTGCTGAGGATTTCAAGTTCTTGCAGGATGTGGAGTTGGTGACCAGATTCTCCGAATGAGTGCTCCCCACTATTCTGGCTGGAGCTCTGTCCCCAAAACAGCTTGTACTCTGTGGGGCTGATGCACTCCAATTGGGGTGCATTCAGTTCAGCACAAAGGTGTGTTTAATGCTGCTGTGCTCTGCTCAAAGTGCTTTTATTTTCTATCCCTCTAGAACAAGCAGTGGGAAAAGTTCAGTCATTAATGCAATGCTGTGGGATAAGGTACTTCCCAGTGGGATTGGCCATACAACGAACTGCTTCCTCAGTGTGGAAGGGACTGATGGAGATAAGGCTTATCTTATGACAGAAGGATCAGATGAAAAGAAGAGTGTCAAGGTACGTTTCTTGGATGACTTCATGCCACTTTTCACAGGAACTGGTTTTCAAAGGGTCTCTTCTTTAACAACAATTTCAAGTCCAACAAAAGTATAAGGCTCCTTCATTCTGCATTTTGAAGTTCTTACTGAGGAGGGAAGAAGAAACTAATGAAAGTGCTGTGCTCCACAATTTTTCTTGGCTATTTCAAAGAAACAACTAATGTGTGTCTCATTGTAGCACAGCACATGTTGAGTGCTTTATTTTTATAAGACTAAGTAAGTTCTGTTAGTGATTAAGGATTTGGAATGTGCCCCTCATTTGGTCTTAGGGTGCTCAGCTTATTGAACTGCTTACACTGATATGATAAACCTCTGAGGCAAATTCATGATGATGCTCAGTAGCACACAGTCCAGCCCTGTAGGGAACATTTGTGGCTTGAAAGAAACTCTTGTCTGAGTTTCAAGGCACAACTTGTTCTTTAGATGCTGGTGAGTCGAAGAGGTTAAAAAAAAATCACAGCTATTCACCAGAACAAAGTGTGAACTCTGTTACCCTCTTCAAGATAGATCCTGTCCAAGTTTGAGAACTGAATTAGACTGGTTTACAGACTTGTTTGAAGTGCATATTCATGTTTGTATTCTCTTTATGCTCCCTCTAGACAGTCAATCAGCTGGCTCATGCACTTCACATGGATAAAGATCTGAAGGCTGGCTGTCTCGTCCATGTCTTTTGGCCCAAGTCAAAGTGTGCCCTCCTGAGAGATGATTTGGTTTTAGTGGACAGGTATCTTTTCCGTTTTAGTAAATGTTTTCCTAAGGGTATGAGCCATTCATTGTCATTCTACCCTTGTAGCAATTGGAACAGACAAGTGTCTTGTGACTGAGTTGAATAAGGGAATAGCTTTTGGCTGAGGATACTCTGCCTTTAAAACAATCAGTATGGAAGTGTGAATAGGGTTGTTGCAGCAACAACCTTTTGCCCATTTCCTTTGTTGAAAAGCTTCAGACTGATCATGTGAAGTATAAACAGTGTGGACTTCATTTTTGAAAGCTTCTGATAAGGGTTGCAGTGCCTACGTACCAAAGTAATGGGTGACCTCAAAATGTAGTTGTGACTCTGTCAGCTGTGTGTGCCCTGTGTTAGGCTGGCATTTCCTATGTGTTGATGTGTTTAAAGAATGCTGGAAGTGGTTGCTTTGTCCATGCTGGATGCCCTTATTTCTGGCCACTGCGGTATAACCTGGCAATAGCATTTCAAACTTTCAGGTGATCTGTACCTAATGTGTAAATCAATAAATACTGAATTTGAAAGTAATTCACACAGGTGTCAGTGAATTTTTAAGTATGATTTCTTCAACGAAACAACACTCAGAGTGTATTCTAATAAATTGCAGTGGTTTTTGTTCCATCTCTGTCTTGTGCTTTGAAATCACTGGGAGTTTGTCATTTTTTTCTTGGGTGTATTTGATCTGCACAGCCTCAGTTTCTAAGGGTAAAAAGTAGAGGGAAAAGAAAAGAGCATAGATTCTGAGAGAGCAGGTACTTGAAAAGAGCAAATCATCCCTTTACTGTTAAATTGAGAAAATTTGAACCAGCAGTAATTTAGGTGTTGCAAGTGTGACTTAATGCTCATATTCCACTTTGGTTTTTTTAAACTGACAGCCCTATAGTTTTAACTTCATTTTGGTTTCTTATTAAACCTATGCACAGCTTGTGTAGCGTATTGCTTTAAACTTGGACTTTATTAATGAAAAAAATATTTTATGACCAACTCTCTCTCTTTGATTAAAATTAGGGTCCATGGAGGGAAACCATTGTGTGAGGCTGTCTGGGTTTCTGATGGACTGCCTGTCACTTCACTTGGCAATTATATGTGCATACTTACTAATCAGAAATTGCATTTTAGCTCAGTAGATGGTCTAATGATCAAGTGACTGATAAATTTTAGATGGTAACTGGTTTTTGCAGTGTTTACCTTAAGTTTGATGTAGGCATCAGCCTCAGGATACAAACCTCTGTAACTTCTTGCAAGGCCCTTAGGCATTTCCAGTCTATTTTTATCAGTTTGTAAAAATCAACTACTTCTTTGCTGTGTAAATAGGAGGTTTTTTTTTTTTTGTTCTCGACAGTCCTGGCACAGATGTCACTACAGAACTGGACAGCTGGATCGACAAGTTCTGCTTAGATGCTGATGTTTTTGTCTTGGTTGCCAATTCTGAATCAACTCTCATGAACACGGTATGATGTGCGATGATTTTATGCTACTTCTTCTTTTAAATATTCAGCGGTTCCATAACCAGAATAGCTGAGACCTTTACAGAAGGTGAATCACTGCACTTAGATCTTGTGAATAGGATGTGGGGGTGGGAGGCAAGAAATAATGTATATCCCTCAATAGGAAAAGGAGAACAAAATTTAAATTTCTTACTGGCTCAGCTTTCTCTGCCTTGAGTGTCATGATTGTCCTTTCCATTCAGTTGCTTTTTTGATAAATGGATGATGGAGTTCTTGTCTTGCCTTGAAATTTGTGGGTATTTGTCACCTGAAGGTACTTGTGTTACCAGAGAAATTATGGAGTATTTCATATCCAGAAGTTCAGTAAAATACACGAAATAGGTGAAGGAAGTTGAGTTCCTGTCTTGTTCCTCTCTCAGCAGAGGGTGAATTCAAAATACAAGACCAGAAATTTGGTGTAATTTTGTAGTGATCTCCAGTTTTGACTAAACTAAGTATTGTGGATGCAGACAATAAAAGGTTTCTAAGTTATTAGAAGTGTGACTGCCAGCATGCAGAGTAATGCTACTGAGAAGATTCTTGATGACTTTTATTAAGCCTGCTATAGACAAATAATATGCTCTGATTGTTCTGAGCATAGTTCTAACCTGAAAGGTCTGAACTTACTAACTATTGAGACAATTTGTAATACAATAAAGAACTGAGTGTGCAAAGACAGTATTTCTTTGCATTCTAGCAAATTAGAATAGTTTGGTAGAAGTCTGAGAAGAATGTGAGTTTAAAGACATTGCATTCCATCTTCTGAGCTGAGTCCACAAAACGTCAAATCCAAGAGATGTGATATAGAAAAAAAAGAAAATTCTTAAAACATTCAAGGCAAAGAGGATTTGGCACCACTGTGGCCATATCTTTGTTATGTCACATGAGTGACACTTTTTGGCTTTTAGTATGGACAGAATCTAGAAGTTGTTTACATTATGTGTATAACGCAGTTGTTGGAGTCTTTTAATTAAAGGAAAAAGAAAAAAAAATTTCAGCGAACATCTTATTGCTATGTAGAATAACATAATTTATCCTGCAGATAAAGCACATGACAACTATGTTCTCATTCTCCGTAAGCATTGTTTTTTGCCTCTTAGCATAACAAGTGTGAGTATACTTGGCATTACTCTGCTACACTACCTGAGATTTTTTTTTTGTGCAAACATGATTCTTCTACTATTCCCTCATAAATTCTCCTCAGACAAAGTTCTAATTTCTGCAACAGTAATCTTGTTTGCACATGCTTATTCCCAGCTGATGGGGAATAATGGATCTCCAGTGCTGTGTCCAGGATATGTCGTGGTGTCCTCCTGCAGTCTGGAAATGTTGATGGCAACACAGAGATCTTTTCTGTTTCATCTTTGCTGAGTGGGGACTCACTTCATCACGACTTACCCATTATGACTCTGTAAACAGCAATAATGGGTGGTAGGTGCAGGGAAGAGACCTAAATACACCTAATTTTGTTAAATTAAGACGTTCATCAATGACTTTTTTTGCTGTGTCTCAACCATACATCGTCATGCAGGAAATGTTACTTCTCTGTAGTTCAAGCTGTTGTTGCCTAACTGAAGAATAGTTAGATGGTGTATTTTGTGGATATAAAACCAGATTTGACAAGGCTAGCAGGAGCATCTTGGTTGTTCAGATAAGAGAGACTTCATTGCTTTTATCAGGCATCAGTGGTTTTTGAACTGGTTTTTTTTTTGAAGTTTTCTTAGTTTGTGTTTGTACCAATTTTTAGAGAAAGTTGCAGTGTCTGACTTTAAGCACTCACATCAGTTTTAAGACATTTGATGACTTTTGAACTACCCTAAGCCTGTTATGTGCTGGATATCTGTGGGTTCTAATACTGATGAATTCATTATAATAAACTTTTAAAAAGCCAGATAAACTTCAGAATCTGTTACAGAAGAATGCATGATTCTGGTTTGGATGTCTCAGGAGTTTTCTGTTTGTGCTTTAATTCTTAGGAGAAACATTTTTTCCATAAAGTGAATGAACGACTTTCCAAGCCAAATATCTTCATCCTGAATAATAGATGGGATGCCTCTGCATCAGAACCAGAATACATGGAAGATGTGAGTGAATTGATGGCTCTTATATGTGTTGACAGTTAATTAATAGGTATTAATATGGAAACACCAGCTTTGTTTTATTAATAAAGGGCTAAGTTATATGGTCAGAAAATGGAAATAACCTGTTCCTTGTTACAAGCAAAAAGCAACCCACAATTCAAATGACAATATATGCAGGCAAGTAATAAAATGAGAAACTTCTTTGGAACCTTTTTCCTCCAGTTAAGCTTGTTTTTTAATCTTATTTGTATTACCTTTTATTTCTGCAGTGATAGTGCAGCCTGAGAGCACAGTTGATACATTTATACCTGCACAGAGTAGCTGGTAAAGTGCAGCATTAGATGGGAACAGTTTTGGTCTTCAGATCTTCCCAGCAGCAGCCAGCTTGCAGTGAGAATTGTTTCTCTGTGTATGGGGAATGAAGTGTTTACCCCAGTGACTGGCTATGATCTCTGACTTACATAAGTACAGTTGTAAAGGGAACTTTGTTGTTGTGTCCAGATCTGTTTAAAGGAGTAAAAGCAGCTGCTGCATCTGTAGGATTGGCAGGCATCTGCTGTCAGAGGGGTGGTTCAGCATCTGTTTCTGACTCTGGTGTTGTGATTTGTTGCGAGCTCAATTTTTGCCTTTTTTTCATGAGCTTTTTACCTTTTCCTTAGGTGCGTAGGCAGCACATGGAGCGCTGTCTGACTTTCCTGGTTGATGAGCTCAAAGTTATTGATCCTGTAGAAGCAAGGAATCGCATCTTTTTTGTTTCAGCGAAAGAAGTTCTGAGTGCCAGGAGACAAAAGGCCCAAGGAATGCCAGAGGGTGGTGTGTAGGAACTCCTGCTTTTCCTCAAATACTGAAAAACACTATAAAACCTGATAAATATATTTAAGATGCAGTCCCTGCTGTGAGGTACTGCTGTGTCCCTTATGGTCTGTTGTTTCACAGGTGGAGCACTTGCTGAAGGATTTCAAACAAGATTACAGGAATTTCAACATTTTGAGCAGATATTTGAGGTATTTATGATGGGCTTTTTAGACTGCCTGAGTTTTATTGTAAAGGTAGCTTTTTCTTATGCTTAGCTTAATTTTACTGAGCATTACCCACATTAGCAAGTGGAGGAGTGTAAGGTATTTAAACCGTCTGCAGCTTTGCCTTTTCTGTGGGTTCTGTTCATACCTTCTCACCTTGAATAGCAGGTTGTTGGAAAGGAGTCGTATTCAGTGAGGGAAGGGACCAAAACTCTTAGCTCCTGTTTTGAGATGTCAATACCAACATAGTCCATGTAAGAAGAAATTACGGTCTTGAAATGTGTGTATCACTTATAGCCATGTTTGCAGTAAGAAATTCAGTTTCATCAATGTAAATCTAAAAATTTACTTTCATTTCTAAAGCCAGAGTTTTGAATTTATCACCATTATGTACCTCTTAGCTCTTTTACTGTGAGCGTTAACACTCTCCTTGCATCCTTTGTGCTGTACAGAATCCACCCTTCCACCTCAGTTTAGCCATATTCATAGCTGGAGTCCACAGTTTCTACAGAAGTGGGACTGGCTAGACAGTTGAGTGGTTTCTTTGTGATAGGATCCATTTGACTTGCTAAATTTGATAACTTTAATTAATTAAAGCCATTCTTGGGTATCTTAAGGAGTCCTCTTGGGTATCCCTCAATGGTTTTGTATATAAAAAAAATCAGACTGCCTCTGAAAAGTATTTGGTCTTGCATTACCACAAACTCATTTAACCTTAGCAAAACTGCATTATGGAATGATGTGTGTATATCAGAAAGGTTTTAAAATAATAGCTTGATTCGGTCTCGCATAAGCAAGAAAATGTCAGACTAAATTTAATCCTTATCCACACTCTTATGATAGGTGACTGAAGTGTTGAAATGAAGGGTTCAGGGTGCTGGCAGGGCCTGGCTCCATGAGACATGACATTTCTGGTGTCACTAGCTGTAGTCAAACATGCATATTTGTTTGCAGTTTTTGTCCTCACAATTATAGTGGGAGACTTTGAGCCAGCAGGTAAAAAGTAAAAATTGAGCTTCTAAATCGGTCATTGTTCCTTAATGTATTTTGCCATCTGCTTTACCCAAAGCTTTTTTGAGAAAATCTCTTACCATTACAGTTAAGCACTCAATGCTTAGAATATTTCAGTATGAAGATGGATGATGACTTATTAAATGTCACCACTTATAAATGTGGTGCTGTGAGTGCTCAGCACATCTGTAAATCAGATGTCACAGACTCAAGTTGGCCACCACAATGAGAAGTATCTGTCACAGGATCACAACCATGACAAGTTTCTGTGGCAGAGGCTGGGACAAGGAACAATTCTGTGACAGCACTGCATGGCCTTAAATCAACCTTTTTTCTTCTTTTACAATGTCTTGTATTTGCTGCACACCTGACTCCAGCAGTGAGAGTGGATTCTGTAGTGTCTTTCCCTGCTCAGCTGTGTTTCATCCTAAAATCATTATTAATGGCTTTGAATAGGAGTGTGATCCCATCATTTAAATAGAATGACAACTGTGCTGAATTAAGATTGCCAAAGCAGTTTTAATTTTGAGCTCTCGCTGTTGCAGCCTCTTTCACATTCAGGTTTTGTGGCAGTTTCCTAAGTTACAGTGGCAGTTTATGTGCTTTTAAAGCAAGGCTGAGACTAAATGGTTCACCAGGTCTGGAGTCTTCAGACCTAATACTCAAATTACTGTCACCTGAGCTGATAAAGTAGCTGACATCAGCATACTGTTGTCATCAGTTCTGCTTGCCAGCTCTAGGCTCTGTATTCATGAAGAATATCATACTGCAGGGAGAACTTTCTGTGTGAAATCCTCACTGATAGCGTGCCTTGTGCGCTGCCAGACCACACTCAGATGCTCTACAGCCCTGAGTACAGCCTAAGCACTTCTGCCTAAAGCACTTTGTGTTTACTCTGTTCCCTGACAGAGGAGCTGCAAGTCCCAAGACTCTTGGATTACACTCCAGTGTGTGAAAAGGAAGGGATGAGAGCACAGATGCTTCTGTCTGTCCTCATCAAATACTGACTCTTCCCTTGCCTCAGTCTCTTGCCTTTAGCTCCGTGTGCCTGAGCAGGTGCCCTGCTCAGACTTCCCGAACATCTCTCCCTTTTTTGTCCAGCTCACGTCTCTAAGTGATCTGTCACCTCACTTACAGACCTGTCCACATGTGCCTTGTTCCCCCTGGCTATATCTGCTGGGTTTGCTCCTCCTGGATTCTTTCACCCTGCTTTTGTCTTCACTGAAATTGGACAGCTTTTTCCTCTTTTCCATATGGGCTGAGAAGAGGAACTGTTACTTCTCCAGTACTTCCACGTTCCTGATTTTAGTATCAGTTCCCTGATGGGAAAGCCTGTTCATTCCTGAGGACTGATACGAGCTCATTATAGCTAGGATCTTTATTTAAAAAAAAAAAAATCCAGACACAACCCATCAGTGCTGGTTGGTTGTGATATGAGAAGAATTTGGACTATTTTTGAAAAGCTTGTATGATTTATGTAGACTTTTGTGTGAGGGTAAAAATCATTCCAAAACTAGATGAAACATGTTTGCAAAGCACAGGGTGGTTGAAGCTGCTAAAAGAAAAACGTGCAGGCATTACTAGAAACACTTGTAAGCAGTAGGGAAATCAAGATTTTAGAGATTCATGTAGTAGCTTTAAAAAGTGATGCTACTATGTATGTCAGCTGTATTGCAACAAAGGAAAGGAGAGAGGCAGTCTTAAAGCATTGAATTCTTGGATCAATTCTGAGTTTTTATACTGGGGAATAACAGAAAGTAGTCAGTGTATTTCCTGAAATTTTACAGTGAGATACATAGAATGCCTTATTAAAACAGCAAAGAAATGCCTGCACCCTGCACTGCGTGCAGTAGTGCTTAGTGGATATCCTACATAAAGCCAACCCCGCCATGCCTTATGTTGTGGTGCTTCTCAAGTTTCTTAAAAATACTGGCAGCAGAAGTGTTGTGGGAAGTAGTTGAGGAGAGAGGCAGGGTGGAAGAGTACTGCTGGCTGTAAATGGGAGCAAAGGCAGAGCCAGGATGAGGCAGCTGCTGCAGAGCCCTTCCCCAGCGCTGGGAATGGAATGGAATGGAATGGAATGGAATTCCATCCCCAGCGCTGGGGATGGAATACGGAACACACTGGGCATTTAACGACTGTCCTGTGGTACTGGCAGTGGGCTGGCAGGTAACTGGTTTTGGTTAGACTGTTGAAACATGCTTTTATCTTTGTTTCAGGAAATACTTACATACAGACTAACGGCAAAACTGCTGCTGTCCCCCTCTTACCTTTCCCCGTCATTTAACTAACCTTTGTGTTTTTCCTAGTGCTCTAACTTGGATTTTCTGATTGTGTTGTGAGTGACTGTCATCCTTTTATCTACCACATACTAATGTTGGGAAGACTCTTTGCTCTGTGCCTAGTCTAGCTCTTACAATGTGCTGATATTTAAGAAACTCTGGCCTTTCATTGCTGATTTCTAGATCTGCTTCGTCGAGGAACAGGGACTGTTTTACCCATTTTGTTTATTTTGTTTTCATCTATTATTTTAAGATAGCTGAAATTTGTTATTACAGCATATGCTAAGGTCCATAGGCAAGTCTTCTAAAAGCAATCAAAACCGGTGCCATGAAAAGTGCATCCATAGATGGAGAGCCATTTAAAAATCCCATAGATCTGATTTAAGGAAATCAGCTGCTTGCTTTCTTCCGCTCAAACACAAGATCTCTTCAGTCACTGTCCTGTATTTCTGAATTGCTGTTCAATATTGAAGATTGATTAGAAATTGTATCGTTAGAGCATTTTTTACTTACTCATTTAACACTTCAATAATACACAAACAAGCTGATATTTTAAGGACTGCTTAACTTTTGTTTATCCCATGAGGAAACCCTTGTTTGTTATTCCTAATTATATATTTTGTTCCTGGATGATCAGTATTGACGTGAGAATGTCACATTTTATTGACAGAATTGCCTCTTGAAACTTAAGTGCAGTGCAACAAAGAAAACTCAAGCCAGGCCGTATTGCCAGCGTTCATATTTGACATTTGTAATTCCAAAAATAGATGGTTTTGAAAATTTCCTGGAGAGATAGGTTTATGTATTCATTTGAGTTTTCTTTTTTCTTTACATTATTAATTTATTTTAAAAGAATGAAAACCTATGCACATTACTGTGAAAGGACACGAAGGCAGATTTGCTGCTGTAGACTCATCTGAGATTTCAGTTTCTGTTGTCTTTTAATTTCTCTATACTTTCTTCCTTTTTCCTTCCCACTGGTTTAAGTTCATGGTAAAATTGGCAGCATGTGCTTTCTGACAGTGAAATTCCTGATTGTGTTGGCATGGAATTGCAGTAATGTGTTGTGGCTTGGGCCCCTCGCAGGAGTGTATCTCGCAGTCAGCCGTGAAAACCAAGTTTGAACAGCACACTATCAGAGCTAAACAGATAATAGATACTGTGAAAAACATTATGGACACCATAAACGTGGCAGCAGCAGAGAAAAGGTAGGTGGGTTGGAGGGCTGGTTGGCTTTGGTTTGTCCAGATCGTCTGAGGAGCCATTTCTATGGTGGTGATTTTCTTGGGCCATTATGGACTTTAAAATTTACTTTTCTGCTTGGTAAGAGACAGACAATTTCCCTGATGTGTCAATATGTCAGTCTTACCATTGTTCACTTGCCCACTCAGTTGTGTTCTTGGTCTGTGACTTCTGTACAGGGATCTTGGTTTACTTTGTTGTTCTTCGTTACTGACTTGCAATCTGTGTGTTTTCAAGTGAAATATCTAAAATTTTAAGGTTTTTTAGCTGTATCCACCATTTCAGAGGTGATGTTTGGGCCTGCTTTACTTTCATTAACAGTTACACTGAAGGAAAAAAATGGGAGGATGTAGATGCTTTAATTTGCAAGTGATTAGAATACTGTAAGGAATGAGATGAGCCCAAGCTAATAGAGCCTTGGCCTCTGGCCCTTTCCAGATTGCATCCTTAAATATCTTTATTCTGTCTTTGCTCATGTAATCCTTTAGTGCTAATGATAGCAGCTCATCTGCTCTGTCTGGTAGCTTCATGTATCCTTTGAGGTTTGCATATGTGTGCAGTTTTTCCTCACTTTTGTTGCCACCTTGTGTCTCTTGTACACCGTGAACTTGCTGTCACGATTAATCCTTCCCATCCATCTCCTTCCTGCCTGTCAATAATGTGTCTTTGTGTTTCAACAGACTTCACTGTGCTGTCAAACACACTCATCCCCCTGAATATGTCAGCTTTTACAGACTGCCTGTTTTCCTACTGACTTGTCTCATGTTGTCAGATCCCATGAAAACATGCTGTGAAATGTTAAAAAATTTTCTGGTACTCTGTCAGTGGATTTAACCAAAATGTCTGTGGTGACCCCTCTTAGTCTGAATTACTATTTGTTGTTTCTGCTGGCCCTTCAGGATGAAATTGCTCTAGATTTTCAGGAATTTTTGTTTAAGTGATAGGTCAAGGAATTCCAAAGAGACTTGTTTGTGACAAGGTTGGTTTCTGCCGTGTCCCCTTTCCTTTGTAGGGTCATCAGACCCATGTCACTATTAAGGAGTGGTTGAGTGCTGTTTATGAGCAGCAGTTTGGTCAGATTTACCCTTTTTCTAAATCAGGTTAGATGAGTTATTAAAGGCCTATGATTCCCCACACCTTTTTTAGTTGTAATTATGTGATAATACAGTGATAACAATTCTGACTCGAAATGCTGGTTTTGAGTTGTGTTTGCTCAGCACAGCCTTTAAGTGCTCATGCACATGGAGCACCCATGTGCAGCCCTTCTGGAGCATTGCCTCTGCTTGGGGCAGCCATTGTCACTTGGGATTCCCTCTGGCTGCTCAGAAACCATCAGCTGGATGAGCCATGCCTGGTTAAGGGCTTGTGTCTTTCCTGGGAGAATACATGGTGATGGTGGTTTCCTTTCTGCTGGGTTAGAGTCCATTCCATGGAAGAGCGAGAAGATCAGAAGGACAGGCTGGACTTCGTTCGAAACCAGCTGAACATTTTGACCGAAGATACCAAGGACAAAATCAAACGCGTTACTGAGGAAGTCGAAAGTAAAGTAAGTAAAGGCAGTGGGAACAACTTCCCAGACCCAAGTGTTGCCTCCTCTCTCAGGCAGCTCCTTTTGGAGCCTTCCCATCTCAGGAACTATGTTTTAAATGTCTAGAATGTTCCTACAAAAAAAAAAAAAAAGAAAAAACAAAAGCTTAAAATGGCAGTCTTTCCTGACTGTCAGGTGATTGAATCATTTCTTGGGACAGTTCATGCAGTAGTCTGTTCTCACTCTGTCTGGAAAAGGTAGCAGAAACATTTTATGTATTTCCTGTGTTCTTACAGGTCTCCTCTGCCATGACTGATGAGATTTGCCGGCTTTCAGTTTTAGTTGATGAATTCTATTCTGATTTTCACCCTTCTCCTCAAGTATTGAAGCTCTATAAGACAGTAAGTTTTTTTGAATGGTTTGAAGCCAGGCTCTTTGTCTTTCCGTTAATTTCTACTTCCATATTTTCATAAATTGCATAGATTTTATGTGACCTTGAGCATTTCAGGATTTTTGCTTGCTGACCTGTGCATATCTTTACCCAAAACTGAAAAATGTTGAAAATACTTTCTGCTTTGTTTTTTAGAAAGAAATTCATTTTTGTTTCAACCATCTTTTTAATAGTAGAGTGATTCCTAATTTTTAGTCTTCACTTCCAGTAAATAAGAGTTTGCAAAATAATTTTCACTACTCCTAAAATCAAATAGATCCAAAAATAAAATGAGCTTGTGAATACTCAACACTTTTAATAAAAACTGGTTTGGGTTTTTTTAACTTTTACAAATTCCTCCTCAAACTTAGTGCTTTAAATTAAGGCACGTATACCTGTGTTTGCCTCTTATGCTTAGACTTTGCTGCTGCTGATGACTGCCATAGCTCCCCCCTGGAATCACAGAATGTTGTGAGTTGGAATGAACCCAAAAGGATCACTGAGTCCAACTCTTAAACAAACAGCCCATATGGGGATCAAACCCACTACCTTGGTGTTGACAGCACTGTGCTCCAACCACCCGAGCTCATCTCAGGCTGTTCCAGCCTGCCTGATTACCTGGGAGCGCTGCATTTTCAGGACAGTCTGTGCTGTTTCACCTCAACAGAGTATCCTGAGCAGGCCCCCATGGGAATGGTGGGATGGGTTTGTCCCTGTGCAGAGCAGTGGAATTGGCTCCCATCAAAGGACACAGTAAGGGCTTTGCAGGGCAGTAGGTATTGATTTGCTTTTCACTGTCACAGGTTATTGAAAGCAAAGACTTTTCCATATGCCTTTTAATGTTTACAGTCCTTGGGAAATCTTTCCTGTGTCACTTTAGTTATGTTTTCAGTCCCAGAGTGCAGTTGGAAAGCATGGTATTTCTATGGAAACATGCTTTTCTTCCCACTGTAAATAACAGTGCTTGGTGTGTAACATATTCCTGCTCCATATAATGTAACTGATTAGCTAAGTACAAATTGATGAGCTTTTGTTCTTTATAACACTTCAGGAATTGAACAAACATATAGAGGATGGTTTGGGAAAGAACCTGGCTGAGCGCTGCTCCAGTGAGGTCAACCAGTCAATGCACCAGTCCCAGCAGGAGATTATTGGTAAGAGGAAGGAGGAGGAATGTTAACACTTTGCATTTAAAGGAAGACAGTCTAAGAAAATTCAGTTTTAAAGGAATTTTCCTTCTGATCATGCTTATCATTGATGCTCTAAATGAGCATCATTGATGCTCTAAATGATTAAGGAAAAGCAGTGATAGACCAGGACTGAGTGTTTAGCTCAGTCCTCTGTTTCTGATATTAACCAGTAACAGGTGCTGCGGGAGAAGAATAATGAACCAGGGTAAATATGGCAATCCCTCTTCATTTTAGGGACTTCTGAGCTGATGCACTGCATCTGGACTAATGGCTTAAGCAAGTAGTAATGGACCTGTCCTCTAGAAACTCAACTAATCCTTTTATAAACCCATTTAGAATTTGGCTTCCACAAAAGATATGCCATATACACTAAGTACTAGAAAATGTTTCTGCAGTATAATGCTCTCCCTAGGTCCCTCCAGACCCAGAATGCAAAACAGTTCATTTCACAAAGGATTTGTTCTCTCCCTCTTTTTTTTTCCTTATAAGTAGTAACTTTATTGCACATCCATCTCTGTTGGTCTGTTCCTGGTAATAAAAGATTCAGAGCCCGATAATGAAATTATGTGAACCCTTCTGTCCTCTTATGTAATAATGTTGCCTTTTCTGTGTGGCACCACAGAACTGATGGATAAATCAATTTTTTTCTTACTCCATCCTTACCTTTTGACCACTGATAGAGGTCTTTCAGTTAATTTGTGTCTTTTTTCCAGCATTGCTTCCTTGGTGAGTTGATTTTCATGACTGTTTTCTTGTATCAGAGCAATAAATTCCCTGCTCTGTTAGGGTCAATCCTGCTGAAATGCCACTGATTTTACAAGTAAATAAATAACGTATGGGTCAGTTTAGATTCTCTAAATTGACAAAGTTGGTCAGCAGTGCAGGGATGCTGCTTGTGAATGTGCTCTTCCTCTAATATTAACTCATCTTTACTATTTGTTCTTATTTCTAGAAAATCTGAAACCATTGTTGCCTTCTAGTACTCAGGATCAGCTACACCTGCTAATTCCATGCAGGAAGTTTGACCTTAGCTATGATCTAAACTGTCATAGCCTGTGTGCGGATTTTCAAGAGGATATCATGTTCCACTTTTCTTTGGGATGGACTTCTCTTGTAAACCGTTTCTTGGGTCCTAAACAAGCTCAGAAAGTACTCCTGGGATTAGCAGATCCAAACCTACATGTGAGTCCTTTGGAGCTTCCGCTGCCATTGAGTGCCTTGTTCTACCTTGATGAGAATATATTGATTTTTACTCTTTGCCAGTGCTATGTACATGCTTTCTGCTACCTTTCCCTAGACCCATTGCGTGAAATATTTTTGGCGAGGGTTGTTTTTATTGGATTATATTCAGGATTAGAATGGAACTAAAAACATCTCCTAAACTTTCTGCAGCTGTTACACAAGTTGGTTTTCCTTTGTATTGAACCCTTTGGGTAGCTTGTTCCATTTGTAACATTTGGATCCTTAGATTGGAACCAGCCCTTCGCAGACCCTTATTCTCTGTTGGAGGGACTGTCAAAGCCTCCACTGCTCCTCAGGAGTCTTGTTCAGATTTCTCTGCTGACGGATTTCCTTCAAAGCCTGAATATATGAAAATAAAACCCATCTGTGTAGTTCCTTAATGCTTTTGACTCAGGCTGCCATGTTCCCATCTTCTAGATCCCTCGTCCTTTAGCCAGCACCCCGTCTGCCGCCAGCCTTCCTGCCATAACTCCCGAGAGCGTGCCCCAGGATGACTTTATGGTTCCTTTGGTGTTGAGTTTAGCCTCGCTGACATCCCGGACCTCCATGAGCATCATCGTTGTTGGCGGAGTGGCAAGTAGCACTGGCAGCATTCCCTGCTGGAAGGAATGGCAGAGCCTGAGCTGCTCTGTCCTGCTTGGGGTGTAACACAGAGTGTGCCATGGATTTAACACTGGGACAGATGAGCACGTGCAGTGCCCTGGATACCCACAGTCAGTTCATAGTGAGAAACCAGGCTAAGCGCTCTGGGGATAGCTGGGCATATTCTCTGTGCCGTAAGTCTGTGTTCAGTGCCTGAATTCAATGGTGATCTGATGGCACCTCCTTCAGTTTGAATTTAGTTGGAGCTTTGGTTCTTCCTTCATGAAAGAGCAGGAAGGCTTCTGTAACCACATTCTTTGTGCCATTGGGCACCAGCTCATGTGAATGTAGCTGTACTTCTCTGCAGTAATATTATGGAAAAAAATTATTTTCTTAAATCCAGTGAAAGGGCTGTGGAGATGATTTTTCAAAAATGGGTGGAATTAGATTTTACTCTGTAGGGCAACTTATTTAAGCTAATGAAGATTTTCTTTTTTAGATTTGGAAAACGGTAGGCTGGAAACTGATCTCGTTCTCCCTGAGCATGTACGGGCTGCTGTACCTCTATGAGAGGCTGACCTGGACCACTCGGGCCAAGGAGAGAGCCTTCAAGCAGCAGTTTGTGAACTACGCCACCGAGAAGCTGCAGATGATCGTCAGCCTCACCAGCGCCAACTGCAGCCACCAGGTGCAGCAGTAAGTGTCACACGGGCGGCCCCTCCCTGGGACAGGCCACTGTCACTGGCCCTGCACGATGCAGGAACGCACCTCTAGTGTCCCTTGGCACTTAGTGGGAGGGGGTTTGAAGAGAGTTTAAAATGCCCACCTGGAAAGGCCAATACCTGCATCTGTGTGTGGCTGTTTGAGGTGCTCTGAAGATGGTGACTGTCTTTGTCCAGCACCTTACGGTAGAGACGTGAGAGATCATTCTAGTGGAGGCCGAGTTGCTCTGCCCTCGGACTTCCTGTAAGGATGAGCAGAGCTGCTGCCCCAAGGGCTGCTATGGGCAAGTTCTGAGCAGCCAGTGCTGGCTCTTCTGCACTGCAGGAGATGAATTTGAGAGCCTTCCTGAACTATTCCTGAGCTACAGAGGAGAGGTGTTCTGCACCCTGGAGGCTAGAGGGCGCATTAGCAGGCCTAATTTTCTGAAATAATAATTTAATCAAAACACATACTTTCAGTAAGAGGCTGAGGAAGACAGTCAGCTGGACAGTACTTAGAGACAGGTGCGAAAGTGTTTTGGAAGGAGAACACAAAAAAAGTAGAATAGTAAAAAGGTAAGCTTCAGCAGAGGAAAGAGATTCATCCCTGTGTCTGTCTGCTCTGTGAGGACATGGAAAAGCTGGACTCAAACCAATGCTCCAATAGAGAGGAGAGGGTGCTTCCTCTCCTACCTGAGAGCTTGGGTGCTGGCCTGGGCTGGTAACGGGGTTTGTTTTCCCTTTGTGTAAGGACGAGTCTTGGAACTGGGGTTGGGAGCATGTGGCTAAAGAGAGACATAGGATGGGGTGCCTCAGGGGGCAGGTCAGGGGCACTCCCCACCCTGCACAGGGCTCACATTCCTGCGAGCAGGGCACAGCATGTGGCACAGGGCACTGAGCTTGGGGGTGTGGGCCTGCTCTAGCACCTCCTGCCACAGCCAGAGCCCCATCTCAGACTTGTACCTCTTAATGTTCTTTGAAAATGGCCAGGCACGATGTTGGCATAGACTGAGGTGCGTTTGGTGTGTTGAGAGTTTCTTTTTCTAATTTAAAAAGTACCCAGTTCGCCTGCTTTCTGCTATTCTGTAATCCCATAACAGCTGGAGGCTTTGATTGCTGTGTTCTGCACGCTGCAATGCCATGAGATTTTACTTTTATTTCTTGCTATTTGTTTTAGCATAAACTTCTGTAAATCATTATAAACTTGTTTTCGCTTTAGGGAAATGGCTGCTACCTTTGCTCGGCTCTGTCAGCAGGTGGATATTACTGAGAAAAACCTGGAGAAAGAAATAGCTAGGCTTTCCAAAGAAATAGATCAGCTGGAGAACATCCAGAGCAGCTCCAAGCAGCTGAGGTAAGTCTTGGTGTGACTGGTCACAAGCATCTCTTAGCCCTGCTGACTTCAGAGTGATCAGTGCCTACTCTTACGCTGGAGTTGAACTAGGTTAGCTCAGGTGCAGAAGGGGATGCAAAGATACCCTGAGCAGCTCTGAGTAAGTTAAATAAATGTATGCTGCTGCCTTAGTGAATCAGCTTACCTCCAAAAATATTATTTCTTAGATCATCTTTACCCTTGTCTCTCTTTAGTGTATGGGAGGGAGGCCTTTGACCAGAATTTTAGTCTTCTTTTGGTAACTTGAGGGTGGCACCTCCCAGAGCAGAGCAGGAGAGCAGCTGTGCTGTGTCGAGTCATCCAGTGCAGTACTGGTGGTGCCAGCAGTAGGTGTTTACAGAGGAGTTGCCAGCAGTTGGTGGTTCAGGGACTTGGCAGCAGCCTCAGCCGTAGTTTCTTGTTCTTTCCCCCTGCTGAAAGGCTGCCCTGGCTCTGGGCTGTTGGCTCCTGGCCTTGGGCATCCACCACCACTGTCAAGTGAGTATCTGCACCCTGCCACACCTCTTCTAAAAACCTGCATTTAGGTTTGCTTAGTGCTGGGGGTCTCCGTAGAAGAATAGAAATGAAACACTGCTGTCAGTCCTGCCTTTGGGATGTTCTGGCACTGAAGTAAATCCCTTGCTTTTGTTTGTTTTGCAGAAATAAAGCCATTCACCTTGAGAATGAACTAGATCGCTTCACAAAACATTTTCTTCAAAAGAGTAAATAAAATGTCATTGTGAACCTTCCCAGTGCTCCTTTGTAGAGCAAAGCAGAAATTTTACAGGTGACACTTCTACTCTGTGGAGTCACTTGAAATGATTTATATTTTTAATGTTACTCTGGTGGCACTTACTGTTGTAAAACTTGGACTCTGATGGTGAACCAAACTGAAGAGCTGTGGTACTCTTGAGTGTTACGTTTGTTTTGCAGGTTTTGGGTTTAAAATTACCTTTAAACTAAATTTTTTTGGGCACTTGACAATAAAACCCCAAATCCTCACTGGTTTTCCTGAGTACGTAGCAGTGGCAAGTCTCGCTTCCTGGCATCCAGGACCTTAGGCAGGGAGAGAGCTTAGCCCAGTCTCCTGCTTTCAGCTGCTTAGGAATTGTCTAGGGATGGAGAGTGCTGGTTTTCCATGTGGGTTTGATTTTGTTTAGTCAAGTACAAACTCTGGCATGGGAAAGGACTCCTGACGAGTTTCAAAAGCAGGTGCCAGTGGGTCAGGCAGCAGTTCCTCTTCTTTAAAGGGCAGCAAAAGGTGGGGGTGAACTGCACTAAGGAAATGCAGTGGGCTCGAGGCTTCTCTGGCCACCTCCTTGAGCCAAGAGGGCACTGGTTAAGTAAAAGTGAACCTATTTCTTGCAGTTGGTAGAGCAGTGAAGTGGTCCTTTGGCCCTGAGCACATGGCTAGAGCAGTGGTCAGGTGAGCTCAGGTGTGTCACTGCCCTGAGCTCACAGCCAGGCACAGCAGGGTTTGCTGAGATGGTCTGGACAGGATTGGTGCAGGCTGAGTAGGGAAGCTCAGGGTGTCAGGACAGACCTGGAGCTCCTGCTGCTGGATTCAGGGAGGACGTGGTGAAACCCCATCGCTCCATGACCAGTCCCTCTGTAGGGGGTTCTGCTGTAGAACAGGTCTCCTTTAGGTCAGACTCCAGGCAGCTGTGGAGTCCTTTTTTGCTCACCTCCAGCAAAGCCTCTTTAAAAAGTTTCTGCTGTTGCTGTCTACAGTCATTTAGCATCTACTTTTTTCTAAACTAGACTTTTTAAAATTATTTTAAAAGAAAAGCCTTTTCAGAGTATTTATATATTTTTATGGCAGTGTTAACATTGACTAAATTAAAGATTCAGCTCTAAGGTATAGGAATTTGCTATGTTCCAGTAACTAAGGGCTGTCTCATCAAGAAATAGATGTAAGATGTAATGCTAGAGGCGTTAAGGGAAGACAACAATTCCAGTGTGTTCAGGTGTTTGTTCTGACTGTGCATGGGGAGTCCTGGGGGGTTTGAGGAAAACTGGCATCCACCAGTGAGTAAGCCCAGCGTTGGTGTGGGTGAGGGCACAGCTGTGTATCAGTGCTCTGTTTGTGGAGCATTTGTATTGACATTGTATCAAGATAAAACTTGATAAAAATGCATGTGTTCTACAGTTATTTATTAAAAAAAGTACTACCCCTGTGCTCTGCTAAGGTCTTTGGCAGCTCTGTCCCGGGTGAGGATCTGCACATCATTCCCACAGGTAATGGCAGAGCCAGGACAGGTCCCAGCTGCTGCTGTGTGGCCGCTCTATCCCCATCCCAGAGACGCCTGCAGGCCAGGGGCTGCTCTAACACAACACTGACAGCTGACCCAGGCTGGTTAAAAGCACTTGTTTATTGGTTACAATATCAACTCATGGCAACATCTTTCACTGAGCCACTGTACAAATACAAAGAAAAAGATCCATCGTGGAAAAAAAAAAAGCTATAAACAAAGTTCATAGCAAGTGATTTTTTTGTCACAGGGAAGTCTTTTTACAATAGCACTGTTAAAGAACAAATGGCACAAGTCCCTGGTTTTTTAATAGCTTAAATAAAAGCTTTAAGACTGTTTCTGAATACATACACAATCCAAAGGCAGTGCAGAATCACTTCATAATTGGTAACATTACCAAAGTTTTCCAAAGTAGTCAGCAACAAGTAAAAACAAAACAAAAAAAGCTGATGAGAGATGCTGGGAACTAAAGGCAAAGTAAAATTAAGCATGTTTAAAAGCATTTTGCTTTGGACTCCTTTGGATGTAATATGTACTACAAGTGTTCAGATGCTTTTATTAAAAAAAAAAAAGAAAAACACAAAGAGAGCACCATTGTGTAAGTAAAACAAAGGCTTGAAATACCTAAGACTATTCCACCGAAGTCCATATTAGTTAAAACCTAAACATACTGTGTGGTATAAGAATGTCAGGCACATGTAATCTGTTATCAGTTATATCAATTAGTAACACTGTTCACACATTTACCATAACAACACTGCATTAACATTCTGCATGTATTTTACATAACCAGCAATTGGATAAAAGGCTCTGGTGCCTCTGAAGTGTAGGAGGAGTGTGACCAGCATGCATGCCAGAGTACTGGATACACAGTGCACCATCAACCCATGCTAAGTACTTGTACAGGAAATGCTATCTCAAAACCAGCCATTCTGCTACACAACCATCGATACCAACTAGTCCGATTAGCCAAAACTCTCACCAACATCTTAAAGCACAGCACTAAACCTAGTGGAGGTGACAGTGTCCCCAGAGAGGACAGACTACAACTCTTGGAATGTTTTCACAATGTTTTCATTCCACCTTAAAGTCATCAATGTGAACTTCATTGTGGGATGAGCGGTTACACAACTGAAGTAAGGAGTCAACTACTTCCAACCCATGCATTACAGTAAGGACACACTGGGACCTGCTCCTGCTCCAGCTCAGCTTTGCCAAGGCAAAGTCAGGCCCTGTCCTGCGGCAGGAAAAGCCTCTTTAATCCATGTTCCCTTTGGAATGGTACAAATCCTGTCAATACATGGAGCTGTCGGCTCTGCCAGCACTGCCATGGATCTGCAGTTCAGCACAGCAGAGGACAGCAGTGTTTGCAAGGAAAAGGGCTGGAGACAGATGGAACCAGACCACATTACTGAAGTACATGAGCAAACATCAGCACGAAGCCGCAGCAGCTTTCTGTGGTTTCCAGAATCTCAACCGCTTTCTCCACCAATAAACAGCCATCCAAGGCCAGATGGGAACACGCCCAGGCTGGGCACTTGCCTGAAGGGAGAACTCTCTGTTGCAAAGTCAAATCACATTAGAAAATGCTGACAAACTACCAGAGTAAAATAAATCTTGTTACACCAAGCACATGGTTCTGCTTCCTGAGCCATAACCGACTGCCTTTAGAGGAGAGGCTGGGCAAGAGTTACTCTGCCACTGTTTGGCACAATGCTCTTGGTTACTCCAGTTCTGTAATGACACGACTTACTTGAAATTCTAAGCTAAGGATGTAGTTTGGCTACAAACTTTTAAAGCCAGTGAAGATGTGCCCACTCGTGCTGCAAGACCTGCTGTGAGCAAGTTTGCTGGCACGGTGCAGAGTCAGAAGTCACACAAGCTGCACACATGGGCCCGCGACAACTGCAGGCACACACCAGTTTCTTTGAAATTCAAAGCTGGGGTAGAACCTTTTAAGTAAAACCTATCAAGGGTCATTTTATTACCTTCCTTCTTTTAGGAGTTTGAGCTTTTACCATAAAAGCTACCTCCACTTTAGCTGGGGCACCAACTTCAAAAGGTCCCTGCCAGCCGTCTGAAGAAGGGAATGCCACGGCCTGAGTCATTCCGTGGCATCACACAGTACCTGTGGTACTGGAATCTGCAGGCTTGAAAAATAACCCAGAGCCAGGGCAGTAATGGAACAGCAAACATCACGTGGGCAAGATCTATCACAGGCTTCCTACGAGCTCCAAAAACACACCAGACGCTGTTTCCTTCGTTGTGCTCAGGTTTCTCCCAGGCCTCTCATGTGCTGACACTGGAGCCCCTCAGACCTGAGGAGCAGAGGCAGGCAGAGCTCTGTGATGCCGCTGGACACCTCAGCAAGTAGTTGGGATTCCTTAGTATCTATTTTAAAAGCAGCTGAATCCAAGAGACAACAGCCATCCAACAATGACAGTGAAGTTATCTGCAGTAATACCTGTACAAGAGCCATTACCACTGTTACAGGCTACCTGAACTGGTAAGAAAAGTTATATACAGCTGTAAAATTTGTTTTGGAGTTTCACAAGTAGAAACCAGTTTTAATACCAGAATGTAAAAATGGCACCTGTCTTGGCAAAGGTGTTGACTAGGAAATTGGTTCAAAACACACTTCTATGGAAAAAATTTTTTTAGAAAAAGAATATTTTCTTAAAATTCCTTAGTAACAAATTTCCAGAATGATTCACTCAAGGCAGCTGTGAGTTAAAAAAAAAAAAAAAAAAAATCAAGCGCACCACTAAAAAATAAACTGAGTCTGCAAGATCCCAAAGAGCTGCTCACTTAAGAGAGTTACAAGAATTCCGTAATAGTTCTGTTAATGCAGACAGATCACAAAGCAAAACGCTGAGGAATTCCTGTGAGACACAATACAGTGGGATTTTGGTCCTACACCACAGGCTGCTGTTAGGAAATGTTCCTTCTCCAGTATAAGAAGCGCCTTTTTTCTTATTTTAAAAGTGAATTTACCGTGATTGACAGGTACATTTATTGGCACCTTCACCATTATAGACATGGCAAGTTTACAGGCACAGTCTGGAAGTACTGAAATTTACGATTAAAAAATATCAGAAACTTGACAAAAGTCATCTCAGCCAGAAATCTATTTGGATATACTGCAGGATTCTGGACCCTTCTCTTTACTACCTGACCCAGAGACACCCAGACTCCCCATCAGTTCCAGTGAATGATGACTAATGTCATCTTCCAACCTGGTGATTTAAAATTCACGTTATCTTTAAAATAAGTCACTTAAGAGAAGCCAATAGACTTAAACCCCCATTCCAAAATAGCCCCAGACATTCAGATTCCCAAGGGAACATCCACTGTGAGTGCAGACATGCTGCCAGGCACCAAAAAGTTAAGCAACCTCCCTGGGCAGTTTCAGATGGGCATCAGTCACTTGATTTTCCTGTCTCTGCACTCAACTGTACTTGGTCAGATTTCTCAGCAACTGACAACAGAATCAGAATCAAATCAGCAGAGGAGCAGAAATGGCTATTTACAGTGTCAGAGCTGCAGAACAGCTGGCATCTAGAAACTCCCATGGCACAGCCCTCAGTGACCACACAGAACAAACACATCCTTAAGGTTATCCTGGGAAGTTTCCAGGGGTCACACAGGCGCAAGTTAAGTTACACAACTCCTTTGGTAATTCACATTGCACAGAAGACAACAAACACTTTTGGCTGTGGCGTGCTTTGGCAACCCCTGAATTTGGAGGGGGATTACAAGCAATTAACTGCACAGTTAAATCCTCTTTAGGAATTTAAGCAAAGTCCTCCTGAATTTCTCAGTTGGTGTGGAATGAGCAAGCTCTGCAGAGACACTGCTCTGGGCTCCAAGCAGCAGCCAAGGCACCATCAGTGCAGATCAGCTGGAACTTGTGAGGGGCCAAGCCCACCCGTCTGGCCAGAGCCGAGCTGGCCACAGGGAAAGCACTCGGCATTTGGCTCCTGTACCCACAGACTGCGTGGAATAACTGATCAGAAACCTGCAGAGAGGAAGCTAAAACTTCTGGATTTATTTTATTTTCCAATTATTTCTGCTGTTGGTGCAAGTCTACCTGGCATTAACTCCTTGGTGTTTGGAGGTCATGACTGCCAATGGATGAACCAGGAACCACTGGCTTGAAGGAAGAACCCCCCTGATCAAAAACAGGCAAGCAGGTCGAGAAGTGAGTGAATAAGGCGGTAGGTATTAACTGGGAGTCTCCAGGGCCTTTAAAAAAAATTCAAATGCCTTCCATTATAAAAAACACATACATACCATTGGCTTCACTTTATCTACAGTAAATTCACAAAAACATTTAAAACAGCAATCTAGTTCACCCACTACAAAACTCAGAAGTGACATCTCGGGTTAAAAGCAAAGCTATAAATGTAGTTCCTTAAAAAACGCAAACATATTTCTTTACATACAGACAAATGTTACATGATTGGCTGCTATAATGTGTATATTCTGTTATGTACAAAAAAAAGTACAGGATTAGCAGACTGAGCACAAGCAAAAACCCTTCAAGGACAATCTAACCAAACCACCAAAAACAAAAAGACTGGCTCTTAGTTTGTCGGTCACCATGATTATGTGTGCTGGCCCCTTTTAAAAAGTCAGTGATTTCTTCCCCCCTCCCCTATTTCTTCACTTGATTTTTTTTCTAGTTTACAGAAAGCCTTTTTGTGTAATAATCAGTGAATAGAAAAACTTCACCTGCAAATACAAGGTAGAAATGTTATTTCACAGCTATAGGCTGCAGCATTGATCTCTCCAGATCTCAAATGGAGAATGTACATGTTTGGCTCCCAGTTAATTCCAGATTCTGAGAAAACTGTCCCAAGACCCTGTAGCTACAGCCATGCCGTCATCAGTAACACCTAAACAGCTGACACGGTTGTCATGGCCAGCCAGGACACCTGGAAAAGAAGAAGCAATGGAAGTTTAGTGTCTGCAGGATGTCAAGGGCTTCAGTTGTTACTCTGCTCTCCCAGGTAAGTCTTGAATTTACTAGAAGAGATGCAATGCAAGATCTTAATCCTCCTTTTTGTCTTTACCCTAATGAACTATATAGACCGTAACAGCCTTATCAAGAAACCCAACAATAAGCTACATAAAAATATGTACACACAATATTGCCTCCATTTTTCTCTTACCTCATGAGTTCTCCTTCCTGTCCCAAAGATGTCCTCCTCCCTAATCAGGCTCTCTAGCAGTTTTCCCCTGTTTTCTGCTGTGCTGTCCACAATTTCAGCCATCAAGCACTACCAAAATCAGATGTGATGTCTCCTGACAAAGCCCTGGGTACATTAACTGCCTTGAGTTTCCTAAATTTTGCAAACCCTAGGGATTACAAATCCCCCACATATTGTGACAAACAGAAGAGCAGCACTATCCTGCCTCTTTCCTGCTTTGGTTCTGCTTTCCCTCTACCCCTTCTTGCCCTTGTCTGCTCTCCCAAGGCTCCCCATCCAGGTCTAGCAGAACTAAGGAAAAGGATCTATTTTCAGTCTGAACAAGAGAACTGACATTCAGAACTGAACCAGGCCCTAGCATTTATGTTACTGCAAGAAGTGAGAACGAAATAGCTGTGCTAAAAACATGCTGTGCCCTGACAAGTGACTAATTCAAGGACCAGAAGTTTCCACTTCCCCTCTGTCCCAACAGCCGGGAATGCAAAACAAAAAGACCCCTGTAGCTACATCTGAATTACTGCCGCTCATGGGTGCAAAAGTCAATGCAAAGGTGCAATTTTGCACTACTTCATTCCATACACTTCAGTGAAATACATTTTCTGTAGATGCAATTTTGGAGGGCATTCCTCAGCCGCAAGAGCTGGGATCTCCCAGCACACAGATCTGTAAAGCCCAAGAACAGGCCTGTTCTCCTGACTCATTTACTGCTCATACCCCAGAGATGGAACTGGAAGCAGTGTAACTTCTGGAAGACGCAACCAAATGCAATAAAAAGATGCCATTCCAAGAGAAAGGAGTGTTAAAAGGAATCGAGCAGATTCCACACCATCAGCACCAGCACTGGCAGTGCCCTGGCTCTGCGCTCTGCACAGATTTTGGCTATGCAGGGCTGCCGAGGCCCTGAACAGCTGCCAGCAGTCGTGTCCTCACCTGCCCTCTCCCCTTTGAGGGTGTCCCACACGTTGCAGTTGAAGTCGTCGTAACCCGCGAGCAGGAGGCGCCCGCTCTTGGAGAAGGCGACGGAGGTGATCCCACAGATGATGTTGTCGTGGGAATACATCATCAGCTCCTGGTCCGCGCGCAGGTCGAACAGCCGGCACGTGGCGTCGTCAGAGCCGGTGGCAAACGCGTGTCCGTTGGGGAAAAACTGCCAGGTTTAATGGAGACACAACAGTCTGACTCCAGAAAAACACACCGGTCATGCGTTGGTTTAACAGCATCACAGGATTATTTTACCACGGTGACCAAAGGCAGAAAGTTTTATTTTAAAGAAATATCTGCATGTGAAAAAACGCATGTGCACAGCTACGCAAGGGAACACCTCTGGAACAGGACTGGGGACACCTGAGTGACTGGAATTGTACCCAGGCAGTTCCTGCGTGTGCTGTAACAGGAGTCGAGGGGATGCCACTGACTCCTACAAAACGAAGCAAACCCCGGTTCTGCACATCCTGGCTGAAGTGGAACACAATGTTCCATCCTGAGCTGGTCAGCCACGTTGGCTCAGCCAAGACAGAAGACTGCAAACAAGCAGTTCAATTTCCTAAAAAAATCTGCTCCAAATCCGAGTTATTCTCTCAGCAGCGATATTGATTGCAATGGGAATGGAGAGGGCCCAGCACATCTCAGGGTCCAGGTCTAAGTATAGGAACTGCATTTTTGTACTGGTCATGTGTTTGGTATTTTCTCAGCCTTAACAGTTTTTCATGTTTATCAAAAACAGATGCAGCTTCGACTTAGATTTCTTTCGCTATTTACCAGAGCTTGGATATTGCAGATCAGAACATAGTGTTACTATGACAGAGAGGAAATATAATCCAGTTTCTAAATATTACCAAATTATTCCAGGGAATATTCAACATCAATACTGATTTTAACACCCTTCCAGAATATTTCTCTGGAAGCTCTTTTTGTTCAACCAAAAACTTTAAGATGAGGATGCTTGGCTGTGTTGCACCCTCTCAGTATACTGCATTTATCTACAATTTTCAGTTTTTAACACATTGCCACACTTCAAAAAGTTTCCCTAGTCTATTCTTTACTTCTTAAAAAAAGTGATGTCTCAGTTGCTGAATAAAAACCCAGGTGAAACTATTCCAGGAACAGCGCAGTGCATCACAGATAATGGCAATAATAATTCAGTTACAGAGTAGATTGTAAGTTATTACACAACCTTCTCCATTACATACACTATAACATTCTCTACCCTAACTAATTGATATTAAATCAAGGTAGCTCAGTAGACTCTAAGCTGAATTCATGCAAATGTAGCCTTTATCCTCCCCCCTTCTTCCCACGTGCAAACAGGAGGCTCACTTACACAAACCGCATTAATGTCTGACACGTGCCCTGTGAACGACTGCCTGCACATTCCATCGCGGATATCCCAGAGCTTCGAGGAGGCATCGCAGGCGCCCGAAACAAAAGTCCTCATGTCTGGACTTAGAGACAGGCTCATCACATCTCCAGTGTGCCCAGTGAATGTGGTGGTCTGCTGGCCAGTTTCAATATCCCACAAAGCACTGCAGATAAAGTGACAGCATTAACACAATGGCTGTCATCATTTCAGAGTTCAGGTTTTAAATATAAATTAGGGCACTGGAGAGAAAAAAAAGAAGAAAGGGCGTGAGGAAAGGCCAACAGAGCTCAAAAACTCACCAAGTGGTGTCTCCTGAGCTAGTGACAATTTGGTTGTCATCTAGGAAGCGACAACAGGACAAGTATCCTAAAAACAAAACAGTTACATGAGGTTTTGACTCAGGAGTAATGACTGAAGGTTAAAATGCAAGAACAGCATCCAAGTTCTCCCACAGCCAGTCCATAACCACCACAAGCATTGCCCAGCTCAAAGCAGGACTGTATCCCTTGGTGCAGTAACACAGCCAGGTGAAGCAAGAGCACGGCTGACCTGTGTGCCCCGGCAGCTCCCGGCTCACTCGGACGTTGCCCTCCCTGGTTTTCAGGTTGTAGATGGAGCAGATGTTGTCCAGGCCTCCACAGGCCACGTAGTTGCCGGAGGGAGCGTAGGCACAGGTCATCACCCAGGAGGACCTCAGGGGGATGGCGTGCATCTGCAGAGACACAGCTCGTCACCGAGGGCACGAGCTCAGGCCGTGGGCAGAGCCCACAAACAGCGCGGGCACGGGGCACCCCCAGTGCTTGTCTGGGTTTGCAACGTGTTACACACAACTCTTTGCATTTTACACATCCCCGGGCCACAGATACCAGTAGTATCTGCAGGGTAGATATACAAAACTTCAAAACATTGTTTCATAGCAAAGCTATTGTAAACTTAAACATTTGCAACATTTATTCATTCTAGTTAGATTTCTCTGTCCAACTTTTTTACATCTTTAAACTAGAGGTTGTAAGACAGGATGGTTGTCCCCATGGAGACTGGACAGTTTACAGAAGCTCCACTCCACACTACCTAAGCTTTTCCCTAACAGCTGTTTTTCTTCCTTCTCCTTTCTCTGCCCTCAAACCCAAAGCACTCTTGTAAATTTTAAGGTTCTGTATTTCTACAACTCAAAACCAGGTTAGTTTCAGAAGCAACACCACACAGGCAGAGAGCTACAGCTACTGCCCTAGCAAAGTAAGAGTGAAAATGTTACATATTACTGTGTAATTAACTGTTGCTTCAGACACAACCTACAACACATCACAACTGCTCATCTAGCCATGAAAGGAACAAAAAGAGATTATGTCTGAATGAGAAAGACTGCTTTTGATTTTTCACTTGCAACCATAAGAAAAAATAGACACAAGCTCGCTCAAAAACACAACTTATACATGAATTATTGATAAGGATTATAAATAACTACCTTATTTGTTGTATAACTATCCCAAATAATTAATTTTCCATCTTGAGAAGCACTGACTAGTAGCCTAAATATGAACACAAAATAAAATATGTTAATATAAAACAAACAAAAAAATCTCAAAATAGACATACATCATGCATGACTATCAAGTGAGTCAGAAGTTTCGTAATTTCTTTATTACCCTCTGCTTTTTCATTTTTATTGGAGGGGTGCATTTGTTGGAAAAAGTCTGCAAAGATCTAGATCTCCACGTTACCTGACTGAGGAATCACATGGGGACTCATGATTAGAAATGAACACAAGCAAACAACTTGCTCAAAACACATTTTATGAACTCTCTCCACAACTGCTTTCATTATTCATACAACTACACAGTTACACAAAAGCAAATGAGGAATTTAGGTGAAAATAAATCTTGGGAACGGATTCCAGTAGAAGGCAAAATATCTACAGCAAGGACAAGCAAAGTTCCTCTTCTCTCCACCCCCACCAATGCTGGTCTGTGACCCCCTACAAGGGCACCAACACCACTGCACGAGACTCCCAGGACCTGACATTAACTTCAAGGTGCCAATCTCATCTCCAGCCCTCGACTGGCAGGTTTCAGGCTCCTCTGTACAAACCTGGAGTCAGATCCCCAGTGCATGGCATAGATTTTGGCTAAGTGACCTCTGAGCGTGCGCCGGGTTCGCATTTGGATTCGACCCACCGAGTCCAGACTTGTTGTGATCTAAAAATAAACAAAACAAACCCCTGAGATACTGGGAACTATTTTTAATGTACAAGATAACAAAAATACATTTGAACTTTGATATAATATTATCTATCTTGGCACACAACAAAACCCATAAAAAAATAGGATACTGGTGTACAGCCAGCAACACCGACACAAACAGATTTTACAGATGACAGACATAACACACTTCACAATGGCCACAATGAAACTTCAGGAAGCTCTTTTAAAATACTTCTACATTATACAGAGACTATTTCAGATTATTAAATCTGAAAGTTTGCAATTTAAACCAATGAAAGAAAATGCTCCAGTATTTACCGCACTGTTACTTTTTAAAGCATGGCAGAACTTTACATGCAAAATAATTCTGTTTCCAAAAAACTGCTAAAAATGTTTATTTAAAGTCTTTCTAAATATATTTAACACAATAAACATACTCTACTTAAAAGGTAAACTGGAAGCAGGATACATTAAGATGGTGGGGGGGTTTTGACTAGTTTGGTTTTTTTACTGTTTTGTTTGTTTGGGCTTTTTTGGTGGGGCTTTGTTTAGTTTTAAATAACTGTATAAATACACAGTACATTTCCAAAGGCTTCTTTCACTTTATTCTTTCAGTAACTGAACAGGAACATGCTACAGTCACAATATGATATTTTTATTTTTTTATCACTCAAGTAACAGCCTACACAAAGAACAGGAACACACCTGAGCGAGAGTTGTGTCACTACACGCTTTCCTGGCATCCTGAAACAAAAGAATGGAACAAGTTGAATTGGAATGGCAACACTGAGCATCAGCTGAGAGGGTGTAAAGGAAAAGTAACTCTTGAACTAAATTTCAACACACTCAAAGCCACACACCACCACCAACTGACATGCCAATATTCCTTCTGTCACCCTAACTTGTTTTATTGTTCAAGGAATCTAAAAAGCAATGGCACACAATGAGGGGTAGTGGAGGAAGAGGGACTTAAGAAGGGCCATGCCCCAGCAGCCTTTGAATCTCCCTTTCTACAGACTATGGGATTCAAAGGCATTTGGAGCCATCCTGAAGTCCCAGTGCCTACCCTTTTCCCTGTACTCCTTCCCTGGGGTGGATGTGCTTGCTCAGGGTGTGCTGAGCACAAGGGAAGAACTGATCCACCTGGAAAAGCAACCACATATTACACAGGGTTAGCAAGCTCTGTGCCACACGAGGCTCTTGCACAAATTCACCCCCTTGCTGGTTGGGAGAGGCAGGGTGAAAATCAACAGGCAGGATGTGGGGAGCAGGACAGACAGCAGGATCACCAAAGCTTAAAGTGATGATGTACTGGATACAAACTGAAGGAAAAAAAATGGCCCAGTAATACCCTCAACACCCATTTCATGGAATGGGTAGTGCTCAGATCTCCACACAGACACTTCATGGTCTTTTCCTTATGTCAGACTCTATGGATGCAGGACTTGTTTCCTGCATATGATTCAACCTGACCTAGAAAACAGACTTGACTTTCAGTTGCATAATCAGAGTCCCAGCTTGAACCTCTGACCCAGGTGAGCTCCCCTGAGCCTCACCTGCAACACTCTGATTGTGCAAGACCTGGTTTTAGTCCCAGCTGTGACTGCAGCTCCAGCCCCATGCCCAGAAACAGGTCAGGAACTCCTTCTGAGAAGTTTAAACTTGCTTAAAATGAGACAGGAACTGTGCAGCACAAGTTGAAATTAAAACTACCAACACCTGTACTGAAGGATCAGCCACAGAACCCTCTCAAGTCCCAGCAATTTCTCCAACCTGTGCTACCACTGAACCAGCCACCCAAAAATGATGGTGCCTCTTCACCAGCACTTGGTGTGTCCCTCCAGAGTTCAGTCTGTGCAGGAATGGCAAGGTCCCCTTTGAGAGCAGGAACAGAAACATTTGCTCGCGCATTTTAGAGCTGCCTCAACGCATTCAGGATGGGATCTTCAATTTTTTTTCAAGCTCTTGCTTGAGAGTTATTTGACATTGCAACTGTAACATTTCTTAAGTGCATGTTTATTTTGACCACCCTTTATAGCTCTCCTCCCAAAAAGCAAGCCTGAGAGTGGATTAAGTCATCTCAACTTATTTTTATAATGTCTGAACTGTAGAAATATTTATAAAATGTTGACGTCTGGAATCAGGAGGGGTTTAAAATACCAGGGCAGCAAATCCCTTAGCACTCAGGACTTATTTCATCCACAGGAAGAAACGCACTGGATTTTAAATGACTACTTGTTTGATTTTCCTGAAATACTTGAAGATGGTTCAACATAAAATGAATTCTGAATGCAGTCTGAATGAAATAAAGCATTTTTGCTCTTTAAGAGCGAGCTATTAGCAACTCCTATATTTGAGGCTGTCTAATATTTGCCATACAACTGGCAAAACTGCAGGAAAAGGAGAGTTTCAACAGGCTATTAGGCTATTTTAATTCTTACACTGAAACTGTATTTCTATGTATGCATCATCATAACAGAATCATTAGTGTCAAAACATAAAAAAGCTACTCTATGTAATTGCAGATTTTTCTCAGTTCATGCTGCAGACAATGCAAAATTTGTGAGAAAAATCGAACTGCTTGATCAATGTGCAGCCCCCACACTTTCCTAGCACACAATTCAGATTGCAGTTTTTCCACAAACTACATATATTTTTTTAAATGTAGTGTGTCATTTGTCCAAAATGTCTGGTTCGAATGACACTGTGCCAAGTAACAACACTTCTAAAAATCATTATCCTCAATTTCAGTTCTCACAGTGAGGACACACGTATCACATGGGAACTTCATCAGAGACAGAACTAGGAATTAACTTTAACCATCAAGTCATCTGACAGATATCTGACAATTCACTGTTCAGTGTTCCAACTTCCTGCACTAGAAGCTCCTGCAGGCTTAGGCTGTACATTGTGCACAGAGCTCCGGCTGCACAGACACACGTACCCACATCACCCAGATACTGCAAAAATAAAATTAAAAGCCATGAAACACTTCTAAAATATTGCAGACTGAAGTCCACTGGGGAATCAAAAGCTCTGCATTGCAGTTTCTACACCTTAGGAAGCTGTTAGGTACGATCTTATCTGGACCTCACTTCTAGGCACAAAGCTGATTTTTTGTGATTATATTGTGAGAGGAAACATCAGACAAAACCCAAGAGTTGTCAACAACTAAGACAGCAAAATGCTACCTATACATAAAATATCAAACTCTGTTAGTGACCTCATCTCCTTTTAGGAGTGCATCAAAAATAATTCCTGAAAATTACCAGCCCAGCAGACATTCTCGACACTTAAAACCCCTATTTTTCAGATCCTGTATCTATCCTCTCACCCACCCCAAACAAACAGAGAGCATGCAATGATTTAATAAGCAAGGTAAGTAGTGATCTCTACAAATATGAAATTGAATTATTTGGTCAGAAAGTTTCATGGACCTAAAGACATCAGGAGCATTTTTAATTGCCTATTAATCTGAAGTTAGAGTTAAGCACAAGGTATCCAAGCCTGCACTCAGATCCCAAGAAGCAATCACCAGCTGCCACTGCTGAGCCCCGGGACTCCAAAGGCAATATAACCATGGTTACTCAGCTACATCTGACAGATCTGGTTACAAGTTTGGGTGGCAGAATAACAAAGGAAATGTTAAATTGACCCAAAGCCACAAAATGGAGTCATTAACAAAGGGCCAATCAGATTTTCATGCTCCAAAATTTAAAAAAGAAGCAAATGTTCCTGCAGCACAGTGTAGCCCTCCAACCTGCCTGGTAGCTCTTTCTTCAAAATTTTGCATGAAACCAGACTATTTCAGTGACTACTACTACCAGACTCACTGATAACCAAGACTGAACAAAGAGTTTACTGGCTGCCCTTGACATAACATAAAAGTCTTTACACAGCTTGCAGAGGAAGAACTGAAAAATTATGTACCCCTTTTAGCAGCACAATTCTGTAACAAAGCTTAACTTGGGGGGAAAAAAAAAAGTATTTTAAGCTAAAAATGATTTGTATCCTCTACAGAGCTGATGAAGGGGCACCCAGTGCCACAGCACCGCCTGATGCCCACCTTGTCTTCCCACAGAGCATAGAACAGAACACAGAGCTCTCCTTGGACGGCACTGAATGAGCAGCACTTGCCCCCAGCACACGTCCTGACACATGAAGTGTGTTCAGCACACGGCTGACACCCCCAAGCAGCCTCACACCTCACAGGAGACACCACGGAACAACTGCTGCCAGCAGATGCCATGCTAAAAAAAGCCTGTGTGCACGCAACATATTCCAGGAAACCTGTACTCTTCACTGATAGGAATGTTTGCAAATAAGGCATTCCCATATAAATCAGATTTATGAATGCTTCATGCTTTGAAAATTTTGATGAAAAACAAACAGACTTTGAAGATCCTTATTATACTTTACTGAAAACTGCATCACTGAAATATAAAGGCATGTTGCAAAAGATTCCTGGAAAACTGACTTTGGGCATGACAGCTCATACTTGGTTTATCTTCATTGAGTAAATACAACAAAGAAATAGCATGTACGGGGGCATCAGCATTTAATAAAAATAAAGTCATCAGGAAGCCAAGAAACAGTGCTTGTAGAAATGACATCCACCCAGGAAGGCTCTCTCACACCCCCTGCTTTGACCTCAGTCTTCTCAGGGGTCACTTTTAGCCCAGGACCAAGCTTTCCTAAGACCCTTAAGCCCAACTTGTCATGCCTAGGTTCTAGAGGTTTGCTGCTCCCTTCTGTTTTTAAAAACCCAGAAACATAAAACTTGCAGAAACACATACACCCCCCTAGCACCAAAACTCGGCAAACTTCAACAGGAAATAAAACATTTTGTTCAAGAAATATTACAAATTTACTTCATTATATCAATGGCTTGTCTGATTTTTAATCAAATAGTCTGCAAATATTTCAAGCTCTGCACAAGTGAAACAGGAACAACGGCTAGATCTTTACAATTTATTCCCTTAAAGGAGGTACTTTCTCACGGAAAATAAGCAATTCACAATTCTTACTCTGATTTGGTTTCGCAGCTGCTCTGCCTCCTGCCGTAACTGCTCCAGCTCACTCATCTTCTTCAGCCTCTATTTCTCACACTCCACTGGTGAAGAAAACCTGCCAATAAGAGGGAAGAAAGAGATACTGAAAGTTATTTTTCTCCTCTTTAAAAAACAGAACAAAAAACCTAAGAACCTGCATATACACATTTTTTTATTGTGCTTTTAGGAAGGCTTCCAAATAGACATTCCCTTTAGTACACTGCGTTAATGAAATTGGCAAGACCTAAGTGATTTCAATTCCTGAATTACCACAAAAAGCAGAATTAAGCGAAGTCTATTTTGAATATAAAAGCGACTGTCAACAGAACCACCCACTGTACCTTATAAACCTGTTTTGTAGCAGCTCCCTGCTCCCCCGCCCAGAAATCTCTGTCAGTCTGTGCCCTGGGATGGCAACACAGAGCAGAGGCTGCAGGTCCCCCCAGTATTTACCCCTGGCCCCAACAGGGTATGACACAGGCACCTTGCACAGGACATCCAGGGCAGGCTTGGTTTGAATTAAAGATGAAATTTTTGAATCCTAGACTACAGCAGATTTTCTCCACCTTTTTCTCATATTTTTCTCAGGCAGGGCACAACGATCTTGTCATTTCCAAAGCAGCCACCAAGTGAGAAGAGATAGCAAAGACCAAAGCATCCCTAAAAGCATCCTTGTGCTGATACAGCCCTCAGCTTCCTAAAGCAGCTGTCATCTGAACAAGGACTCAAAGCAAACTTAATAAAAAGATCAATTAACAGTAAGACCACATGCAGGCACACTTTCAGGTTAGTAATTTTTTTTTTCAAATCAGATTTTTGCATCCGATTTTTTCAGCGTGTTGAACAAAGTTTCCTCAGATCAATTTTGAATTTTTTTATCCCCAGCACAGCAGTGCAGCCAAACACCACTAGAGACCTCTTAAGTCTATTCACACACATGGAGACTTCAACATCCTGCAGTGAAAGCAACATCAGCAAGTAAATTGCTCACAAACAAGCCAGGCACTTATTTGTAATTTTTTCATGACAGAAAAAGCACACCAGAAAAGTGATGATGGTGGTCCCATGACATTATCCAAAAAGCCAAAACACTTCTAGCTTATAGAAGAAGACAGACAAGTCAGACTACTACTCACAAAATGAAAATTGAGGAAGGAAGGAAAAGAAGCAGGAAGAACCTATTCAAAACGTTAGTCTATGCATCCTATTTAGTCCACTGAAAAATGGTCAAAAAACAGAGGAAAAAAGGTCACAGTGTGTCTGGTAAGTTGTAGACCTCTAGGGAAACCCCTTTATTTGGTCTGGCTACTGGTTCTCTGCAGTTTCAGTAGTGAGGTGCTCTAAAAGACTGACTCTGGAAAGCTTTTTTCCATCTATAAAACACGACACTCATAGATTAAAAGAGTGAGAAGTTTTGGTTCAAAGCAATTTGTAATACAATAATCAATCCTTGGACTAACAGTTTATACAAGTGTTTGAGAGCTACAAAGTTTACTGCTGCTCAAGAAGAAAAGTATCTTCACTAATTATGCATCTACTTCCTTTCAATCTCAACCTCTGTGCTACCCACAGGTATCACTTCAAGTCCATTTCAGAACCAACTCACAAACACACATAAATTGAATCATCTCCAAATCAAACTATATCCTCATCAGTAAGAGGGATGGTGACTCAGCTCTTAACCAGTATTTCCAGCTCTGTGTGAGCAAACTGGGAGGTTCACACCTTTCCCTTCCTTAAACCTGTGCTCCGTTCACTACAAAGATGTTGTAATTCATATGGGAATTCTCCAGGAGACCACTCCATTTCCTACCATGTTCCTTTTTCTGAAGCCCAGATTATTTAACGCTGCTTAATGCGCGGCAGGCATAACATACAAGTCATCAGCACTCGTGCCCAATTTTAAAAACTAAGCATTAAAAACATGACTTTAGTACATGCATTAATCACATATCTTTATAGGCTATCGAGTTTAATCACAACCTTAATGCCTTTAATGGAGACACCTCTATGGAATACAGCCCCACTTGCAGTTCTGACAGTGTCAAATTAACCTTTTCAGTATGTTTTTCCTTTCTTATTCCAGAACCTACTCAAAGGTAACACAGACAAAACAATGATCTCAAAGGTCTAAAGCCAGCCAGCCATGCTGTCTGCCAACGTTTAGTAGTCTTGGATGCTATTTTTAACAGGAGATAAAGATTCCTAGCAGGGAAGTTGATGTATCTCTAATTTTCTGAGAAGGGAAGTCAGCTTCTGCCCTGTGATGTGCCACACACTTCAGTGCTCTGTAGACAGTCACTTCAAATTCTCACAGAGAATTACCAACCATAAAGAAAGTGACATTACTCACAACTGGAAGCACGCGTGGCCAGTCACAAGCACCCAAAGTTAAGCCATTTTTCTATTCATAGGTAAAGCTGTGAGCAGATTTGAGAATGAGACGTAGCATTGCTCTGGCATTCAAAGACCATCAACAACCATTCTGCACATAAATTAATCTTAATTAATGTCACTTATATCAGCACTGTTCACCCACTAATGCCATTTCTGTACCAAGCTGCACCAGCAGCTACACAGCTGTTAAACTTCACAGCTTTAAATCGTGATACACTTCTCCAAGTTCCAGCATGGACAAACGCCAGAAGCCTTCTCACTCACCCACATGTATTTAGTTTAAAAAATAATTCTGAAGCGAATAAAAGGACAATGATCCTTCATATTTTTTAGCAGTGGAAAAGCCCTAGCAGCACCAGCATGTTCTAAACCTCCAAAGCCTTAAGCACCACTGCTCAGCAGAAATGTGCCAGTGGTCCAAGGTCAAGCTACACCTCAAAGAGCAGAACTGCCTTCAAACCAGCACACGCTTCCACAAAATCCAGGTTCACTTCAGAACTGGATCACTGTAGCTTTAAGCATTAAAGTTCCTTTCCAACACACAGCATTTGAACAGCAAACTCTGAGATACTAAGCTATGTGTAAACACCAAGATACTACAGTAAACAAACTAAGTGCAGTTCAACTATTAAATTGAAGCGTATCCAACAGTGTTGCACTGCCTGGCAGCAGCTCGCAATGCAAAGGCCTGTGTGTTCAGATCATCACCCACCATCAAGTATTTAGCAGAAGTGGAAGAAAGATGCTTCCACTTGGGATTTCTACTTTTTTTTCAAGCACTATTTTCATGTGCCCACAGGAAGCCACAGAAATTGAGTGGGTAGGGAGGAAGTTCTCATGGATGCATTTCCAGATTCACACCAACTCTGCAAGCAGCATCTCTGAACTCCTGTCAAACTCCTGTGGGAGCATCTTACTGATGCCACCAGACTCACGACAGCAACACAGGAAGATAAGCACATGCTTGAAAGCTTGGAACTCGTGGATGCATCTGTGTCTGTTTTAATACTTCTGATGCTACAGCAGTATGGTTAAAGAGAAGTAGTTATGTGCAAAGACCATTAGCCAGGCTAGATTTACTTGCTGTAATATTGTTTCTAAGCCAGTGAGGTGACCAGTGAAGCACAGAAGAACACAGAACTGAGATGCTTGGCAGCACTGGCAAAGCAGAGGCTGCATCCTACAAACCTGTCCTCAGTGCAGAGAAGACAGCACCACAACCTTGAAGTGTTCTACCAGGCATCAGGTAAACAACTTGGGTTTTATCAGATTAAATGCTGAGACTGCTTTGGCAGGGCTTACAAGGCTTGCCAAGAACAGAGGTGATCTCTGTTATCGCAGATTTTTCCTCATACAAATTACTGAAAACCTCAGTGGATTCAACACCAACCCATACTAGGTTACAAAGGACACACGATGCCTGTTCACTCTCCCCTCCAAGATCAAAACACTACAGCCAGGAAGGAGCGCAGCCTCACAGCCCAGAAAAATCTTTACTCCAAACATGAATTTCCCCAGGAGCCCAGCTGTACCATGCTCAGTCACATACACAGCAAAGCCATCAGCTCTTGCACCTGTATGGGCAGAAAGAGTGAGGATTCCTCCTGCATCTCAGGAGGCTGGGGTAACGTGATGTCTACATCTCTGACTTATTCGTATTTTTAATAAATGTTGGATCAGAAAAAAATTATTCTGAGTTCACTCAGATGCAGAATACTCGTGGTACCTTTCAGCATTCAGAGGTAGCACCTCTGATGAAAGAGGTCAGATGCTTCTCTTTAAACACAATTTATGATGTCCACGATGCACTATGAACTATCTCACCTGCTGAGGCCTTAAGGGGAAGAGCAACAGGACAGGGAAGAACTTTTTAGTACCTTTGGTAGCCGAGGATATGCCACTGCAGGACACCCAAACCAGTAGGAAATGGGGTCAAAGACACGAGCTGCTTCCATCAGAAGCAACAGCGCAGGGAGCTCGTTGTGCGCACTGACTTCGTGCAGCCAGGGAGGCACATCCTTGCCCTCCGTCATTTGCAGGCTGAACTGCACCTCAGTGCAATTTCTCCTCAGTGGACTTGTACAAGTGAATTTACTGATACCAAAATAAAGTGCCTCCCAAGGCAAAATAATTAACTAAGTCAGATTCCACAGTATATCTACTGCCAAGAAAGCCACGGGCAGGCTTGAGCACTCCACAGATAAATTACTCCTTCCACTATCCCTGATTCAGTAGCAACACCATTTGCTAAGAGTTTAAATTCTTCATTATACAGGCAGGCAGTGACAAATTATCCGACGGTCTTGTCTCCAAAGTATTCTCTCTGCAACCTGTGGACTCAAAACTTTGTGGCTGGAAAAACACCCTTTTCTCTGCAAGAGTTACTAGAGAGTGTAAACACACCCCTCCCCACAACAAAGCATTGCTATTTTCATGCCAAATATATAGAGATTAAAGGGACTGCAGAAAAAACAGTCTGCTTGACTGGATTCTTAACAGTATCAACCAGAGAGTTATTTAGGTAAGAATTTCATTTTGTATCAAAAAATCAGTCCTTTAGAACTGAAATAAGTGCTTACCTACACTCAGGTTTTCAACTCCTATGCAGCAAGATCTCAGAGTGATCGACAGACAGCAGGAGAAAGGAGGTTCCATGGCTTTCCTATGATCATCCCTACCAGTGATCACACAGGTGGCTAAACATAAGGAATGCTAACTATAGCACTTTACTAAATATAGGGGAAAGACACCAAGAAATACTCCAGCTCTCTCAAGGGAGATACATTGGTAACTCAGACACTCAGGCTGTGGATAATGGGTTCTGACTCTGAAGCTGAGCCCTGCCAGCACACACAGACCAACACTTTATACGCTCAGGATGTGCCAGAGAAGATTTTGATAAAACATTTCTTCATTTAGTGACACTAAACAAGACTTCGGCAGCTTTTCCCAGTCATTATGTCTCCCCAAAGCCACGAACAGAGAAGAATAGAGAGAGGTTTTATTTCTTACAGCCTGAAGAGAAGGGATTTGACATATTCAAAATCTACACTTGCACATGGTGGCCAAAGCCTCACATCAAGTGAAATCTCTGCCTGCTCTGCTCACCAGTCATTTACAGTAAGTGCATGAATGCTGTGCTGCAGTTACATACCTTCATATATAAAAGGTATTTCAGTCAGAATTTTACCTAATGTACTTTCTGTGGTAGAGCTGTTTGAGAACCACACATACACACAGCTCTCCACCGAGGAAAATGGAACATTTAAGGGTTTTTTTTACTATACCTTGGCCCTATGCTGCCTCTCCTTTGTTTCTTAGAGACCTTTCCAGCTATCCATTCTCCCAAGCCTTCTACAGCAGTACTGCACCAATAAACAAAGACAACAAAGCAAGGAGCTTTTATATTGGTCAACCAATACCTGAATCCCAGGAGAGTAATGCCGGGATAAGTTGAAGTAATGGTATCTAAGGGCTGTAATTGCCCCGTTGTGTACCTTGGTCTTTCTCTCTCTCCTCTCAAACCTCTTCAGTCCGCCTCCCTCCTTTCTTTATCTTCAATGTATACTTTTGAGGAATGCACTAACTGCAGAACATCTGACACACATCAGCTAAGGAAGAGAATAATGGTTATTCCCTCAAAAAATGGGTACCATTTAGAAAACAAGCCTGGAAATCCCAACCGAATCTTTTCCTAAGATTTTTAAACGTTCATTTTGTCAGAAGTAATTAACTGCCACTCTGATTTCCGATCCCCAGGCAGACGCAAAGGAGAGTTCTCCCATGCTCAGGGCCTCTGGTCTCCCCAAGAAGAAAACAGGAAGCAGCCTGGGTGTGACCTCGCTCGCTGAGGTCAGTGCTATTGTTGCACTTCTGCACATTTTGGAAGTGTTTTAAAGTGATATGTCTCCATTATAGCTTTGGTACAAAAACAGGAAACAATCAACCAACGCCTCTCAAGAGGAAGGGTATGAACAGAACTTACTTAAACACCCATTCCTCTAAGAGATACCATCCCCAATTTTAAGGGACCGATGAATGTGTGGGCTCAAACCTGCATGGACAGCTGGAAAGGAGAGGTCACAAGAAAGGCTCAAGCAAACTTCAAATGAGTGGGATTCAAGTCTCGCCTCCCGGTGTGCCCACATGCCCCGAGCAGTTACATCAGGGACACAACCCCACCCACCAACAGGGTGGCACAAGCAGTTTCAGAGCAACAGTATTGCTCCTTCCTCCCTTCACCAAAACACCCCAGACCTGCTCATCCTAAAGAACAGAAATACGTGCTATTTTATACACACGTACACACACAGCCGGGGATTTTTAATAGCACCTTGAAATACAGCCTGCCACATCAAAACACTTCTATTTACCACAATAACTACTTGGAGTTATGAACAGAATATAAACCTCTGTGTTCACCTTCAGACTTGAGCACTGTAAACATCACCCTTGAGTGTTTTTCAGCCACAGAGGGGAGCAGAGGAAGCAGCAGCTCGAGCACGTCCTGCGGTGCCGCCGCATCTCGAAGCCATCACTCGGCTCACGGAGAGCAAACCCACACGGGCCAGGCTGGAACTGGGTCATCTTCAAGGGCCCCTTCCAACCCAAACCACTCTGAGATCCCACAGGGACCAGCCCCAACACACCAGGGCACGGCCCACGTTGGGTTTGGTGACTGATTACAGTTGCCATGGAGGACAAACAGACCAACAAACACCGACCTTGTTGACAGACAAAGGAAATCAGTTTAGAAATTAAAGTGAAGTGATTCTGAAGTTTACTAGTAAAAAAACATCGCTGACTTTAGACTGTTACCCTTCATTTGGCTGACAGCTCATGAGACTGATGTCTTAAGATCAGAGATACAAGAGTTTATTTCCAAGACCTAGCTAAAGTCTAAGCCAAGTACATTCATAAAACACATACAGAAAGGCCTTACTCTTCTTAGCCCACACACACTAGACTCTAGAAAAAAAGCCTCAAGAAATGCAGTATTAAGCATAAGGCTGAGAAAAGCACAGGAAGGAAGGAATTTTTTTTTAGAGTCACGAATATTTCACAGTCCAACAGTGATTTTTCCAAAATTAACATTCTTGCATCTTATATTCATTATGTTCGTTTCCAGGTCAAAATGTTTTGGTACATAAGCACAGATTTATTTTTATCACACTCCCTGCAAACAGAACTTCATGTGAAATTCAAATTATCTTGTCTTTAGTGACTACAATAATAATTCCCCAGTAAAAACTTGGCTCACTGACCTCAGGACACTCCATCACTGAACAAATTATTACTGGTTTTGCAATTCAAAACATGTAAGAAATGGCAAGAAAGATCTTAATGAAGCAGAAAGATATAACCCTAAGTAAGAAGACAGAGATGGTTCCAGTCCAATTTCTTCCTTGGGGACAGACAGGTGGACACACATATGGAGTGAGCTGAGGGCTTTTGTCTTTTCAAATACCCAGCCATACCCAGAAGCTATTTTAACATTTTACTAGGAAAAGCATACTGCAGAGTGACAATTCAAAGTAATTTTGAAAGACCCTCATTTACATTTAAATCCATCTCTAAGCAAGTTTGACTCTGGATTTTTTTTAAGGGGCTAATGCATTGGTATTTACTGAAGTGGCATCATGTAGGGCCAAGCAGTGCTATGCATATAAAATCTGGTCTGGCACCTACAGGCACAAAAGATTACTGAAGCAGCCTCCTGTTATCTGAGAGTGAGCAGACTGCACAGTGTGCACAAAAAGCACCAACTGCACAGAAAATTTTAGGTATAAAGTCAGCGGAGAAGATACACATTAAGAGAAACGATAGTGTCTACAGGAAAAGTGCCTCCATTCTGCTCAGATGACTGTTCACTCAACTGCAATAATTCCTGGCTGACAGTTTGTGAAAGTGGAGCATTCTCACTGTCTTGAGGAGCAGAAAGCCCAGCAGTACCAGTCACACGCACACTGCACCCTTTCAAACGCACATCAGCTCGGGAGAAGCCACGCATTCGATGTGCGCACGGTGCCCGGCAGCCGGCCCTGCTCCCCACTCAGCACCGCGCGTGCTCCCTTGGTACCGCAGTCACAGCGAGGCTTTATGTGCTGCACAGCCCCACGCAGCTGAGCACAGCTTACAGCTGCCCCCTTTCACAAGGAAACAAGGCAATACAAACATTTGTGCTTTTTTTAATACCAATTATCCAAAGGTCAGATAAAACTACTGCCCTCAGGTCTAATTTTAATTTTGCTTTTGGTTCACAATACATTTCTGGTCAATTACTTGTGATTTGAAGCCATGAAAATTAAGCCCTCTTCCAGACTAGAGTTCAGGCTACTTTAGTAGGCTTTTCTAAAAAAAAAATTTTTTTCTTTTTTGAGATTCACATTTATACAAGATGCATATACTTTTAAAAAAACCTATCAAAAACCTCACACTACGGAACAATCAGAAATCCAGTGCTAGAAAGTAAAAACCCTATGTACTGTTTTTCACCCCTACTAATGCAGGCATGGGATTAAGAGTACATGGGCTGTGTAGCTACTTCTGGTACCACTTGTGATGAGGCTGATATATCCAATCTATACTCCTTGGAATTGCTTTTGATGTTTCTCAAGCAGTAATGCCTGCTTTCAGACAGGCACTTCATTTAAGAAAGAAGTTATGTTAAGGAAATCAGCAGCACTGTGTTCATAACTATCTCCACACTTGCAGAGCTCTCAGAATAAAGGGTGTCTTTGTAGAAGTAATTTTTAACCAGTCAAAAGTCATAAATTACCTATCTGCCTGGAAAGAAAATGGCCCTAGATAAAGTTTCCAACAGAAGAGGATAAAAGGGAAACAAACTGCTGCTACAAAGAAGTACAATATTCCCACCTGTAGCAGTCTTCCACAAAGTATCACTTTTTTATCTTCTATATGAAAACTTTTCTATGAACACATGATGCTCACTAGGTTATAAATAGCAGAATTCCCCTGTGGAGACAAAGCCTAAGGTTACAGACAGGAATAAGCAGTCAGGCACCATGGCCAGGAGAGAGCCCATGGCTCCACAACCTGCTTTGCTCAAGGGTCTTTCCAATCCACTGGAACTTCTGCTCCTGTAAATGCTCCCTACATGTCTCAGTCACAGTGAGCCAGGACAGCAGCTCAGCTAAATCCCTGACCGTCCTAGCCCTCACCACAGAGCAGACACTGCTCTTGGAAGTCTTTTGGGTTTAATGTTTGGGATACGCATTCCACCATTGGAGTTTTTCTCAGCAGTGGTGACTGACAGATCCGTAAAAATGGCTAAAGATTCTTCAGCTCCTGCTTCCAGAAGCTGCACGCAAAGCACAGGGATGCCTGACTCAATGAAAAGGCAAACACAGCCCCAGCTCTGAAACTCTGCAGCAATTCAACTGTTTGCTAAGGTTGTTGGCCTTTCAGCTCTCAACCTGTCACAGTTACCAAAGCTCAACGATTCAGGGCCATGAGGTTTCTGTAGAGATTGAGAACAGAGAATTCCTCAAGCTTGTGAAGCAGCAACCCTGGTCAAAAAAGTCAACTTTCTTCACTCCATCCCTTTTCAAAGTGCATGTTTGGCTTTTGATGCCCATCCATCTGCACTGGTTAGAAAGTCTAACAGATGAGCAGGAAAAAAAATGCCTTAATGATTTCCCATCTCCAGCTACCTGACCTTCCAAATCAGCTGTTTTTCCCTAAAGTGTGGGCAACTGCAGTGAAGCGCTCACATCACAAAATACTCATTTACAGGACATTTACTTTGGACTAGTATTTTATTTTTATTCTGCTGTATAAAAATAAATAAATAATCTAGCTTCCTCTTTTGGGATGCTTCTAAGACAAAAGAGGAGTTTTCCCTTTTCTGGTGCATATCTTAGAAATTAAGGTTGTGTTTGCAGCACCAAAACCATAGTTTTACTTCTGGGCCACCTAATTCTCCATACTTTCAATTAGTTTTGTATTTAGATACCTTGTATTAAATCTACTTGAAAAAGCAAAATGAAGAAGTTTCTTGTCCAACAAGTGTCAGTCAGTGAGACTGAAAGCAGGCATTCACTGTCCTATAAAAAGCTCTAACACTTCCCTGTGGACCACTCCGTGCTCTTCTCCCCTGAGGTTGTCAGCAGCACCCAACCCCCTGCTATGTCCTTCCTACCATTCAATGGAAGGAAAATGGTACTAACATCATGATTAATTTCTTGAAATTCTAGGGCATCTGGACTCAATGCTCTCATGGAAACTTTGCTGTGCGGTTTTTTTAACTCTGCCTAATGTTGAGATTACAACAAAACTTGATCAGATCTTCCCATCAGCACCGTGTACAAGCAAAGGAAAGGGCTCCAGTCTGCCTCCTCAATAGCAACACAAGATAAATACATGGTCCTAAACCTAATTCATATTTTGCTGGAGAAGGGGGGGAAGCTTTTACAGAATTTAACTACCTAAACCCTAGTATACTCCAATTTACTAATTTTTAGTACCATAACATTACATTGCACTGTCAAAATCTTTAAGTCAAATCATCAAAACTGATCAAAATCACTACGTACACACTAAATTTAGTGTGGGAAATCAGACTTCAACAAGCATAACATCTATACATGGAATCTGAACACTTATTTCAGTTCAGTAACAAATAAGCCCAACTTAAATCAAGAATCTGAAAGAAGAAAAATGTCTTCCTTTTCCAAACTAGGAATAAAACTGTTTTATATGAACAATCACCTAAAGCAATCCGTGGGTCAAATGCAAAGGGTCACCAGAAAAATATTCAGATCAAATATTTCTTTTAAACAGACCAATCTTAAATATCACGTTTCAACAACAGATCATAAATGAGCATCTTTAATTTTAATGCAAATGTACACAAATACCACACAAATTGCATTTCAATACATAAACACAAAATTACACAAGTGCAATTTATGTTATAAATAATTACTACATTAATATATACAGGGCAGGAAAAACATATACAAAGAATAATTCAACAAGAATTAAATCATCATTATTCTGAAACTGCTTGGATGTTCTGTGCTAGACTAGATGCTGACCACCTGAATTAATACCTGCATGATGAAAACAAACCAGGCAGGTCCAAGAGTTCCCACTGCTGATTGCAATGAGGTGATTTGTTCTTGTAAAGCTGCCAAGACAGTCACTGAAAGCAGCTCCAAGACTTTCAATCACATTTAAGAAGCACATTCAATCCTGGGATTGATTTGATGGTTTCATTTTGTTCCCCTCCCCACCCCATTTAAAAACTAAAACCTTATAAAATAATTTTAATCTTAACATTACTCAGCTCTTTTAATGTTTCAAAACAGTGAGATTCACAATGACTCAAACATTTGGCTTACACTGAAAATCCATATGATTAATATTTGTCTGAGATCTAATATAAGAAGGAGAGGGAAAATAGTTCCTGCAAATTGTCAAACCTGTTTTGCCCCAAACAACTAATTTTATGTAATACGTGGGACTTGAGAGGGCCTTTTGCTCTACAATACAATCAGGCACTTTTATCTTTCCCTTCTTTCCAATTTAAGCCCTTTTAGAAGGCAAGAGATTGCAAGAGTTACAGTAACTGAATCAAACTTTGGCTTAGTGCATGTCAGCATTTCACAAACATTTGGAAGCTGAGACATCCTAAAGGAAATGAAAGTGTCTTCAATGAACTGCATTACTATTTGCCAGCTAATGTCCATCTATACTTGAGTTAATTCTGGTTTTCACAAACCCTCAGCCCAGCTCTCACTGGGGCACTGCCCCACAGTAACTACAGCGACTCACAGTGATCAGCACATCGAGTATCACTGGTGGCATCCAAGCTGACATTCACTCAAAGCAGTCAGAAGTTCCCCTCTTGCTCTTCTGTCTCAGGCTCTCTGCAAAGACAATTCTGTTGTTCAAACACTGCTGAAGACATGACCCCAAGCCTGAACAGTGCCATCCTTTTAATTAAAGCTGCAGCTTTGTACAGCCCTGCCTCCTGTTATCCAGAAAGCTCCATGAAGCCCTCTGCACTGGTGTCAGGTACCAAACCACAGCCTCAAGAGAACAGCACACATTCTGTGTTTTTCAGGAGCATTTGCTTTAGTTCTCTTTTGGATCTTTCACGTAAATTCTGTTACAAAACTCTGGGTTGCAAAACACAGAAGTTTCATACAGGAATGAAACAATAACAACAAAATTTAATTACACACTTCAGAAGATGAAGTAAGTGACAGGTCTGCATCCAATTAGAGAAGAGAAAAATTTTGGTGGAACTTAAAAAATGTCTTCTTGATTAGCAATACTATGCATACTTTCTAAACAGCCGGTTCCAGGCACTTGGGAGCTGCATTAATCTGAGCATTGATATTTCCAGACAGTATTAAGTACAAAACACAATCACTGCATTATCACTGTCCCAAAGTATTTACATTTTAGGACCATGCACTGCATGTCAAGCTCAGAGATTCTGAATTTCTAACTACTTCGATAAGATTTCAAAGTGACTTCTGAGATGTAAAAAAATATAAATGACTGCCTTCAACAACACAACAGTCATAAATTAAAGACTGTCAGAAAAGAGAGTAACTGAGGAAGATCACTTCTCTATGTACTGTGGGGATTTATTTATTTATAGTTCTTATTCACCTCCAAATTCTTATATTCATAAATTTTGTGCAATTTTTTTAAAGTGCCATAATGGTCCAGGAGAGAAATATGCAGTTCTGTATTCAAAAATATTTTTGCAAGGTTTTCTAGTGAGGTTTTTGAGTCCCACATTTTTCTTTAGAAACTGGAAAATCAGAATAGTTGGACAAATTAAACACTAGATACATTAGTTCTCAAGTAAGCAACATGAAGATACAGTTGAAACTTTCATTATCCAACATAACACATGACATTTGTAGCCAGCAATTTTTTTACTTAAGATTTAAATGACCTGAGCAATCAATCAAGACCAGCTTTCCAAGCACTCAGGAAAGGGCTGAAGTAGAGATAGAGCAGCAGCTATTTGCTGTAGCACTTCAACAACAGAGAAGAGAGAAAAAGATGCATCTGTAACCTGAAACTCAATTTTTTCATAATTAACAGACGAAAGGTGTTACTATATACTATTATAGCAACCTTAGTTCTCAGCCGATTAAATCTGTGTAACCCATCCACATTATCCACTGAACATTATCCAAAGAGCAGTAAAAATTGCTCATTTTAGAGAAATAATAATTCAAAATATAGTTTGCCATAGCAGATACACAGTGAGACATATCCATATATTTACGATCTCCCTCATTTCCCTAGCCCCCTGCTTCCAAGATAACATCAGTCTGTTCTTTGGAAGCACAAATTAACTTCACCACAGCTATCGTGCTTGAGAATCACAAACAAACACTGCAAAAACCCACTGAAGATTCCCATCCCATTAAGAGACTTTCAGGACTGCGTGCGCTTGTCATGTGGTTTGTTTCATCTTAATTTGTTGATACAGTTATTATTCCTGTTAGCATGGCTACAGACTTCCCCCAGCTCTAACCCGCAATTACATCTCCTGTAGCTGACACTTCATTGTTAGGTTAGTGACCATCTTTTACATCACTTCCCATATTTCTAATAGAAGTCAGGAAGCAGCTTCAGGTTTTCCTCTGAACACTCCCATGACTTTGCAGACTCACGGCCCCGCTATTCCCACAGGAACCGTTTCCATCTCTCCCCGTGCTTTCACAGCAGGTTTCAGAGGTACCTGTTCTCCTCTCTCTGCACCATTTTTCCATTCTTTCCCCCTCCTTTCCCAGTACTCTCTACCCAGCAGAGAGCAACTACTCCTCTGTTTCTTCAGAAACTGATTATACCTAATTAAATTAAGGACTTTTTTCCTCAGCTCATACTTAGCTTTGAGACTTACCCTGCTTCTATTTCAGAACTGAAAACCATCCTGGAAAATCATGTACTTTCCAAGCTACAATAACCAGTCTAATAAAAGACAACATTCTCAACTGTGTAATTAACAGGAGGGAACAGAGGCTTATTTTGCATTAGTTCAGATAATATTACAGCATAAACTAAACTTGTCTACCCCATCTACAGCTGGTAGCAATTCGGATGCTTTTCACAATTTTCAACAGAAATCAAATTAGAAATTAAAGGAGGTGATAACCTCAGCAGCAAGTGCAAAAATAAAAAAGCGGATTTAAAAAAATAAAGTAAATCGGGATGGGGAAACCAGCAATACCTACAAAGTATGACAAGAAAAGCACCTAATGACTTTGCACTTTTCCTAAAGACGGGGAGCACCTTCCGATTCACTTTTGCCACAACAGTCACGCAGGGCACGCAAGTCACAGCCCCTCGCCACAAAGCCGACTTACGGAATGCTGAAATCCAAACGAGGGCTGGGCTGCTCTAGCCAGGTACAGAAGTGGGAGCGGGAGCTTCCCCAGCTGTGCCCCGAGCCCGGGAGCCGCCTGTTGCTGCCCGCGGTACACACTCGGACCCCAAGAGCCGATGCAGCCGATGCTGCTGGGGCGGCTGGAGCTCCCTGCACGCCCCGTGCTCCGGCCGGCACTGCCCACCCGGGCTCCCCCTGACCACCCTCAGCAGCTCCTTCCCCGGCCA
>VXBT01006740.1:1820399-1859051 GCA_013400235.1 Oriolus oriolus
CCCGCTGCGGGCGGTGCTTCTGTCACCCCGCGTGTGACAGCCGTGAGGGACGGGACCCGGGCGTGGGGACACGGGGGACACGGGGCATGGGCACCCTGTGGGTGACAACTCTGGGTGGTGGTGGGACCCCAGGGCATGGAGACCCAAAGGATGTGGAGACCCAGAGATTTCACCTGGGGGTAGGATCCCTGGGGATGGGGACACGGGGATAGGGGCACGGGGGGCATCAGTGACACGGAGATGGGGCTCCAGGGAGCGGGACGTGGGTGATGGGGACCACTGGGGACCAAGGGTGAGAGCGGGGTTGGGACGTGGGATGTGGGGACCCCGTGGAGCCAAGGGGAGCACTGCCTTCCATGAAGCCTTCGACTTCCCGAGCACCCACAGGGCAGGCGGCCCTCTGCTGCCCGCAGTATTCCATGGCTGATGCTCTGCTGGAGCGGCCTGGGGAGGGAGCTGGGGGGCTCAGCCTGGAGAAAAGGAGGCTCAGGGGGGACCTTACCGCTCTCTGCAACTCCCTGACAGGAGGGTGCAGGCGGGTGGGGTCAGGCTCTGCTCCCAGGGAACCAAACATCTGATGAGAGTACACAGTCTCAAGCCACGGGGTGTTTAGGTTGGACATTAGAAGGAATTTCTTCAAAGAAAGGGATTGGAATGGATTGCCCAGAGAGGTGGTGGAGTCACTATCCCAGGAGGTGTTTAAGGAAAGACTGGAAGCGGCACTCGGTGCCATGGTCTGGTTGACACGGTGGTGTTCAGTCACAGGTTGGACTCGATGATCTCAGAGGCCTTTTCAAACCTCATTGATTCTGTGATCAATTACAGTCCCATGTGCCCCTCAGCACGCAGCAGGGTGTGGTGTTTCTCTTTGGTTAGTAGCAAGGACTGGCTCCACGGAACTTTGCAGATCAGTAATGTGGGAAAAAAAAGTGAAGTGTTGAATGGGTACTCAAATCCTGAGTATTCCTCACCAAGCTGCAATCCCACATCCCATAATGGTGCAGCCCTCCTTACAACAGCATGTGCAAAGCAGACAGACCATTGCAGGCTGGCTGCCAGGGGTTTGTCAAGCGTGCTGTGGATCAGTCTGGCCATTCCACATCTGATGCTCCTATTGCAATCAAATTGCCAAACTACAGCCAGGGCCAATGAGAGACCTGGGAACATATGGGATAGGTGATTTGTGGGATGCTCTGGCCACACCTTGGGAGTCTCTCCTGCTCCTCTGACCCTGATGCCACAGGGACATCTCTGCAGAAGTCAGAGCCTCAGCGCAGCCAGCCTAAGGCAGCCCTGCTCAGCCCTCCAGCACCAACCATGGGACTCTTGCATCATCCATCTTCTCATCACGGGTCTGCCACGCCCTCAGCAACACAAACTGTCAAATTTTTGCAAAATATTTTACATGAGTATCATAACTTCAGTGAGTAAAGCAATCTTTGAGCTATTAGCATGTTACTGATGAATGGTGCAGTATTAATGACAGCACGTGCTGGAACATACAGTCCATACTGTAATGAAACAGCTCATCGCTTACCCTAAATCAGTCTTAAAAAAGTGCACATCCCCTAACTGACTCAAGCCTATGATTTTAATAGCTCTGTCCTGGTTGCAAAGTCTGTGTTGTGCTTCCCTGCACTGCAATACATCTGTCTTCCGTTTATCCAAAGGACAGATGCCATTCAGCAATGTGTTTACTTTGCATTTAATGAGTGATCACACAGCAAAAATCAACAAGGAGTGGATTTGATTTTGTTGGACCATACTTGAGGAAAATACACTTGGCTCAGAGTCACTGTATCACCATATAAGTAACTTAAGTTTTTATAAAGGGGAGAAAATGGCACAAGGATAGTTCTGCCTTAAAATATGCTTGTTCTTTTACATTTTTCCTAATACAATCTTCAGAACCCTGAATAGTGATTACTGACAAGATACCATCCCAGAATGAGCACACCATTTCTCATCTTCTGTTTTCAAACAGCTCTGGAAAATAACAGGCAGCAAGGAAAGCCCTAGAAAAGTTCAGATGGTATTTGGGTAGTTACATATTATTCAATTATCAGGTTTTGTCCTTCCAGTGCTAATTAAAACATTTAAAATTACATAATTTATCCTTATGAGTCATTTGGGAGATGGGGAAAATTTCAGTTGCAGGCTGTGAAAATGAAGCACACAGGACAGCGTTCTCCACAGGGGAACTCATCCTGCAGGGGTGGCATTGCTGTGGCTGTGGTGGTCCAAGGCAAACAGGAATATCTTGTCTTGGACCAACCAATACAAATAACAGAAACTGCCCCTCCTTATAAAACTCATCTCACCCACTGTGTAGTCAGTTTAGTCATTTATTAGATGAAGTTACAAATTCCTGATGAAATCGAAATCCCCAGTTCTCCTGCTGGCAGTGTTTTACCACCAGCTTTTATCCAGTTCTGCTTCTGATCACTGGTTTCACATGCCAAACCCCACTCTGCAAAATCAGAGCTACCCCTAATGGAGCCATTCTTACGCCAGTTCTGCAATGTGCTTTGTATTATTTTAGAATTTATATAAGGAATCAATTTGTTCTGCAGTGAAAGAGAAATCTTGGGACACAGTGCCAGATTAGTTTTTTAAATCAATACCCAGATCAGTTTGTCTAACATGTTCCCTTTGAATTATGAGCTGCTACAGCCAACGCAGCAACTTTGGTTTCTGATAGATTAAATACTGCTGGAGGCCTACGGTGCTTGGATTCCTGCCCGATGAGTCTGAAACACCTCCAAAGGGAAGGTAGAGGAAGGGAACCTGTTTGGAGATTGTGCTGATCCAGCCATAACTGAAAAACCTCAGCCAGGACAGCTCCAGCACCACCCTAAGCACCCTTTTGATGGAAATGTGTGAAACACTGTGTTAGAACAGTGAGTGGGTATGAGGGAGCAATGAAACATTTTCTAAAAAACTTCCCAGTCTTGGCAGGGCTGAGGCTGAAAGGCACAAAGATGGACAGGGACACGTATAATCTAAACAACTAAAAATACCACCAGAGTCTCTGCATGTCTTTCCTTAGTTCCAGAGAAATGCAGGGTTCATTGTCAGCCTGGTGCTTTCCAGGGGTACCAGAAAGCCCCCATATTTCGTTAGCCCATTATCTAATTGCTTTACAAAACACTTCAGGATACACATGAAGGAGTCATGTTTGCTCAAGAGACAAGTCAAAAAAAAACCAAACCCAGCCCATAGCTAAGAGACATAGATCCAGAGGGAATCCCCTGCACTGGTGTGACTGAATCACACAACCCCTTTGACTGACTTCAGGAAAACAAAAGAAAAAATAAATTGCTCATTCAGACTTCAGAATTAATTTATCGAAGGAGTAACCCACTTCCTTGACACCTCTACAGTGGCAAGGCTGGTTTCCTTTCAGGGTTGTTTGTGCCACTGGTTAAATCAAGCCACCCCACAGCTGGACCATTGCCTTTTTCTTTGTCTTCATTCTTTGTTAATGTCTGACAGCTCTTCTGCTGCTGCAGTCTGCAGCTCTTCAGGTGAGATGTGCTAATCTACATTTCTTCTCCCTCACTTTGCTTCTTTTTTCCCAGATCTAGGAACTAAAATGGCACTTAACCCCTTACTAATATGTGAGCAGTCTCACTTCAATTTATTCAAGCCTTATGGAGAGCATGAGACTTAAAAGTTCACTTCATTTACTGATTTAATTACTCTGTTAAGCAGGATTACACATATTATCTTTATATTCTATATGTACATGATGGAAAACACATCCCCCTTCAGATACCCCTTCCTCAGTTCATTCCTAAATATGACAGCAAAGGTTTTACTGCTTTACCTTCAATCTCCTGGTTTTACTCTCACTGGAGTCTAACATTCACTCTTTCCTTCCAGACCCCTCTGCTTGTTCAGGGCACAGCTGGAGTGTGACAGATCCTCTTCTGTCACTCTGTCAGTGGCTCTGCTGATGTAGGGTGGCCTTTCACAGCACCAGGGAATGGTGACCTCTCTGCACACCAGGTGATGCTCCACATGAAAAGCATCTGAGGTGGAAGTTCAGTTCACATTGTGTCCACGTGTCTCTATTCCACGAATTCCAGAATTCCCAGCATTATATTATAAGGCACCTGCACTGGCTGCTCACCACCAGCTCTGGTCCGTGCATCGCTGCTTAATGGGCAGGTGAAGGGGAACGTCCTTGCTGTGTTTTACGAGTGTCCCTGTGCTACCAAGAAACACGGAACCTCAATTTCTAGGGCTGCCAATCCAGCAGTTCCTTTTCTATCCTCATGCTAATTCTCTAATATTTAATTCAAATAAAAAATTAAGGAAAAATAATATAAGCACAAACCAAAATAATGACAGTGGATGTCAATGTATTTACTTTTTGAGGTCCAGTAAAATAACTGATCAAGCTACACAGTTGGATCATTGTGCAGCTACAGGTGACTCATCCTTTCAAGAGAACTGAACAATCAGTGAATGCTATTTAAATAGAAGAAAGGGGAGTGGGCATATATGGATAGATGCTTTACGTGCAGCCTATATATATGCATGTATTTCTGAATACATTAATATTTCTTTCAGATAAAATGATGAAGGATACTTGCGGAACCTCTGAAAGTGCTCGTTGTAAAAGAACAGCAGCAGAAATCAAAGGGGCTGAAAAAGCCATTTGATCTGCAGTGTTCTCTTCTAAGATCAGTCTGACACTGGGATCAGTTGTGGGTTTCACGTGCTCGCTGTAATTTGCAGGGTATTTCACTGATGCAATTTGCAGGGCATTTCACCGATGTCTGAGATGACTCGGTGAGGCAAAGGCAAAGCTCATCTCAGTCACGGTGCTTCTGCACGCTCTCTGCTGCTGCAGCCCAGCCCACTGGCAAGGCTGGCACATGAGGGCTGAGGAAACTCCACAGCGTGGTTTAGAAAATCCTCTTATTCCTTCTGGAGAGGGAGAGGAGTAAGCAACCGGAGGAAGGGGAATCTGCATTTAAAACCTACACAGAAAAATGTAAGAGTCTGCCTACAAATGCCAGACTCAGGGAAAGAAGCCTCACATCAGCTGTAACTCTGGCAGCACCTTTGCTTGCCCTGGCCCTGGAGAAGGCTCCTTTCTACTGTGGGTGTGGGTGTGGAATTGTAATAGACACTTCCATAAAGTGCTGTCTGCTCAAATGTCACAATGTTGGCTTTCTGCCCCATTTTCAGCTGCAGAGAACAGCAGATGGGAGGGGCAGAAACAACGAAGATCCCCTTTTAACTCTCAGTTTGAAAAATCTCCCAGTCCTTTTCAGACAAGCAGCTCTTCTCCCACCTATTCTGAGCATGGCATTTTCTACATCCTGCTTTGGAAATTACATTTACTTTACCATATACCAAACCTCATCCTAAACCCCCAGAATTTTACAGTGCGTGCAGTAGGGAGCAAACAAGGACTAATGTGCTGCACACAGAACAGCAAGTGATCATTTTCTCTGAGTTTTCAGTTACTTCCTCAACAAATGAAGAGCATAATATACATTAAAATTATGTGCCAGGTATAAAGTGCAAAGAGTAGTGGCAAAAGACAAAATGAAGAGTCATGCAAAGAGCTTGACAAAGCATTCAGTAACTGACATGGGTAGTAGAAGTGTGGAATTAGAAAGAAAGGAGTATTAAAGAAGTGTTATTTTGTTCAGTCTGTTCAGATATTGTTTTGCCTTTTCATGAACAAGACAGGGAGCCAACTGAATAAGCATGATCAGGTCCATTAGTTACCTTTAGAAATTCTTACAAATATAAGCCACTTTCTAATCACAGCAAAACCAAACTGCTTTTCACATTTTTAATGAAAGGTTCTTGCATTCCACTGCTACCCAATCGGAGGAAATCACAGGTGTAATATTTTTCAGTATGTGTATCCACACAGCACCACCCACAAGCACATTCACGTCTGAAGCCCTGCTGCACACAACCTCAACACTGTCCCCTCGAGCACAGTCCACGGCAGCTTCCTGCAGGCTGCAGAACACCAAGCTCCCAGGTGCCACACTGCCAAATGCTTTGGTGAAGATCATGAAATGAACCAAGAATTTAACTCTGTGTGTTGCAGTTGCACTACAATAAAAACGGCAAATTCACTTCTGGAATCCAAGCTAACCCTCGGGTGCAGTGCAGCAAGAAATACTCACTGCAGCAGTGCTGCATTCAGAATAATTACAGATTTATTTCATCTTCCCCTGGACTTTGAGGCTGAACTTACACCAAGCTGTCAGCACTGGTACTCAAGCTTGTAGTTTTGAAGTTTTCCCATTTAACTTGCAAAACTTTTGGTACCTGAAGAGTTTTACAGTCATGAATGAGGAAATCTGATACAAGAGGGTGGCTTTCCAGGTCAGCAAGGAGACAGAGGCCATTTTTAGGAAGCTTTTCAGCATATTGCTGCTGCTGGCTCTTTACCTCCATCAGCGTCGATGGTGTTGCTCTGACCCCAGCCATTCCTGAGGGCAAAGGGATTCTGTTGTGAATTAATGATACTGGAAATGGCACCGTGGAGGAACAAGGTAGAGGAACAACACTGGCTCTGGTGTTATCTGCAACACTTTTATAGGGCTGTAAGTAATATAAAGCTATGTAACAAATGTGCCCTTAACAAACTACTGTGCCCTGCTGGTGAACATTTTATCCAAGTTAAACTGGGGAGGGAGGGAATAAAGAGAACATTAAAGCTTAAGGAGAGAGCAGTCCATACCCTCTGCAGTGCCAGTGCAGATCTGTATTATAGCTGTGTCTCAGTAGTCACCAGGATTTGCTACTTGCATATCACACCTGTTAAATGGGCTGAATAATCCAGAATGTTTGGGATTTTTTGCAGGTTGAAGGCTAAGATGTCTATGGTGGTTTGGATGTGTGCATCAATGATGATGACTCAACATTTAGAACTAATTCAGGAAAGGAAAACGAAGAACAGAGGCTTACTGGGTTTAACTGATAGACATTCTAGGCAGCACATGGAATAAAACACCTGGTTTTACCTGTGTTTTCCTTCAGTAAATAGCACTAAGTAATTGCACGGTTCTTTTTTGTCAAAGATTTCGTCCTGTTCTTCAACTAGGAATCTCTTTCTCTGGGAAAGTAAGGCACAGAGTGGTGTAAACAGCTTGCAAGCAACCAGTGGCAGAGCCAAAATCAGAATTCAGATTGCCTGCCCACCTGTTTCCTTCTAGCCTTGCTGCTGAGCAAGTTACCCAACAGGAGAGTTTTTCAGATGGAAGAACAAGAGAGCAAACAAAGGAGTGAAATTAAATTTAAGCAGAGCCAAAATGACCAGTATGAGAGTCTAAGTAAGCAAACTGCAAAAAAGAAATAGTAAAACCATTATAAAATAAAATTAGAGATTACAATAAAGAAGTAATTTCCATTTTAATGCATGAGAGCTAATGGTGTGCTAATGATTTTCCTCATATACAGAGGGCTTTGGTCCAAAACTCTGAATGAAACCATTCATGCTCTTCTGTGTATCTTTTACCAGAAGATATCCATGCTCCTAACCCAAGATGCTCCTGATTTCTGTTCCTGTTGCCAGCCTATTTTCACTGAGTGTCATCCCAGTGCTGAGGAAAGCACCAGCCTGAGAGCTTCGCAGGCTGGAGCTCCCTCTCTGAGTGCAGGGAAGGATGCAAGGAAGGAGGCAGCTGGTCCCCCCGAGCCTTGGCTCTGCCCTGCCCCGAAACAGCCCTGGCTTGTGAGAGAGTCACTTGGGGACAAGGGCAGTGCTGGCTTTTGTGATGCTCCTGCTGCTGAAACGGGACCGAGGCACAGCTCACATCATCCATCAGGCTGTGCTAACACAGGAACAGCTCCTGGTCACTCGTGGCCTGGGCTGGGTTTGACTGGGCGACAGGCCACGAACAAAAAGCCTCTGTGATCCACTCCCAGCTCCTCTGAGCCATTCAAGCCCCGGTAACGCAGCGAAAGAAGAGGCACTTTTTAAAATGAAGCTTCTCACAAGTGACAGGGAAGCAGTCGCCCCCGCACACACCTTATTCACTCACTGCTCTGAACTGGCATTCCTTCAAGAGCTGGGAAGGGCCCAGAGCTGCTGATTCAAAGACTCTTGGAATAAGAACTCGGGATTGGAAGGTTTTTGTTCCTTCCTGGCTTGTTGCTCCTTTCCTTGGCCTGCTCTGCCTGCCCATGCATGAATGTCAATCAGCAGAGCAGCAGCACCTTTGCAAAGAAGCCCCGAGTATCTTGCCAAATACATTAACAAGCAAGTGGAAAAAACCCAAGGTTTCCACTACTCCAAAGAAGAAAAGGCTGGATTAGAGTGGTGGAGCTGAATGCTGGACAGGGACAAAGGGTCAGGAATCGATAAAGCCATGCATTTTTGTTTAAACTATAGCACAGAGGTGTCTTTTCCAGAAAAGATTTCTAAATTATCCTCATAATGCATCCACAGCTGATTCTCAGAAACATTTGCATCAAATACCCCTGGAAAAATTCCCATAAGGAAACTGCCAGAATGAGTTGCTAATTGCACATGCAGAGATCTTACGTCAAAGTGGCTGTGATCAACCCAAAGTATTTCTCAAAAAAGGCAGTTTCATTCTTATTCAAGTCTCTGCCACCTTATAATTGACAGCTATTTGATGTTCTTGGAATGAGTAACAGCTCAGTTTAATACGAATTTCTTACAATGCTGCAGTTAGGACCAGCCTAAATGAGCAAACAGAGAAAACTGATTTGAATTCAACAAATTCAAGTCTCCCTCTTTGATGGTCTGATAAAACTGGATCATCTTGATCTTTTGTTACTACTGAATAGCTGGGAATAGGTTTCTTTTGCAACCTGTCAGTTTGACAGCTCCATTTAGAACAGGAGCTGTTTTCCTGATGATTTCTATGTGAAGCTCTAAGTGACTGAGCATTTCATCTTTTCATTTTAGCAAGCAAATGTTTTGTATTTACTATGTTTAACAACATTTTCACGGTCAATGCAACAGGATATCCCCTACAATTGTTTAAATTATTAATATAACATTTTGAATCTTGGAAATAAATGCAGTGGTTTTAAGATGGTTGGTTAAATTCTGCAGATCCACTGAATAAAATCCTAAATATTTCCATCCATTTAATGAAATTCATTGTCGTTTCAAGCACCTGTAACAGGGAAGAAAATTTACCTAATCCTTTTGCAATGCTAAAAAACAGAAAGAACAAATGAGCACTCAGTGGTGCTAATATGAACCCTAACATTGTCTCCATTGGGATGTAACAAAAAAATATTTAATCTTTTAAGGCTAAACCATGTTCAACTGTGCCTATTACATGGGCAGGTTTGGCTTCTCAGAGCAAGTATGAGAAGAGGTTTGGCTGTTCTTTGGATTTCTTCAAGTTTCCTGCAAGATCCCACTGCAAAAGGGAAGTGGGGAGTTGAGCAATAGACCTGGCACAGTAACCTCATTGATCCCTCAATTATTTCTGCTAAAAGGAAGACAAATAAATATAGCAAGGGGAATTGGAGTAGTCAGGCCATGCTGGCTTGTGTGCACTGCAGAAATGAGTAGCTAAGGCAGAAATGGGATAATGTCCCTGCATGATTATCTTCAGACTACCCTGATTAGTGGCAAATAGTAGAGAGCTGGAGATGTATACAAATGTCATTAGACCGAGGGTTGTAATGTGATTTAGTGATGTGGCTGCAGTGATAGCTGGCTCCCCTGACACAGCAAAACAGAGGGTGCTTTAGCAATGTTGGTTCACCACTGTGCTAAAAAGCAAGAATCCAGCAGAAATGTGTGTCTGTGTGAGGAGGGAAGCACGGGGTTGGTGCTTACTTGCATCACTGTGTATCAAACTGGTGACTTAAATTGGCTTGGGCAGAGTCAGGGCCTAAGACAAAAAACATCCTTCAAAACCCTGCACCAGTGCAATGGGGTTTGATCTTTTCAGCGCACAAAGTAAAGAATATTTCCTTTTCCCACTGTTCCACTGCCTTTTTTTTCTTTCATTCCCATTCACTTTGCATCATCTTGGACTCCCACAGGCCAGGCTGTCACAGGCTTCTCCAAGTGGCACCTGCCAGGGAAGCTCTGCAGCAGCTTCTGCTGCGCAGTTCTGTTTCAGGGGCTCGCCCGTCCCCGTCCCACTGGCTGGGCTCCAGCCAGCCCTGCCCATGCTTAGATTGCTTTTTCTCATGATCTGTTGGGCAGTTGTCTTCCCATAAAAGGGCAATTTTTAACTCTTCTCTCAAGGGAACTAGAGAGAAATAAACTTTCTTTGGGATAATGACAGAATGATGTTTGCAACCCCATAAAATTTTAGGGGTTGTTTTTATAATCTTAATTATATCCTAGTTAATTTAACCTGGTGGTGTCTGTGATATACCAGCATCATCTACTTCAAGGCATCACACTAGGAGAGCCAGAAGAAAGTCTGTAGGAAATTGCCCCACTCCTTTTCTACCCTTCAGCCAACTCAGAATGACAGAGACCCTCTCTGGTGATCGGCAGAGTATGGATATGCCCAGTGCAGCAACCTCAGTGCATTCATAAGCAAATGGGTTTTGTCATCACATGATAAAGTTTTAGGAGTAACTGCATCTTAGTATATTTATTTCCAAACAGTTTCCATCCAGAAAAAACAATACAAAACCACAAACAAAAAAACAAACCACACGACACAAAAAGACAGTGAACATATAGGACAGAAGGAAGTTAACTATTTGAAATCTTGGTTGTCAAATTCATATTGGTGATTAGGTTCTTCAAAGACTAATTGCGGCTGATCTCTTTTTTAGCATTTTATGCTATGTCCATCATCAATCTACAAAGCACATGAATATGATTTTCTGGTTTACAACCTTGATTCAATTCCGTTTGTAAACACTGGGAAACAAATGCAGCAAGTCATGCAACTGATGAGTAAGGCCCTGAAACACAGCTCACAAGACCATATTCCCTCTCACTTCCATCCATCTTCTAGAGGACATAATGCAGTTACTGTTCATCTTCCTTCATGGTCATATTGTTCCTACCAGAGGCAGGATGCTCCCTCCTGACATATGACTGGGCAAGACATCAGTGTGCATTGAAAACATTCCCTGCCACACTGTTCAGGCACTCTGTGTCCAGGCAGAGATGGATGGAATGAAAATATTCTAAGATGGGAAAGGGGGGAGATGGTTCACAGGCTTTGGCACTTCTTGAAGCCTTGGCAAGGTAAACAGTAAATGATGTCACAGATATGCCTGAACTCCCTGACAAAGCAGGGAACCAAGTCCTCAGCACTGAGGGAGCTTCCAACACAGCTATTTCTGTGACCATGCTGTTTTCCTACAGTATTTGTAAACTCACAGGGGAAGGAGAGGGATTATGCACAGAAGACAGTGCTGTGCTTTCTGTTTATTCTGGACACAGAATAATACCCAGAGCTTCCTCTGAAAGCCTGCAGAGGACATGGGCTAAAAGAAAGCCTCTGAGAGGAAGTGCTGAAAAGTAAATAGGCAGTGCAGGCAACACTGCTGAGACACTGCAGAAGTCAGGCAGTGTATCACAGTTTTGGTCTGCACCCTGAACGTAAGCCTGGGAGACAGAAACTGCCATATAATTCTTTCTATGACATATAATTACATTCTTAACCTCTTTGTCTTTTTTTCCTTTTTTTATAAAGAGGAAATAATTCATTTCCAGGAATATAAGTGGCTTTAATGCACTTGGATCAAGCCTCTTTGTTTTTCTTTTTTCTTTTTCCTTTCATTTTTTTCCGATTCAATGCCTGACTCAGAACCATCATTCTTACTGCTTCTGTCAGACTATCCCACATTTCCCGGTGGTTTTTACTACTGCAGTTTGGAAGCACTCTTTGTTCTTATAGTCCCAGTGCCTACCAAGGCTTTTCTTTTCATGTTCTTTGACGTTTATTCCCTAGGAGCCAGATCCTTGTGTCCTTACACGTGAGCCAAATCTCCCAATGAATTTGCAAACATGCAGGATCAGCAACTTAAACAGTTTATTTGTTCTTCAGGGTTTTCTGTGTTCACAGGAAAAAGGACGCCTATAGGCAAACACAGCATCACTAGGTTTCATCTACACAAAAGGGAAGCTTAGAGAGGAAGGAAGGCACAGCAGTGCAAAGTTAACGATTAAAAAACCAGCCTTCTCAGGTTTTTTTTCTGAGAGGATGGTGGTGACAGATGCAGTTACAGGACACTGAACTTAACATGTCTCTTGAAATACATCAAAAGACTCCTCCGCTGGGCTTGGCTCAGTGTCAGCAGTAATTGCTGATTCCAGTGTGTTGTCAGAATAATATAAATCTTTGGCTATATTTTTGAGACACCTTTCAGCTTGGATATCTATACTACATTTACATGTAGGAACCTGGAATTTCTAATGGCCTGGCACGTCAGGCTGAGAGCTGCCTGCTCCCATTTACTCCTGCTTTGGTGTTTGCGTCAGAGCACTCCGGCCAGTTAGAAAATGTAATGTACTCAGTTTATGGCCTACATATAAGGTGAGATCAGCATCAACGACCAGATCCAATCTGCAGCATTAATTCAAACAAACAGCACTGCTGACAACACGATTGCTGTGGATAAGGACTCCATCTCACAAACTTACATATTAGAGAATCTTCAAATTTCACTTTAATACTGGTGTCCCTCTTCTGATGTCAGAAATTTTATGGCAAGCAGTCTTGGTGATGAGCCAAGATTTGACACAATCTAACTATCTAATTTTGTGAAAATTTGTGGTGAGCCAGGATCATTAATATATTTTTCTGCAGTAGAATGAAAACGTTTTCTTGCTGTCTGTCTGCTGTGCACATACAGAACAGAGCTATTGCTATGGATCAGAGGATTTTCCAGCCAGAGGGATTATTCTGATCTCTCAGTCTGGCATTTTACAGCAACAGTCAACCATATTCCCTGAGAAGTTTGTGCATCAGATCCCTTAACTTATCTGATATTAATTCAGATTACATGTGTGTAGTCTTATGTGGACAAACCCTCAGTTTACTGTGCATGTGAAACATCACGTTTCTCCTCCAGCTATGCCAGTGACCCACACTAATGGACACATATGCCTCATTTCCAGTCTCACTGTACCTGGACTCAGCTTCCTGCTGTTTGATCTAAGTACATTCCAGGAATATATTTTGTTGAACTGTTCATAATTTCAATGGGATAGAGTTTGGGACATGTATAACTGATTAATATGTACTTCCACGGGTGTTTTACAAAGACTTTTACCCTAATTTTGTTGATTATTTAGGTCCACCATTCTCGCATTTTCTATAAAAATCAGGTGGATCCATTCACAGACATTTAGACAGTTTTGTTTTCTACACTGCTTTGATTTCAGCTGAGACCATTTCCATACATGGCAGATCTGTTTGCACACAAAAAAGCAAAGGACAGGGGTCTGACTGCTCAGCTGAAGTCAGAGGCCACGAGGCTCAGGTACTTCTACCTCTTGCTGAGACTGTTTTGTACACTTCTGTATTTAACCTTGAAAACAGAACATATGAGAGAGTGCCACCACCTATGTGTGTTTGTGCCACATCAGCACTACTTTGCCAGCATTCCAACAGAAAATCACATTTTGCAGAGTCTATTTTACTCTACTGACATAATTGGTGTCAAGGCCATCAGGGAAAGCATCAAGCAGACATAAAGTCTGCCATGAAATTTCAGCTGTTTGTGCTACTGCATGTGCCTTTATCCCTGATGGCATCCACCACACCAGAGAGAATCATCTTTTTATGAAAAAATTCAGATAAATCCATGCTAGAACAATGCAATGCTCTGGAACACTGAAACAGCTTGTGAATGTAAAAATCATTCACCAGTACAAAACCAGGGCGTTGCTGCATTGTCTGCAGGAGATAGTGATGTTCAGCCCTCTGGGGATACAGCAAGGAAAAATGAATGCAGCAAGAAATCTTTCTAAACAAGAAGTTGGCCACATGCTAAGAGCCATATGCACTTTATGTCATAAAAGCTTCCCTATATTTCTATTTTTTATTATAATGCTCTTTAATGACGCTGCTCCTTCAGGTAAGAGACACCTAAACATACTCCTCTTCTTAAAAAAAAAATAAAACTCACAAACCCTTGAAATGAGGACAAATTCTTCATTTTTTTTTTTTCATTATATTATATTTTACCCCTCTGGACACAAACACTGAATATAGAATTCCTTATATCCTTTTTTTTCTTTTTTTTTTGGTGCTTGTTTCACAGACTGAAGCAAATGACTGTAAATCAGTTTGCATTCGAAACACCACACTTGCACCTAAAAGAACAGGATATTACACCATTAAAAATAAGATTCAGTATATAGGAAAAAATTTCTGACTGACACTGTAGCACCTTTTGAGTCATAAATTCTTATTTTTAAAGGACAAAAGGGACTATCACAATCACTGTCTGAATTCCTACATAACAGAGACAATTTAATTTTAGACAATAATTCCTACGTCAGTCCTGCCTTCTGATCTGCAAGAAAGACTTCTACTTTACATGTCACGCCCTGCAAGAAGAACACCCAGGGATTCTTCATCTTTATCCATAACAGTTATCAAACAGATTTACAAAAAACTGATAAGTAATAGGGCAGAATCAAATCCTTGTTCTAGACAAATTTGGACATAGATGAATTAGCACACGGAAATAATGATAGGATGGGAACATCTTTTAGAGCCATATTTTTTTACAGGATAAGCACAGGGTAAAATCAAAGTATTTTATACTTCACAAAGTTCCTGTAACTGGATCTTGCAAAATGGCTAAATACTGTAATGGATCTGTTGCTTCATTAGCACACTCTGACATCCTGCAGCAGCACATCCATCGAGCTCCTCATTCCCTCTGGGGAAGGCTCCTGCAAGGGGCTGGCAGAGACAAGAGTCAGGCTCTGTGGGATCAGCAGACTTGTGCAGCCAGCTGTGCACTGGCTGCAAACCAAGGAGTCTGGGGCCAGGGTGCCAAATTCGGAGGGAGAACAGGTTGTTCTCCCTGCTAAGGGGACCAGTGATAGTTACAAGTGATTTCTGATGGTTTTTAATCACCAAGAAGCTGTTGTGGGCACGTACAAAGAGGTGAGACAAAGATTATACTTTGGCCAAGGGAGCTTCAGGCCAATTTGTAACTTGCAGTGAGAATCTCTAGTGTTTGTCTGGAAGAGTCACAGCTCTGTATTTCTGCCCTCGCCTGCCTTTATACAGTAAGTTAAGAAGTGTAAAAATATTGTTAGGAGTAGCTCAGGTTAGAAGATCTCCTAAGAGCACTGATAAACCTAGTTGAACATTTCTGCTCATGGCCTAATTTGTATAAAAAAGCCAAGATGAGATTTTAAAAGGTTGTGAGACACCCAGCCCTGTGTTAATCTTAACTTTGATCTTATACAGCTTCTGTGTTTATATGTGTTTTTTAAATTAGATGAACTTTAATTCGGAACAGTTTAATATCTGAAACACCTTATTAATACCACAGAAACATTAAACAGAAGTCTGCATTACAAAACTGGAAATAGGTTAAAACCTGAAAACCTCTCTTCAAGCTTGTCTTAGCTCGTAAATCTGTAATCAAGGCCTAAAGATTGTAACATTTATGCCAAATAGCCCCAAAACACAGGATGAGCAGGATACTTTCCTGAACTTGGAGACTGGAGGCACCACCTATGCCCGCATGTAGTTTTTACTGTACATTATTTCTTAACCTTGAACACTTCATTTTGCAAAATTAGTATTGCTTTGTGTTTTATCTTTTAACAGAACTGTGATTATACCGGCAGTAACACTGACGTGGTTCTCGTGCTGTGAATCCCATCGTTACATTAAGGACTGCAAAACACAGATCACTCAGATCAGATAACCTAAACAGAGGGAAATAAATACAAAAAGCTCACTTACCATGACAGTTCTGGAATTGCACCAGGGATGAACTTGTCTCTGTGGGCTCTCCCAGCTCAAGAACCCTAAAGCATTACCTGCTCCAGAGTGATGCCCAACGTTTTTAAAGCAGAAAGCCCCTCAGCTGAGCTCAAGCTCTTTGCCTTCCCATTCACTGGTGGTTTAAGCAGACATTTGATTTTTCTATTCCGTGTTTGCCTGTAACTATTCTTAGCAGCTAATAGCTGACACCCTCGGGAGCGTGATGTCAGCACACTCCGCACTTATGGAGCTCTCCCAAGTCAAACCCAGACCTCAACACGGCGAGCTGGCTCCTCAGGCAGGGCTGAGGGACTGACACCACCACAGCCCAGCTCAAACAGACCAAACAGGAGCAAGTTCATCTCAGTTAAAGAAATCTCTTTCTCTCGTAAGTAATCCGCAGTCAAGATTTGAAAAATGGTATTTGTTTTTTGAGGCTGCTGAGTACTTTTTGCAGGACTAATAAAAACACAGCCTCACTAGCCATCCTCTTTTCAGTGTCACATGCAAAAGTTTTGTGGACTTTTGGAATTAACACCAGTCCACTACCCACATCACAAAGAAAGCTACTGAACAGAAAACGAGTGGCAGCTTTGTCAGTGATCTCAGCAGAGAGGCTACAGTGATCACAGACACTGAACCTTTCCACTCACCAGTATTTGCTCCCAGTGTATTTAATGATTCATCACCCTAGAAACCTCCATTTGGCTGGGTACAGGAGGCATTTCTAATTTCCCTTCAAATGATGAAGTTCCATCCCTTGCTCATCCTGTAGCTCTTCTTTATACTTCTCACAGTTTAAGTTAATTCTTCTGAAAATAGCTACACACAACTGTAGAAATACTCAGGGAAGTTAACGCTCCTTGTAAGATGGTACCAATATTTCCTTCAAATTGTTAAAAAACTCTCACCTTCCAGGACTGCATTATCTTTTCTACCCCAATTATACTCCAATGTTTTATCACATTCATCCTTCCACTGATAAGTGCACTCAGGTTTGTTTCCACCTCTGCTATATCCAGTTCACAAAGCCCCAGGTTATAGATGAGGTTTTTATTGAAACTAAAGTGTCTGGTTTGTACAGTATGAGACTTACTTATATGACATCACCAGCAAGCTGGTAAAAAATTTAGCCTAATCCTTTTTAAACATCAACCCATTCTTCCTCAACATTGGCAATGTCTCCTAATGTGTCTTAACTCGGAATTTCACCTCACCACACTGGTAAATATATTAAATAGAACAGGTGCCAAGGCTAACCCCAGAGAAATGCCACTAGCAACATTTCTCCAGCCTTGCCACTTTCTTTGGAATAGAACCTTAGCCAGCTCACAGTTCTTGTGTTCACCACCTTCACTTCCAAATTCAAGAACAACTTCCTGTGGGATATCATTTGCTGGAATCTAAGTGGACAAAGCTCACCCTGGATTATGTTTTCCCAAGTGCAAGAGCATACACTTGTCCTTGTTGAACTTCATAAGGAAGGAACAGTGGTTTCAGCTGTGGGCGAGTGCCCACCCCTGTGTGAGACCCAGAGCAGTCCCTGGGCTGGGGCCCTGTGAGCAGTGCCCTGCTCTGCAAACTGCCCTCCTTATCCCTGTCCGCAGCACTCCTGGTCACTCGTGCTCCCAGCACAGCTGCAGCCTCCCAAGGTTGCTCACGAGAGCTGCCAGAGCTCTCTGCTCTTCCCTGGGTTTCCCTGGCTCTGGGATTCCCCCTTGCACCTCGAGCCAGTGCTCAGCCACAGGAGGTGCCCCTGCCACGGCTGCCTCAATGACTGAGTATTTACACTGTCAACCGGATTTTAAATATTGCACACGCTTCCTGGTGACATTATCAGCTGAATTTGATCTCCTCTGTATAAAGGGCCACTTAATAGGAGGAGGAAGTTTCTTCTTACTGCGTTATTTAGGGATGGTGAATGCTGATCCAAGATCTGGTGATGAATGTCAGCCAATGTCAGCTTTCTTGTACCACAAAACATATTATTGTCATTGTTCTCCTGCTTCATTTGGTCTAAAAATAGCTTCCTATTATGTTACACCAGATCAGGCTTTCTTATGGACATATATACAGGAAAAAAGCTGGTGCTTATATTTTTAATTCCTGGTTGCAGCACTAAGTAAAACATACAGTGAGTATCAGGATCAAATCATAGCATCTGTCTGTTAGGATTTGTTGGTATAGAGCTGTCACCCACACGGCTCCTTGTCTGGTATTAAACAAGACAAGTGCAACAGAGAAACATGAGAAGTGCTAATAGTGCTGCAAGTCAGCTGCAAAGAACTCCTGAAGCTAGGCCCTGGATGCAAAATTTTCAGCGATTAAAATGAAAACGGTATTTTTAATCATAAATTTAAAAAAAAAAAATCTTTTTTGAGTTTAAAAAAATCTGTTTTAATGAAAAGACAAATTTTATGTATCTTCCAAGTAAATACTGCTTTCTTATTAAATCAGATATGGCACAAAAACTATTGCTTTTGGTTTGGTTATGAACCTTGCTTTGTTCTTCAGAGATCTTATTGAACATAACAAGTTATGATTTTGCCAGGGACTTAACCCTGATTAGAGAAATAAACTCCCATCTTTAGGTAGGAACATAGAGGAGTCTCTGACTTGGTTAAAAATGCAATGCACAGACCTAAGATTGACTCTGTCCTTCAGACAAACGATTCAGCCTCCACACACGAGATCTGTGTGTCATATAAAGAACAGAAAGAGAAGCCTGACGGGAAAAGGGAAGTTTCCCAAGGAAAGAATATTAGCAATCTTGGGTACGAAGTTGCCTTTGCAGTGGCCCTGCATGGGCTATGTTTAACACCAACCCAGGGGCTTAGGGCAGGCACTTTACCCAAGTCTCCTACAAAATCACTGAAGGGGTCTGGCTCCTCCAGAGGTGCTTCAGAGCAGAAGCTGTACTTGTGGACTCTAAATCACTTTCTGAAATAACATCCTCTGTATTTAATCTCTCAGTAGTCCAGGAAAAATTGCCTTCCTCATTTAGGCACCTGTGTTAGGCATGCAGGGTTAGGCAATAGGAACTGCCTTACGCATTTCTTACCCTGTGCCTCTGCACCCCATTTCTATTACTATCAAATTCAGCTGAAGCTAAAGTAGCAGATTTTATCGGAGCAGTAACTGGTTCAACGACACTCTTCCTGCTCTGATACTTCTGGTTGCTTGCATGCCTAAACAGCATCTCAGTCTTTGATCCCCTCACGGGAGCATGCGCTCTTAAATTTGACTATTTTTAGTTCCTCGTCTGTGACCATCTCCTCCAAGATGAAAGAGCATGGGATGACGATGCCTACGTATGTTTGTGAACTGCTTTCATCCTGATTTGTGGAAATCCTCACACAGGAACAGCATGCTGCTTTTTTATAGACATACAGTGACTGTTAGTCTCCTGAATATCAATTTATTTGCTTCTTGTAATTTGTCAGACTTTGATAAAATCATTTCCCATTTCTGAGAAGACAGCACACTGATTAATAAAAACTCCGGCCTACTACTTGACCTCCCTGCTGTGATTTGTGGGCATAGAACAGATTGATACATTTTCCCGTAACAAGTGGCATAGAAGAGATGGCTTAAACTTTTTGAACAGAAAAATGATAATAAAATTCTTAAGAAAGAGTCAGTACATTATGCATGTGATTGACCTTCATTATAAAACACATTGAGATCTGTGGATGAAAACTACTAAATAAAAACTAATTATTATCATTTAGGTTGGAAAAGACCTCTAAGATCATTGAGTCCAACCTTTGACTTACCATTGCCAAGTCCACCACTAAACCATGTCCCCAGATGCCACATCTACACCTCTTTTAAACACCTCTGGGGTGGTGACACATCCACTGGCCTGGGCAGCTGTGCCAGGGCTTGACAATCCTTCCCATGAAGAAACTCTTCCTAATATCCAGTTTAAACCTCCCCTGGTGCAACTTGAGCCCATTTCCTCTTTTATTATCACTCATCATTTGGGAGACGAGACCAACACTCACCTTGCTGCAACCTCATTTCATGTCACTGAGTACTTTAGTGCTGCTGTGTGACAAATCTGAGCTTTACTTGAAACTCAGGGCTCCAAGTCCAGCCTTACCTAAGCCTCATCATCTGTGTGTTACCATATTTCTTCAAAGAAACTTGCTATTTAAGAGACTGAATGCCTGAAAACAGAATTACTATTTGGTCTCACACCAGTTGTTTTCCTCCATACTACAAACTGAATGAAAACAAAGCAGATACAAATGGGCAGTTTTATTTTCAAGCCGATTAGATTCTATAAAGCCATTCAGAAATTTACTTGGAGCATACCCTGTGTTTCTGTAAGACCAAAAATATTGCCCTCAATTCTGTAAGATTTCAGCTTTTTCTTAACAATTCCCCCGCTCCTTTTGGATGGGTTTTAGTGTTTTTTTAAACCTCTTTAACAGGCAAACTGAATCTTGCCTCTTGACAGCATACCAATATACCTAAAACAAGAAAGTGTATGTGCTGAATGCTTCTTTTGCTACAAGCTTCAGATCAAGTCTTTGATGAGAAAAACACATTCTCTTCTGAAAGCTGAAACACTTAGGCAAATACTGCTGCAATATATCTGCTTTACTATAAAGAAAAGCCTCTTTAAGAAAGAGCTGTGAATTCACAGTCCCAATCCAAACTGTGCATCACAGTCTGAATTTCCTGGTCTGATAACACTACTAAAATGCCTCCCAGAGACTAAATTCAGCCTTAATTCAGGTTTGTGTGGCCAGCAGAGAATTAAGGAAACCCCACAGTAGAGCCTAATGGCTCTAACAGCCTCTGTGCTAACTCCCATATTCCCTCCACATAGAACATAGCCAGGGAAAGGAGCATCCTTCAAAAACAAATGTTTCAGAGGAAGATGAAAGAATCCCCATCCAAAGTGGGAAATTCAGAAGTAGTCCAGCCTCTAAATTATATTTCCTTTTAGCCTTCATTGAACATTAATGATTATAACTCCAAATTTCTAGCTTGTTTTATGATGTTCTTTCTACATTACATCACACTACCCGGTGTATAAAAACAATGGAATGAAAGCCTCTAATTTCAGCTGTCATAAGTTAAAGAATAAATGGCAGCAGAAGCTTTCGCATATAATTGCAGGATTTTAGGTGACTACAGAAAAAGTTCTCTTTTCTGTACGTGCACAAATGCTCAACCCTTCAAGCAAAATTTCAGGAACTGTGTGAAGTTGTGTGCGCTTAGGAGTTAATGGTGAAGGTGTCACTATGCTCAGAAATAGAGCCAACTTCCCCATGTCACATTCAGCTTATTAATAACCCCATTATTTCTGTCGCAATGGCACATGTTTCTCCACTCCTTGTTATTGTTATGCAACTGGAAGAGCTTTCAGAATCGCTTCTGGCTGAGCTTGAACAGGTAAACTATAAAATCCAGCTTGAATTGAGCTTCATGCTGAAATGCTACTGCAATTCACCAGATGAATGCTGAGTGACATAGAGTATGCAATTATGCAAGAAGAGTGTTTGCAACAAGCCATCTTGGAAGTACTTCCATTTGTGAGAGGATTTTTTCATATTCTGAATCTGAATACATTAAAAAGCCTGTAATCACTTAATAGAGTCAAATCTGCAATTCTTAATTCTGAATATCTTCTATAACGAAATGAGCTTCTCAATTCTTGTGATTAACTTGCAAACAAAGCCAAATACAAGAAGCTGGCTCAGAAAAATCAATGCAGGAAATCACTGCCAGATTTCTCATAAATATTTCTGCCTTAGAAACCACTGGAATTTACACTCTCTTTATCACACATTGTATAGGACTATATGCAATTACAGCACTTCCTACACAAAATAACACAGATCTGGGCAAGATCTTGCATAAATGGATATGAAAATTCTATGCAACCTCCTGGCAAATTGCCAAAGTGGCCCTTATGCTTAGAAAACAGTGCATCAATCTCATCTGATCTCTGTGTTTACACGTGTATGCCAATATCGCCACAAAGCTGCTTTGTTTAGATGTACATTTTCATGACCTTGAAGTTCAGGATAATGTACTTCTTATTCTATTCAGCATCTTCACACAAGGGTATCTACAATCATTATAAAAAATCTCCAGTCGGAGATGTGGGGGAAAAAAAGGGACTTTGACTGCTCAGTTTCTAAATTAAGCTACATCTGAAGCTAAAAATAGCCCTTCCAACTGAAGATGCTATGCTGCCTGAATTTAAATAGCCTGCTTCTTTCCCTGACAGATAACATTTATTGTGTTCTCTGCTGCAAAAAAATGCCTTCTATAAGGAGGCTACCTTTATTTTTATGACCAATTTCACTTCACCTACCACAACAGAATTGAATTAAGTCAGTGTTCTACCTGGCAAGTGTATCAATTTTGCCACACATACATTTCTCCAATTTTGCTAAAACAGGCCTAAAACTACGCATTATATATGTGTGACTTTTCCTAGCTCTTTCTGCAGATTTTTCTGGGAATTTCCATAGTAAGAATATATTGTCTGAAATGCAATCAGATTTCTACTATATATGTCCTAAAACTGCTTGTGCCATCTTTTGTTTTTGTTTACTTACATACTTATATATATTTCTACATGTTTCATTTTTCTGGATAAAAAGAAGTATGAAATGCAATTACACACAGTATATGTGAAATGGTTTACTCACCCCTTTTCCCCAAAGCACTGAATGGAAAGGAGGAGAAGCTGTATCCCTTTTCTCTCCAGGCCTAACACAGAGCCAGCATAAGGATTTCTATCCTATCCATATTCCTACCGTAATCAGAGGCTGAGAGGTCATAATTGAGCTACACAGGGCCTGCTTGTGCTACTTGCACAGTAACTCCAACCTTGGTTTTATAGCACACGTAGATTAGAAAGATAAAAATTCTTTCAAGCCACCCTGACCCTTCTCACCAGTTTGAGTTAGTTCTTTTTGTCAGAATTTCTGGTGCTCCAATCTGCATAGTTTTAAATTTCAGTCACTGAATTCATGCTCGACTCTGGGAAACTGTTCATTTTCCTCAATATTCATTCTAAATTTACTGTGCCTTAATTTCGACATTTTATGAGATTAAAATTAATCAGATTCACTTTTACATTTTAGGCAAGAAAATAAGAAAGGTGCACTTCTAATGTGCAAAGTGAAACTTGACTCTTGCTGTATGGAGACAACTCTACTTTCCCCCTCTTTGTTAAATCGCAGATTTTATATCAGCATTCCCGAAGGAATAGCACAGAGAGACTCAGGAATAAGTAAATGAAAGATGAGATGGATATAAATGCTCCTCTTACCACCAAGCAAGACTTTCACATTGCAGTCACTTTGTGGACTAAAAGCCTGAAAGATCCCCAAAAGCTTTATAAGCATCAATAATATTTGCAATGATGTAAGCCAGAGGCAATGATGTAAATTCTGCAGTCCCTAATTGAATAAAACACCCATTGAAGTCAATAGGAATTGCAGCCAATTAAGCCGTAAATATTTCAGGTCCTGAGCTTTTTACATAATGTTGCTACACAGCATCTACGAGCACTTTCATTTGCCCAGGGCAATGTTTGCTCAGAAGCCTCTGTGAAAGCAGACAGGGCTGGAGCAGCCACAGAGAGGTTGGGTGGGTAGTGTCGGTCACCAACGCCCACCACGTTCCGGCAGGGTGCCTGTTCACTTATCCAGGTGAAAATATGAGGCTGCTTTCACATGAAGGCCTCAAGCAGCAAGGGCATTTGTATGGATGGGGGCTGAATTTGACTCAAATTTTAGATTAAATGGTAAATAAAATTAAATCCTCGTGAAATTTGATGTGCATGTCCAGATCCCATCAGAGGAATGTAATTTCTCTGAACAAGTGAACCCAAGCTTTAGTCACAGCTGTTAATTACGTACCAGTAAATAGGGATGTGTGTGGCAGGGTCCCGTCACGTACAGAACAGTTTATATTGTCCTTCGCTGTTACACCCTAACTCTGCTTTACGCCCAGCTGTGAGAAATGAGAGCCACACGTGCTGCCCCCGAGGAATGGCAGAGGAAGGAGGGTCTGTGTGCAGCCCTGGCACTGCAGATGGTTTAGGATCACTCCTGCTGCTGGAAGACAGGGCCGTGGCTGCCAGAAACCATTCGCATTGCGCTGTGTCGGGAGCTTCACAAAAGCACACAATAATGCATGTAATGAGTCTCCAGAATCACATTTGTGAGGCCTGGAGAATGTTTCTCTTTCCCAATGTGAATTACTGAGTCATCCTGCTCATGTGAGACAGACTGAATTCTCTTCCCAAAGAGCTCCTTTGAATCACTATTACCACCAGATAACAGATGTTGCTCTCCAGGAAAGTTTTTCATACAAGCTCTTATAATCATGGGGATTATTTCAACTTGACCTTATAACTGCAACAGAAAACCAAGATGAACTGGGGGGTCTCAGAGGGCTGTGTGCTGCAGTACTTTGCATATCTAAGTAACTAGGCCTTGAACAACATGGCTACTCAAAACACTACACAAAGAATAGCAAAAACATCCATAGTCTTAAAAGGTAAATACTACTAATTCCCAGCTTCCACAGGGAAGAAACAAGCCCTGAAGTGTTTAATGGACTTGTCTGACATCACACAGCAAATACGTAACAATTCAGCAATAAGGGATGGAATATTCAAAAGCATCTCTCCTTGAAACTTAGAGCCTATGGACGTGCAATAAAACTCAGTTAAATACTTTGAAAATAGGACTAAAAGTACAAATTGGAAGCTTTTACTAAAGTGCTCAAAAATGCCCATCTTCTGTCAACCACTTCTGTTTTAAACCACAAGACATTTTCTCTCTAATTGCTTGCTCAAAGTGAACCTTACCACGCACTTTAAGAGACATTGGAAATGCTGTAATACTTTCCAAATTTCAACCTTTCCTAACTATGCATATTTCTGGTCAAGCAACAGCAACTTTCCTTCTGCATGCCTTTGTTGTGCTCCTGAATTGCAGTTTTGGATGATAAAGCACATTTTCACCACTCTTTTTTCAAAAATGCCAGTAACTGACAGTTTAAAACCATTTACATTGCAACTATTCCTGTGCCTTCTGGGGCCCCTTTAACTAAGTTCATGCAATTAAATTACTCTCTAATGCTCTGAATACACACGTACTATGATTTTACACCAGAGTTTTGGAATTACATCACCAGATCCCAGAAGTAACAGAGCTATGCTTACTCACAGCAGCGGACAGTCAGGCCCAGGTAATGAAATAACAGCCTGGATTCCAAACAGTGGCAACAAAATACAAAATCATAAAGTTTTGCTTTGATAAAAATGAATTAGTAAATTTTTCATCTGATGGTCTCATTAATCACTACAGTCACAAATTAAAACTCACAGTATTTCTGTGAGATATATATCCAGAGAGATACTGTTCATTAAAAAAACCTACAAATCAACCAACCAAAAAAGTAATCTATGCCAGATCATGGATAGATGACATCTACCAGATAAAATAATCCATCAGGTCAGGAGAACTGACCTCCAACAGCAAAGGCCACCGTTCAGGCTGAGCTGTCCAGCGCAGTGATAGCACTAATCCTGTTATCAATAGTGATTTGCTTTGTCATATACTATGTTTAGAAACTATTGTTCACTTGATGATTATTCACCTTCATTTATTTTTTGCCTTCTGTTTCCCAAGGGACAAGGAGTCTGTATAAAAACTGAATGTTTTTATACATTCATGCACTTATCCAGCCTGTCTCAGTCTCTCCTGGAGAGACTTCTTTTTTGGCATTTCTTTTGCCATCCTGACATGTCTCCCCTTTCATGAGCATCTCATTGTTTTTCAGCCTGTGCCATACTTTCCCATCCCAGTCTGAAGCCTGACCTTTTGTCAGTGGATCAGTTTGTGCTGTTAATTATTCCTCTTCTTTCCTATGTACTCAAAAGTACAAGATAAAGAAACAATCTGAATTCACCACTCCAAAGATTCCGGCATCAGACACGGCACGAGAAGGGTCGAATTGCTGAACAGCGCTTTGTGTCACTGGGAAAACACTGGATCTCAAGCTCTAAGGTCTCTGTCCAAGCCCTGCTCCCCGGCTCACCACCCCAAACCCTGCATGCCGGCATCCCCAGGATGCCCCAGGAACCCCATCTCTCCCTGGCCTGCTCCCTGGGGCTCTCTGCTGCCTGGTTTACTGCACTCCCAGTACAAGCACCACTAAACCCCCTCGGTTCCACCCAGCCCTGCAGCTCTCCTTCATTCCTCCCTGCCCTTTGCCTCATGACTTCTCAGACATGAGAAGCTGCTGTAGAATTAGAATTGCCAATCTCCTGCATCTTTCCTCAGGGCCACAGATACCTTGCCCTAATTATTGGCAGTTACGCTGTGAACAATTCACAGTGCAGGCTCATTCCCTTCTCCTCCTTGCAGTTTCCCTCTCTCCGTCCCACTGTCTGGAAGTAAATGCTATTCTCTGCATAATACAGCCATGGAGCATTTTCAAGTTGGAAAGAGAGATGGTGAAGCAGACAGACAGGGAAAAGGCAGACAGAAGGATAAAGACTGAGGCTTGTTACCCACCGTCTTCTCCATAAAGGTTTACCTCTGAATTTCTCATTTGAAAACCTACTTTACTAATTGATATGCCTTATCTAAATGTCGTCACGTTATTTTTCTGTCAAAAGACACCACTGAGAATACAAAACTATCATTTTGTGGTTCTGCTTCCCAGATTACTATAAATAGTGGAATCATATGGAAGGCTGATAAACATTAGATAATGATAAATTTTCTTTGAGCTTACTTATTTTCTCCCCGACAGTGTAAGCATTTAATATTATTCATATTTTAAACTGCTTAAAAGTGATATCCACCACACAGATGTCAAAAAACAGTAACAATTTTTAGAAAGAGGAAACAGTTCTACTTTCTGAACAAACATATTTTCTCAACAGCCTGATGAAAAGATCATTTTCATCTCAGCCTTTTAAAATTGTTGCTCTGAATTCTCTTCTCTCTCACATGTACACATCCAGACTCACTGCTGTGCTCCAGTTGTTTTGATAATGCAAAGCTATCATAAACACATCTGAACACATAGTAACATCTAAAATACAGCAACTGAAATTTACCACGCTAAATTAAGTGCCCTAATATATTTTTCTACTGGGGAGAAGTGTGAGCCAAAATTACACTCTGTGTGTATTTGCAGTAAGCAGAAAATAGAGTGAAATAAATATATGCTTTTTTCTGTTTAATATATGCCGTGCCCATCAGGACAGGTGAGATTGTCAAGATGTGAGGCAGATGTGTAGGTGCACATTTATTAAGCAGCAAACAGTAATTCTGATGAGACAGTTACTAATTTGAACTTTGATATATTGGCAATTCTACAGAAAAACAATCCAACCACCTCATCAATTGTCCTTCTCTCCCAGGAAGCCATCACACAAACAAGGAACAGTGCCAGAGTAATTTTAAGGGGGGGGTCATTTAAAAGAACAACAACAAAACCAGATGAAAACATCTCAAACCAACCACTTCAGTCACATCTGTCATAACCCAGACTACACGTAAATACTTCATAGAAACTGATGAGGTCATTGGGAATGTCTAAATAGATTATTTTTGCCTCATTTCTCATGTATTATTTAGGTGCCCTCCCATGCAAAAGAACAAAATCTGGGCCCATTCTGCAAGGCAATGACCACCACCAGCTCACACTACGGATACCAGTGCCAGAAAAAATGTTTGCAGTCTGGAGGCTCTATTTTCTCACTGTCCATAGGTGAGCAAAGAGTCACCTCTGAGCCTGCAAGTGGCTATTCAACAGACAACATTTAAAAACAACATGAGTTCAACATCTTCAGCATCCTATGGAACAGGACTCCTTTCTGGATTTTCAGTTTCCAGCTGATGTGGCCTAATGTGTACATACAGCACAATGAAGAGTATTCAGAACTTGCCATTTGCCTGAGAGGCAGCCACGCTTCATGCTCTGAAATCTGCATTACAACACTCTGTGGGTTTCTTATTCTTAATTAATTCTTCTGAAAATATTTGGGGGATGAGTGGATGTATATGGTGATTGCAGCGGTGAGAGAGGCTGTGTGGCTCATAATTACAAAGAGAGTAAAATCCTGCCCTCTTGTACAGGCAGCACCACTAAGATTCCATTGTTCACATTAGGCAAAACCTCTCTGATTTCAAGGTCAGCTACACGTATAACAACAACAACAACAACAACAACAACAAAATAAAGTAATGATGCTCAATGTTTTGAATAAATCTAGACAGGACAGTTAATAAAACAGAAAAACCCTCACTTACCTCAGTAGTTGTAAGCTGTTATTTCATACTCTGTAAACTTTCCCTCCCTGCTAACTAAACAAAAGTTCTGCAATCTTGATGCTAGAATAGCTCTCAAATACATACTGCAGAATACCAAAAAAGAGAAAGCCTATGTTGTCCTTACTAGCAGGCATCTCTCCAGGGATGATTGGTCATTACCCTGGCAACCCTCACAAATGGCAAATGACGTAAAGAGAGTGGGAAAAAAAGCCACTGAGAGCAGAAAGCACTATATGCATTATAGATAGTTCTGGGAATCCATGCTCACATATGCATTAAATGGCTTCAGAGGAGCACAGGGACCTTCCATTTTGCAGAGCTGCCTGCTGAGGTGAATAAGAAACTTTCTAATTTTTTTCTTAATCAAAGCATTGGGAGCATCTCTAAGTTTTTAATTGAAGCAAATGGGGGTTTGATTATTTTAATAATTCAGACACCGTGTTTATTCTCTTTGTTTTTTCCCAATTCCGTTAAAATTTCCCGTTAAAATAGCTCACAGTCATATTCAGACAAGAGTGGATGTATTTTTCATTATTCCTTTTCATCTTATTTATTGCTACATAAAGTTACCTATTATTATATTTATTCCCATTATATCTCATACCCTCATTTTTCCCTAACAATTCATTTGTACAAATTGTACAAGAGTTGTCATGTTTATGTTATTAAACACATTAGCAGTTGTATTTAGTGTTACTGATAATTATGCCTAAAGAAGATGTCGCTCTAGCCAAACACTAGGGGACAAAATAAAAAGCATTTTGCTATTTTTGCACAGAATGATCACAGTGAATTTGACCACACTATGATCTTTCTGTCACAGAGCAAGATGAATCTGGGTGTGGTTAATTCTTCCACAATGAGATTGAAAAAAGCACAAGTAAGATAAAGGAAATAGGCTTTGAGATTCTTTAGCACCTTCACCACTCCACAATTCAGTAAAACTGAAGGAATTCTGGGCACAAAACCCAAGAAAAGCATCTTCCACCCCTGCTTGCAGATGTTACCAATTACAATCCAGGCATCCTCTTCCTCACTCTTCTTTAGACCACAGGATTTCTGGATTCCTAAATGCGCAAAAAACAACTTTCAAAGAGCACACTGGAGAGCATTAGCACTCAGATCATTTTATAACCTAAAGGAAAGGGCACAACTCTCTGAAATAAGAACTGAAGAAGTAAGTGCAGTGAGGTGGCTGCTCTAACCACTTAGCTGTTATGTAAAAATTGGATGGAAATGGCTCTACCATGACAACTGAGTTTCCTGTTGAACTGATGAAAAATTTGAAACTCTGATGAAATTTGAACTCTGCCCCACTCCAAACCTGAATTGAAATGGAAGTAACCAGCAGCTTCCACTAGGATATTTCTTGCATTTTGTATTTCTGTACTAAATTCAATTAGTTACAGCCTCTTGGAGTAAAAGTTAGCACTCTTTGAAATTAAGATTTTTATTACTTTGCAAATCTACTGCTCCACTGCAATCAGGAGGAAGGTGTTACACTTGTATCATGACAATTTTCCAAAAAGCCTGAATGAGCCATTGGAAATGACTGAGTTTTATGACCAAAGAGGTAATGAACAGAAAGGATATTCCATAATGCTCCATTAGGTGTACTTTATTTATTTGCTGAAGACAACTCATTTTTAATTATTTAAACTCTGGCAACATCATACTAGCAAATGTTCTGCCAGGTTATAATTGACAAATACCTTGGTCTAGCAAAGTGAAATCTCGGTATAACATTACCTCTGATATTACATCCTTTTCCTGACAGGAGGACGAGCACTACTTTGTGTTTAGAAACTATAGAAAGCAAAGTTTAGCAATTTGTGTATGGCCAATGCAAGCTCTGTGTTCCCATGAATCTGCTCTCTGATGGTCCAAACCTAAGCTTCTCACTTTTTTTTACAATTACTCTTTGCAGAAATTTAGATCAAACTACAAACTTTCCACCAACCTTCCACTCATTACCAAAACTAAACAAAACCCTTACCACTGGTGTTCCCAAAGCTGCTTTTGTAAGAACAAATGTGGTCTATCAAGGAAATACTTTCTATGAAATGCTAGTAGATGTAAGACCAAAAAGTACTGAAATATACAAAAACTTCGTGTGTTTTTGCAATACCGATTGCACAGAGATTTCTGTGTTTTGTGGTCTTCATATTTGTGTATCATATCCAGGCCTGTCAACTTGCCTTTGTCTGAGCAAGTGAGATTGACTAATGCGAATGTTCTGGGCAGCACAACAGGGACAAACCCAGTCAATGAGCGGGGAGAAGGGGAAGGCACTGGTGCAGAGCTTCCGTCAGAAAAAGAGTTTTTAATGGAGTCTTAGGAAGAGGCACAAAGAAAAATAGGGCTGCCAATCCTTAAAGGATCCTTTCTATACACCAGTATAATTTGCCAACACATTAGTAAATTAAATTAAAAATTCATCAGTATGTTAAAAAAGGCTGGAGACAGGAATCACTCAATAAGTAAATTATTACTGATTTTAAGTGATTCATCCCCGAAAAGGATCAGCTCTCTCAAGTGAGTGGGAATTAAAATTCTTCAGCATTTTTCTGGCTCAACTATTTAAATGCTTGTGAAATGTATCCTGTTGCAGAATCCATTCACTTAAACATGTCTGGAGTGACCTGGCATAAAGGACAATCACACCTTCTCCATACTTTACAAATTCTGTCTGTGTCTATTTCAATCTGGCTTTCAGCTGGAAAAAAATGAGCTCAGGTTTTAGCAGGCTTGATGCCCTTCATGCCACAGAGTTACAGAAAAATTCCCAAACCTATAAGAACATATTCTCTCTCCAAAGGCCCTTACACTGTCATGTCATGAAACATCAAAGGGGAGAATGATGATTTTTGTTTCCCAGGCTATGGATATGATTCTGAACAATACCCTGTTAAGTAAGGACAATATATTCTTTTTCCTTCTCTGTCCTTCTAGAGGACGGACATGTCCCTCGCCAGATGATGCCAAACCCATTATTAGTGTCCTTGCAATTCTCCATTAGCAATATTGCAGCAAGATCAGCTGATGTCAAGGGTGTTCATGCTGAAAGATAACAACATTCCTTAGGAGGAGAAATTACAGCCTTTTAGCATTCTCTGGCTTTCCCACAATTTAGCTTTATCTGGGAACATTATTACAGTGAAATTCGGTGAGATAAACTGAGGAATAGAAAGTACTAACATTCAGAAAATGCAAACATCTGGACAGGAACACGCTGCTGTAAAGTAGCATCCTTTACTACCCCACTTCAATCAAATTCATAGACACAGTCTGCATTTTAACACAGATATATCCAAACCCAGAAATTCGTTCTCTCACTCCATATTTTTCCCATTCCCACATTTGTCATCCAGCACCTTAGCAACTCACACCTGCCTCTGCTGACCCTATAAGCCCTGTGCTGAAATACTCCAGTGGGTGACAGCCACTGTAATGGGGAACGCTGGGGCAGGAACACCGGAGTAGTTCTGACCAGAGAGGACAACAGCAAGTCCAGTCATTCCAACACACAACAGGGGACAAGGTCACACGTGCAGGTGACACCTGCAGGCTCTGCTGACTCACTCTCAGGGCTGCTGGACAGATTGGCCATCGGCTACCCAGCCAACCAAACCATAGTCCTGGAAGGTGCTGCAGCCTTGGGAACCTCACAGCTTGGACTACAACTCGTAGTAAGCAACAGATCTGAGGTGCCCAGGACTGGCTCTCTCTGTGCTGGCACTGGTGAGCACGAAAGCGCTCGTACACATGTAGAGAAACGATGTCTGCAGCTTTGATTAAGGTAGATCTAAACAAGCCATTGAAAATAAGCAGTTTCTGGGAAATACAGCTTAAAAGGCTTGGCTTCCTCCAGTTGTGTTTCCTGTTTAGATTCTTTTGTGTGTCTCAAAAAAAGGAAAAATTTCTGATCAAAGCTTTTACTAGGATAAAGATATTCATGCAGTCTGTGTTCTACATGGATGATCTGCTTCCAGCTAATATAATACAGCTTATGCTGCAACTTTATCATCTGTGGAAGCAATCAAAAAGGTAGCATGAGCCCAGTGTCCTAAAAACACTGGTTTAAAAATACCTAAGACTTGCCTACATCTGTTCTCCCTACTGTAAGCATCCCACAGTGCTAGACAGCTTTCTATCTCTATTTTTCTTGATTGCTCAAAGAAATCAAGTACTGTTCAAGCAATTAGTAAATACAAAATACCAACATTTTCATGGGGTGGTGCTCTTATATGTTGTTTATGCCCTGTGAGAAAGAACATCCCTGATTACCCTCCTAGCCAGGATTCTCCATGCCACACCTAATTTTCATACATAGGAGTAAATAATGAAGACTACCCACACATGTAAGCTGACATACCAGGACTCAAGGAAAATCCATCATCAGCAGTTCTGATCAGGTTCTTCACTGTACCAGATCGTTTCCTGATAACACTCAGAAACGCTCATTCCTCTCAATTTCACTTGCAAGGAAGATGCCTTGGGCCTGATGCACACGCTTTTGCTGTACTGAAATAAAAGACACTGTGTCAGTGTGGTGAGAGAGAAGAATCAGTCTCTAAGATAGCCACATAAGCAGAAGAAAAAGGGATTACAAATGCGCATGTGATACAGAAGTCAGAATCCTTACACTAGTTATAAAAAATGCCATGAACTTATCTGTTAAAGCAGTTTCAAATAAACATCTAATAATAAACATCAAATAATGCAAAGATCTTATATATGCCATCCCAATACTTTTTAAAATGGAGCATATTAATATAGATGTGTGCTGATGCTGTAATTCAACAGCTGACACTTTTGAACAGCTCTAGCATGACTGCCCCATGACACAGATCTTTTGTGAATAAATATTCAGATAAAGCACTGCAGTTCTAAGCTTCCCTCTATAAATTTGTAATTCCTCAGTAGAAACAAACCATTTTCTCATCAGACTTCTAGATGCAATGCAATTGCATTTCTCTACATGCTCATTTTGGATGACGAAGTACGTACTTGTCACAGTAATGACCTGAATGAATTCAGGAAAGAAGCGACAATCTCTTTGCAAACATGCCCATCCAGCAAATACACTGTTGTTTTTCCTCACTACTGTTTAATAAATAAGTTTATAACATTATATATATATATATATATATATTTGCATACAGTAATACATAAATTTAAAACCACCAAGTGAATACTTTGGTTTTTGAAGGCCAGCAGAAATAACTCTGCTCTCACTTGTATTCCAAACCCTGCAGCACTGTGTGGATTGCCAATGTCCCTGCCCCTGCTTTGGCTGTGCCCTCTCCTGGTGGCAGAGCAAACGTCACACAGGACAGATGTGGTTACATCAAAACCTGCCCTGCACAACAAATATTTCCTGATGCCAAGTGAAACAGCTCTCTGCAGTAAACCAGACCAAGATTCCAAGCCTGACAGCGTTCCAAAAAGGTGACACAAAACATGTCACTAGGCCTGTGAGATCAGTGGTGAGCACACCCTTACAGCTCTGACCAAGATGATCCGTGCTCCATGCTACCTGCTCAGCTCTTATAACCAAATTCCCAGTGTCACTCTGGGAAGCGCAGGGGATCAATGCTCTCATTAATGGCAAGGCTCAGCTGACACAAAGATCTTCTGTTTGTCAGGCTAAGCTGGTTCCCAGCTGTAAGGAGCTTTGTTTCTGCAGATGAGAGGTACTGAGCCAGGTCAGGGTTGGCCCAGCTGCCAAGCAAATAAGCCCTGCAAGGATCCAAAGCGACTACAGACCAAGCACTAAGCCTGAAACAGTGAGTTCTGCCAGATCTGAGCCAAGTGAGACATATGTGCACAAGAGACTCATTTGAGAAGGGCAATACAGGCACACTTCAGTTCTGGCCAGGGCCAGCTCAGCCCAGAAGAGGAATTACCTCAGAACCGGTTCCAGGCAAGTATTGCTGTACATTGCTGATCAAATCTAGCTCTGTGATTCCTTACTCTGCCTAATCTAAACAATGAAAGGGTCTGGAAGCCTCTAATTTGGTTTCACAGGAACCACTTACAGTACAGAGTTATGAAGTAGTTCTATTATTACATGGGTTTTTTCCTCTATTCTCCAGCATATCCTCGTCACTAGTATTCCAGCCAGTCAGACGAAATCTCAGCATGCCCTCTGAAATCTAGTCAGGCCATCCACTGGTGATGGAAAGTTGACTGTGTATTAATGGCAAGCACCATCATCTCTTCCTTCAGTCATGTTCTACAGTAAGAGTGAGTCACGGGCCTTTTGCAGAAGGACTAGTTAAACACACCAGCTCCAAAAGAAGATTCTGGAACATATAACCACTGGACTGTCTTGCTGGAGTCACAGAGTGATTTCAGACACATCTCCTTTCCTCAGCATTTTCAGTTGCTAAGACCAAACAGCAGTGGTTATCCAGGTTTAAGGCGTCTGTCTTTAGCACATTTTCTATGAAACAATTCAGTGCTTGGACTTCAGTCTGAGGTAAGAACCTAAAAGTCTTTGTGCCAATGTTGAGGCCCCTTAGTGAGGCTCAGCAATAATTTCTGCTCTTGCTCATTTTCTGCAGAAGGACAATGATAGCACATTTATACTCAGCATCCCTGTGAGGAAGGGAAGTATTCAAATTGACAAAGCATCCAAGTACTTTAGCAAAGAAAGTGGAAAGCTGAGAGGTCACACAAAGTTCTTGAGTGAATGAGTATTAATGATTATTTTGCTTTTTCATCTACAGATGCTTTCTTAGGTCATATAAACATTAAAGACCTCATCTGAAAATAGGAAAAATAGAACCTTTAAGATGCATTTTGCAATCAAGAAACAAGGAGGAACCCAGACATTATGAATAAACCATTGTCACAGCCAGTCTGCTGGCACTGCAGTCTGGGACTCTGGCTGGCAGTTGTATGGCACAGCTCAAAAGCAACAGGCCATCAGCCACCCCATGGGGAAGTGCAGCTTGTTGAGAAACAAAAAATCATTCTGTTCAGTTTTGGCTTGACATATACATTACTTTCTACATTGCTTTATGTTCAAAAAAGTGAACGCACTTGCTTGAAACAATCAAGATTGAAAAGTCTCAAAGCAATAATCAGGAAACTTCCATTTCTCCAGATTATCACTGATGGGGTTAATTTTTGCTTACAAGTAAGCATCATCATTTGATGTCTTGGTTCATGCCTCACTTTTAAATGATTCTTCTCTTTATTTCTGTGGGCAGTTTATGCCAGTGTCTGGCTCTAGAGTTCCTATATGCAATGTCACACACAGTAAACCAGTATGTGATATTCCCATGAAAAGCACATGGTTTGTGTTATACCCGCATCCACAACTCCTGCAAAGATATTATGGCCAGTATGGAAACCTAGATAAAATACATTCATTGTTTCTATCTATTTTGATTTTATAATCCTTGCTTCTGATGAAACTAAGCAAAAGTTATTTTTAAAAAAACCCAATTTTTGGGTTCATTATGGAAAGTGGCAGCAAAATAACAGATTTCACCTGCTCTTATGCAGACATAGGATGATGTGCAGGAGTTCACTGAAATAATCTGAAATTTGCAACTCTTTAAATCAGGCTGGACTCTGCTGAAAACAGATGCCTCGGGTCTATTCCTTTTATGCATCAAACAGTGTAGGGTTATCCACCTGCTCCACAGCAAAGTCACTGCAAAACCTTGTCAAACCACAGCGATGATGCTCTGCACACTGATATAAACACCTGGAACAGTACAAGGAAGACAAAAGGAGGACCTAGAGAGTTGTCAGTCTATATTTCCTTCCCCTTATACTACAGGCTTCTTGTGAATTGCATGGATTTGATTTTGTTTCCTTATGGTTATCAAATCCTGAGGCTTCTAGATACCAACGTGATTTCCAGGGCATGTTGTTGTGTTGAAGAAACATTGAAGAAACCAAAGGAGCAGAATGCTGTGTTGGTTTCTGTCCTGCAGATCAGTCAAAAGCAGCTGTTGTGCAGAGATCAGGATCTGGCTTAAAGTGTCACTTATCACACGAATACAACGAATCATCACTGCAAAATAAAGTACAAGAAGGAGATAAATGAAGAACCTCTGGCATGATAATTCCAAATTTTCTGAACCACTTTTGCCATCTGCAATTAATTCCTCCTCCTCAAAGAACTCTGCCTTGAGTATTAGTGCCACATACTGGAAATCATGGTAACATACTGACTTGAAAATATTTCATAACACAAAACGAAGGGGCACTGACTTTATGATGTATAGTTAATGAAACGGCAGGATTTATCTTTCTAATGCTAGCATCTATATGTTGTAGTTGTATTGTACTATAACTTCTAAAAAGAATTTCTTAATTGCAAGATAAAATAACGACATTTGCTCCTTAAAGAGAGACTCAGACTGTGTGTCAAATTAAGTTCCTTGCCCTTGAGAGTTAGTTAATCAAATCACCACCTTGTACTGTCACAATTGTGCTTAAAAAACCCACTCAACTGCTTGGAACTGTTGGATTTGACTACTTTTCCTAAGTTTTGACACCTTCCCCCTTAAAGGGGGATTGCTGTCCACCAGCCCAGTGTTAACTGCAGCATCTTGGGAGCTGCAGTACCAACACACAATTTGGGGTGCTTTTCCCCTTCACCAGCATGAAGTTTGATGGGATTTGTAGTGATTTGTTCGATTCTCAGCTTTAAAAAGCTTATTTATTCAGCTTCCAGAACAAAACTACTGGGTACATCAAATGTCGGTTTTATCTCTCTTCTTACCTCCCTGATTAAATTCAGTGCAAGTAGGGAGGTACAACTGAAACTTAAATCATAACTTAGGAAAAAACCTCAACGTTTTGTATGAAGTTCTGAACTCCCTATGCAAATAAGACAAAGCGAGCTCACATCACTAACTTTTGTTTTATGGTGAAAATACAAGAAACACTTCTTTTTATCATTTATAGTCCAATAACTAGGTGTTACTAAGATTGCTCATTATGGTATCCAAAACTTTGTAGTCAAATGTAAATGTAATAAATAAAATATTCTATTAAGCAGGCTAAATATAATCACTTGAAGATACTTGCTGCAGTATTACAAAAATAAGCTACATATTTCATGTAAACTTTAAAAGATCACACAGCTTTCCATCCCCTCCAAAAAAGCCCACCTCAAATAAAAATTCAAAAAGGTCCACACCAGGAACACTTGCCCTTTAAGCCAATTCCCCTGTTCTCCCATTAAAATTTTAGTCTTCTCTAATTCTAACTGCTGGTTATGACTGAGGTCTTTCTTTTGTTTTCTTTAATTCCTACAGCTTTATAGTTACCCATCTCTGGCAGTTCTGGCCGAACACCAGGTTTGGCTGAGCACTCCAACACCAAACAACGTGATGTGAAATCCTAACTACAAGTTGAGCTGTAAAACTGGCAGCTGAACTGCCCGGCTCTGCAGACACATCAGCCTCGGGGACCAAAGGCTCTGCCCCAAGCAAGAAATGAACAACACGAAGTGGGGATATCAAGACAGGCTTCAAAAGCTTTTTATTCTCAGTGGAAGAGCCCAGCAGAGCAGTGACAGCAGCAGTGGAATCACAGAATCAGTTAGGTTGCAAATATATCTGAGATAATCGAGTCCAACCTGTGCCTGGCACAGTTTGAGACTGTATCCTCTTGTCCTGTCGCTGGCTGCCCGGGAGCAGAGCCTGACCCCACCAGGTTACAGCCTGTGTCAGGTACGACTTGGGGAGGGCTCAGTTGCAACAGCTCCTTTCCACAGTCCCGATGCTCTCGACCCATCGCACTCCTCATGTGGCAGCAAGTTCACCTTGCGAGCCCTCAGGATTCACCTCTCCCCACCCCAGCAAACCCAGCAGCCTTCCCTGTGTCCGGCTCTGGACTCCTCAGTCCAAGAGGGACATGGAGTTCCTAGAGCCGGTCCAGCGGAGGGCAGCGAGGATGATTAAGGGAGTCGAGCATTTCATGAGGAAAGGCTGAGGAGCAGAGCCTGTTCAGCCTCGGGAAGAGGTGAGCTCAATAATGTCTATAAATATCTGCAGGGAGGTGTCAGAGGATGGATCAGGCCCTTCTCGGTGGTGCCGAGCAATAGAACAAGAGACAACAGGCAGAAACTGGTGCACACAAAGTTTCACCCGAACATGAAAAGAATTTTCCTGTGCAGTGACCGCGCACTAAAACAGATTGCCCAGAGGTGTAGAGTCTCCGACACTGGAGACACCCCAGAACCGTGTGGACGCAATCCTGTGCCACGTGCTCGGGGACGACCCTGATGGAACTGGGAAGTGCGATCAGATGATCCACTGTGGCCCCTTCCAGATGTTACCATTCTGTGACTGCCCTCACGGTCCCCACCTCACCTGCCCCTCTCCTCTCACCTCCCGCGTCCCGTCCCCTCCCGCCGCCGCTCCCCTCACACC